>JAWZYV010003264.1:0-14863 GCA_038373885.1 Cheiracanthium punctorium | reverse complement strand
AAAAATCTCTTAATGAAAAAGGGGGCTACTTTGCGCAAACGCTCGTAGTCAATCCTCTTGTTATTTCACAGATTTGCATTTTTTGAACTGGTTGTAGCAGTCATATGCAGTGTTAAAGGTTATATCATTTTTTTTCAGTACTTTTAACAAATTTGAGAGATGTTTTATGATCGCGATTTGTCTGTTTGTCCGTCAACCCTACCCTGGCTCAATGAATAAGGCATTTATCACGGTAGACGGCTGGAGTGAGAAGGTCAAGAACTCGGGCTAACTGCGCAGCTGTCGGTATAATGATTTGGTGTTTTGAGCGTTTTTCTCCAGATGTAACGAGAATACGCGTTAGAATCCCTTAAAAAATGTTCTTCGCCCAAGGTTACCCCTCTCTAGGCACATGGCTGTCTTGCCGACATGCCAGAATGCAAAACACACTAACTGCCTTATCTTATGCATCAACTGGCTCAACACTTATCAGTTACTGTTATGTTACTATGCCAAGCGTCGGTTCTGATACAAGGGCCTATTAAAACGGCTGTCCGAGATTGGGCTTTAAGGACAGTGATTCAAATTATATAAATATTAGTGTACAGTAAAGGGGTATAGGGTGGTTCAAAACAACCATTTTTTTCTTCCTATCATATTCTAATTGTGCGGGAAAAGTTGTCTAATGTCTTGAAAGTAATATGAAAAAAATTTCATCCTTAATATGTTTGTCTCCCCAAAGGCATCGAATCCTCTAAAAATGTCCAAAATACGGAATATTTTTTTACGAAAGATAAAAATGTTTGCAAATGTGTGCTCATTATACCCAAAAGTAATCTAATATATTCAAGATGAATATCAGAAAAGGTATCCTTGTTATAGTACATATAATATCTCTGCTCAGTTCGGGACAAATATCACAAAAAAGTGGACCTATTTGAAAAATGCCTCCTTTTGAAACTCCTGTAAAAACGGATGATTATGCACCATTCCATTCCAATAATCTTTGGTAGTTCAATTTATTTTTAACAAAAGACTGCTTAGAATTTTACTATAAGCAGTTTATTAATTACTGCAACCAATTTAGCTTTTATTAAACAAGCGTAAGAGATAAATCTTTATAAGGAAATGCAGTGGGTATCGCTCATTACTGGTTATACCATTCATCATCTAAAACTCATCGGGATCAGTAGATAAATAAAAGGATGGCCGATCTAATTATTGGAAAGAGAAAATAATTCGTCCTTTTTCGGAAGAAAAATGATATCGAATCACTTTTGTAAAGAAACGGGAAAGGATGTAACTATATATAGATGGAACCTTTGGGGTTTTGTGCAATACAGAGGAACGGGGGAACCAAAAAAAGAAGAAAAAAGGAAAGAAGAGGTGGGCCGAGTTATTTTTTATTTTTTGAATTCGTAAGAGTTCCTTGTCTGGAACAGAAATATTTTGCTGCAGTATTTTGTAATTAAAAAAAAAAAAAGTCTGATTCAAGCCCACACTATCCGCTTCTAAAGTACTTGGGAAAATTCACACGCACTCTTTGTACTCAAGAACGGCAGGACCTTTAACCTCTGTGCACAGTTCAAATTCTATATGCATATAAAGGCAGTATGGACTGGTTGCGAAATTTGCTAAAAAATGTCTATTTGTACATTTGTCCGTTCCTGGAAAACGGTCGGTAACTTTCCGTTTTACTAAAATTCCAATTTAAAAAAAAAATTCTAAAATCGAACTCTCTCGATCAGGGAAATGACACTTAATAGGTGTCCCCATAATAAAGCCAATACTGCTGACCTTTGTAGGGACCAATGCCCATTCGGAACTTAACCACCATTTGGGCGGGTGGGGGATGGAAGTTATAATTACTAGAATTATTCAATAAATACATTCAAGTGAAAAAAAATATATATATACAGTGAAACTTCTATGAACGACCACCTCTATTAAGCGACCCCTCCTCCAACGACCTATTTTTTTTTAAGTCACCGATTTTTTGCCATATCTCTTTAATGTTAAAAGAACCTCTTGAAGAGATCACACAACCCTCTGTAAGCGACCGGTCCTGGTTCCCTGTCCGAAAATCTTCCGTCTCACTGTCTGTAGATTTGCGATGGATAGCTAGTGCAAGTACACCGTCTCATCGCATATACAATCTCTCCTTGGTTATGGCACCTGGTGTGAATCAGACTTCATGAGATTACACGATCATCTGTAATCGATTACAAGAAATGATATGGATTACGATGATAAAAAATTTCCAAAAAGATTATGAGTAGTGAATGTTAATTTAGTAAAATAACAGTAATCTTGATGTTAAAGAAATCAAATATGAAAAGAATTCTATAATAACGTAAATTTCAGCATAGCATTTTTGTAAAATTTGTACAATATTATTTTAGTCATCGATTACAGTCGATTGTAATCGGCACGAACTCTGGTGTGAATTTACATAGAAATTTCTAATTATGTAACTTTTCCGAGGGTGGGGTGGGGACGAAAACGGCGTATTTGGGACATTGTACAACAAACACTACCTATTCAGTAGCAAATCTTGTAGTTTAGGGAATAGACGTGTTTAGGAAATGGGTGATTTTTAACGTTGGATCAGAGCATGGATGGGATCGAGTCACTCGAAAAATAAAATTCGGAGAGAAAGTGGGCGGTTACTTTTGGTTCTGGCAAAATCCAAAACACGCAAATTTCAAAGCAAATAGATTTTATTATGGCAAATTCAAAATGAATTAATAATTTCAGGATAAATGCTTTTTTGTCTGACGTAAAAAATGAATTAGAGAGAAGTACTCTCAAAGAAAGAAAAAGAATGAAGCAATCTGAATTTCTAAAATAGTTTATTAAAATTTAAAATTGAAAAATATGATTGTATGATTAATTATGTAATAGTATTCAATTTCATAACTAGCAAAAGAAGCTATATTTTTTAGCTTTTTTGTTTTGTTTTGTTATCAAATGTTCTCTTCTTTGAGCGAGCACCTCTCTTAACGACCGACTTTTCGCGGAACGGAGTGGGGTCGCTCCCGAGAAATTTCACTGTACACGCCTGTGGCACCTTGGGGATTTGATTTTTCTTTATTCTTCGAGTTTTCTGTCCCAATTATCTACTGAAAACCCTGATTATCCGTAACATCTTTAGAACTGTACTAACTGAAGAACTGTAGTATATGCGTATAAAACGCTCGTCCTTTTATTCATTTTTTTTTTTTTTTTTTTTTTTTTACCCTCCGCTAAAGAGGGTAATAGTTTTCGGCAGACGAAAAAAGTCGTGGATGATAATTGATAGTAAATAAAATCTTACAGATCTCACGGAAATTTGAAACACACCAAGATCCGACACATGATTGGAATAATGGATACTTGAAAAATTTCAAAGTAATGTCAGATGAAACAAAAGGGGAAACTGTAAGATTTTGTCAGAGCGTCTGCGACTGGCTGTCAAGTTCCCCAGGTTCCGATTTCATTTTTCAGAACTTGGATTTGTTTCCAGAGTCGCGTTCAAACTTTTGTCCCTCCTCGGAGCAAGTAAGTGGTGGTGTTCTGTCGTGGCATTTCTAAAATTTTCATTTTTGCGGGATCAGTGTGAAATAGCTCGTAGGCTTGGTATTTCACGCTCTACTTTCAGTATTACATCGTTAAATATCAGAAGAATATACCCGGGACTGTTGTTCAAGGCCGCGCTGGCCGTCCTCGCCAGTTGTCTAATCCGGAAGAAAGTCATCGTGAAACTAACCGTCTATTTATGCAAAGAAAAAGGGAAGATCCAGATTTTCGTGCTCAAGAAGCGGAATCCAAATCCAGAAGACAAGACAGAAAACGTTTACGACTCTGTCTAGATATACCATCGAAAAGACCAAGAACAGATACTGATCTAAATGTAAGGTGTGAAGAACTAGAATTTCGTAAATTAGCTGAGAAATTTTTCGAAGCTGTTGCTGATGGTCCAATCCACCAATGCTATTGTTGTGATCGACTGTGGTTCAAAAAGTCAATAAGAACCCATTCCAAAACAACTTTACTGTCCAAAGGAGCGACAACGGACTTTATAAAACTAGTCTTTTACAAAGATATCGATGATATTGGCAAATTTTGCAAAACATGTTACGATTGTTTGATTAAATTGACAATACCAGAATTAGCTATAAGCAATGGCTTCGAATTCCCCGAAATACCGGATTGTTTAAAATACTTGACACCACTGGAAGAACGGTTGGTTTCTCCCCGTTTGATTTACATGCAAATACATCCTGTACATGGCTGCCAATACAAATTAAAAGGTTCTGTCAAAGAACCTCTTTATCGGAGGGGAAACTAATTTCAGCTGAAGGCTGAATATTATAATTAAATTTAGAGGTAATCAAAATCGGTTTTTTTTTTTTTTTGTGCTGCCAAGAAATTGACGTCATCCAGTATAGAGAAAAATGAAACAAGAATTTAAAAAAATAAATCGAAACGTCATCAGTAGACAAGTGCATTTGCATTCGGCAGAAAGAAGACCGAATGGAGAAAAATGTCCCCCGTCCTTGGACAAGATGATGGATGTTATCCACGCTAGACAGAGATTTAAGATCTTCTTTCGTTTTTTAACGCGTTCCTATAGAGTTGGAAAAGTATATATTGGATTTCGGTTTTCTCTGTCCGTGTACGCGTGCTCTAACTGCCTCGGTATAACGAATGTTAAAAGAATCGATGGAAAACATTCATTAACCCTTTATAAGGACGTGGTAAGAATACTTACCACCTACGGTCAATGAAACACAGAAATCAATAATCATGAGTGAATTTTCTGATTTTTGTTCAGTTATATTGGATGTATATTTTTTCCATACACCTAGATTCTAAATTATATTTGGCTTATGAACTTTTTTTTTTTTCATTTGTAATTATAAGTTCGAATAATGACTTGAAAATTAAGCATAAGAATCATCGCTTTTAATGATATATTTTTGCGTTTCATTCCGTGTACAAGCAGCAGATAATTTGCCGACTTTGATTTTGTGAATAATGAATGTATTCTCCTGCAAAATTTCTATTTTTGTTTAATACTTGCTTCTCGAATTTTCACGTATGATATTACAGTTGAGGGAAAGTATATGAATTATGGGCCAGAAAAATCCCAAGTGCTCTCGGCTCTCTGCACATAAACTCGCCTTATAAAGGGTTAAAACGGAATTTCAGTATGGTTGGATTTGTATTTTTTTTCTTTCTTTTTCAGGATATTTCCTCATTTCCGAGGTTTCCTTCGATCGAAAAAAAAGTTCGATAATTGTCTGAATACCCTTTCAAAATATGAATACAGAAATGTTTCGCAATTGCAAAACTTTCTTTGTTCGTCCCAGGAAGTAAAAATCTTGAAATTAAAAATGTACATTACGTCTGGCAAGGCTACGAAAGAAGGAATACTGCTCCTTTAAAAGCTGTACTGGCACGCAGTCAGTGTATACATCCGATGCCAATTTTTTGAAAAAAAAATTCTCTAAGAAAACAATGTTCATACGCCATGCTGGGAAAATATTCTAACATTGTAGAAATAACAGTTTAAAATTTAATTATAGGTTTAAAATTAACAGCGTATTTTTCCCTCTAACCTATTTTTGAAACCTAAAACAGCGTTGAATGAAAACAGTTTCCAGAAAACATCGCCATTAAAGACTTTAATTATTTTTTTAAGTCAACAATGTAATTCGCTATTTGTAAAGAAAACACGTTTTCATGGCTCTAAAAGTAACAAAACAGCTTTAATTTAAGAAAAAAGAATCATAATGAATTCCGGTGTCACGAAAATGAGATCTAACAAGTGATTAGCTCCTCCGTGTTAGGTTTAAAAGCGAAAGGGCTGCTCACGCAACGCCTTTTTAAATCACAGAAAAGAAAGAAAATCTCCGGTATATTAATATACAATTAATTTCTAAACTTGCGAGCATTTTACTTCGCGGAAGATTATAGTGCTTTGTTCTTCGGATAATTTATTAAGAGTGTTCGAAGCACAATGAAATTTATCATTAACTTTTATTTTTCTCCCGAGTTATATAACGTTTAATTATTTTAAAATATGTTAAAGCATTTAATAAAGGGTGTTTTACGGCAGTAAATTTTCGCTTCCCCTTCCCGTTTGGAGGAAATGAGGTTCGCTCTTCCTCAAATATTTTTTTTTGCTATTCGAAATTTTATAACCTTCGGTTAATTAAAATGATCACGCGGGTGGGTGTATGAATATTCTTTAATGGTTTTCTGAAAACAGGTTCCGCATTCTAACGATAAAGCTCCAAGTTGTTTGTTTGTTTGTTTTTTACACTTTGCGGGGGTTAAGTCCCGAGCGTCATTCGTGTTGCCATTTTCAGTGAAACGAACTAAACCCGAGAGTCTCTCGGGGTCGACTTTTAACTCTCTTATCTATAAAAGCAACCATTCTGTGCGTTTGACGTCTTTTCAAATATTAAGAATCATTTAGTTGAACATACAGGGTGTCCCAAAAAGGAAACTGCAAACCTGCTTTAATTCTTTTTCTTGCAGGCGCAGCCTTTAGGCACGCGCACCCTTTCCTCTTTGACAGCAGCCGAAGGTCCAACGGCAACTGAGGACCGGTAGTCGCGAGGAAATGCGCTACCAATAAGAGCTGCGTACCGCTTTTGCGATCGAGTAACCACCAAATACAAATGCGCGTGTGGTGAACAACGATGGCTGCATTCGTAAAACAATAACCAGTTACCCTCGTGCAATGAGTTTCCATCGAAGGCGTTCGTAAAGGAAACTGAGTGCATACAGTTTTTAAACTAGAGCGTTCGTATACAAAACTAAATGCGATTCGTTTCAAACGAAATAAACCGATCTCTGCTAAGGTTTCGTCAGTGGTTTAGAAGATACACTTGCTGCACGTTGTTGTTGTTTTCAAATGGCGTCCGTTGTTATGGAGAAGTATGTTGTTGTGAAAAGTATTTTACGTTTTCTAAAGCTGCAAATATTATTTTTTCGACGAGGAAATTCATGCGTACGTTAGAAACTGCTACGAAGGTACAGAATTTTTCAAAGGTAATCATTTTCTTGTATTTTTCATCTTAGTAAACCTTAAAAATGCATGTTTTAGTGTTGAGATTTAAGTTGATTTAATACGTTATGAGCGAAATTTGAACTTCTCTTGCTAAATCCTTTGAAAAAATGAAGTTGAAATATCTAAATTTTGAGTTGTGCACTTCAATGATGGCCACTCTTTCTTTTAAAACTCCTGTTGATTTTGTATTGAGTGTATACTAAAAACTCTCCTCAGCAAATTGAACGCATTCGGGAATTGTAAACAAGCACGTCTCCTTGGCGACGAAACTAAACGAAACGGAGTTGTTCGTAAAGTCAAAGGAAACTGATAACCACTGACAGCACTCAACACACGCATTCCAGTTTTCTTACGAAAACTCGTGCAACGAGTTTGTCGTTTACGAAAGCAGCCTATAAAAGCCCCCGCGAGTTGCGCCTACCCGCCTGCTAAGTCTTCACCATGGACCTATGCTAGCTAACACGACTGAGGACGTCCTGTTCTTTACGATGGTGCCTATTTCGCCCTCACGGATTTATACAGTTTTCTTAGTTTCCATAGGGCACTACAATGTGTTATTCTATTTATTCAAACATATTATGAAATAAATTATTTGAAATTTATTGATAGTGTCAATAAGTTGCTCAGCTTTCAACTTCATCCCTCGGTGGTCAAATGAGAACAAAATTGCGTTTCACGTGTAATGTATTTTACATTTTTTACGTTTGTTCTTGCTTTGTATAGAACGCATGAGTACTTAACTCGTTCTGAACGCTTTTTGTGAAATGATTTTTAGTTTTCCTTTGTGAATCATATTATTTATCTATCTATATATAATTTGTGTTCTACTACTGTGTGATGCGAAAAACAAACATGATTTATTTCATTTTACTATACGTAGTAGAAACCTTTTGCCGGTAATAAGATATTTCACTTATGAATAGGTCAAAACTTAATAATGTGCAGCATTCTTAAGAAAAAATCGATCAACAAAATATCTTAAATTATTGTTATTGAGCGCACTATTTGAGCTCGCGTAGGAAGATTTCCGAGTGTAGGTATGATGCGGTCGGAAGCATAGCAGACGCCATTGGACGACAGAGTACGCTCTCCAGTTAGTAAATGCAGATCAGTGGTATCGCAGTAATGCACTGCTGCAGCGATTCAAGTGGGAGGTATGACAACATCCTCCATACAGTCCTGATTTGGCGTCATAGGATTTCCATGTTTTCGGGAAGCTCCTAAAAAGTTCTAAAACGATGAGGAGGTGAAAGCAGCTGTCCCCGTGTGTTTACATAGCTCTAGAGGAGACTTCATTGCATCCGGAATCGAAAAGTTGGTTCTCCGTTCGGAGAAATGTTTAGTCTCTTGAGAACTATGTGGAAAAGAGAATTTACATTGTATGCTGCCACACATAGCCGTGTTGCTTTTGTAAAGGTTATTTAATAAATGGCCATAACCTGGAAGTGCAACTTAATTTTCGATCTGCCCTCGTAGAAGGATTAGCAGGGAGAAAAAGGTTGAGAACCACTAGTATATATGAAATACAGTTGAATTCCATGACAACGTCGCTGAAATGACCAGATAATTTTTTATGACTATAAAGAGTTAGGATGGCCGCGGGCATATACAACGTGACTTTGACGTTGATGGCAAGATATATAAACATTTTTAACATCTATAATATAGTTTTTGAGCATTTATTAACAAATTTCGGTCATTTTTGGGGCCGAATTCATCAGTTTTCCATGCAAAGACCCACCTGCGAGACATTTCTTTTTTAATGGGCACTTCTTTATATAAAATTAAAGGTGTGAATATTAAACAAGACACAGCCTAAGCGAAATAAACTTATTTCAACCGATTTTGAAAAGAAAATTTGAATTGCTTTTTTTTTTTTCTTTCTTTCTTTCAATCATTCTCGATGAATAAGATACAAAACCACACTTTTGAAAAATTTCATCTATCATGCTTGTAAAGTTCCTGTGATACGCTCGAAGCTATCTTAAAGTATTCAAAATACTATCTGGTGCCAGTATACAAAATCTTAAATTACACTAGTTTACTTTTAAACATTTATTTGTCCACCTTTAGAGTTTGTAACCCAATTGAATAGCAATGCAGATTGGACAGCTGTTATCGTTATCGATTCAAACTGTGATCAGTGCTCAGGCAAATCAAATGATTCAGATGCATTATTAGATGATATTGACACACAAATTAAAACTTTTCCAGCTGATGCATACATATTCTGAATGGGATAAATAACACATCATCGGGAAAATGTTTCATTCCTTCCGTTTAACCGTCTAAATAATCTCAGCAGTTATTTATTTAAGGTCTACATGGTATTTGCGATGAAATGAAATGAATAATCGATAATACGATACAAAGTCATTTAAAGTTACAAATGTTCTTTAGCCGCTTTCTTTTGCTAAAATCAAACTATGCGGATGAGCGGATGAACGGTGTTGTTCGAAAAAATCATGTGATTTTGGTACATAAGTACAAATAAAATAATTATGCCAGACACTTCAAAATTTTGAAACTGTCTCTTTACAAGCTGTAAAGAGACAGTTACGATCCATCTGTATCCGTTTCAAAATTTTTAGGAAAAACTCCTGAAAATCGAAAATTTTCGCAAGGCGTGTGTGTCACTCTTCGAAAACTTTTGCAGCTCAGATCCATGTTTAAGAATTTTTTCTGAAAATTTCACAAAAGCCACAGCTTTTTTTGCTTATGGCAGTGTCTAAAGCAGCTGATGAAGAAACCTCTGGAATTTTTTGGAGACCCTGGTGCTAATAGTTTATTTCAATTTGTGTACCAATACTAGAAACAGAGTTTTTTTCCTTCGACATACACCCTTAAATGATTTAAAATAATGCCATAGAGGTTAAGATGGAAACAAGTCATCTGTTGAAATTTTACGGGCTTTCTTACATTGGATACGCAAATATGGGACAGCTCCCTATAAAAGGACTTCCAGAAGGACTTCTTCCTCCACATCCTAGAAGATTTTGACCATTGCTAAATGTACTTCAACAAGTCTCTACGGTTAGTTTCAATCAGGGCCATCGTGATACTGAGGGGCCCTCTTGTGCACTCCAAGGATATGTCATCCTTGATGAGTCATCCAAAAAGGCCTGTGGATGCTCGCTTATTGGTTTCAGCACTGAGATACGTCATCTGACGACCGAATCTAACCAATGAGGAAACGTCCGTAGGCCCCTTTCGGAATGCATAAGCAGGCCCGGTAGAATCACGATGGCCCCCGTCTCAGTCCGAAAATCCTGTCGTCGGACCTGGATAGCGAGATGACTTTAAGCCTCCGATGTTAAACTGGTCGCAAGAATGTTCGGATTGCTCTTATGATATTGTAAATTTGTCCAATATAAAGATTGAATTTTAGTTTCTAATACAAGCCTGTTTAATTGCTGATCCGTTAGGAGTTTATTCGTACGAACCTGGAGTCCTTCCATTGTCCTGCACAGTTTTAGGTGAATTGTAAGTGTTTGATAACATCGACGTCGTAATCGTCATACATTTTGGTGCCAAAAATAAGTTTACACAACGATTTCCTTCTTGGTGATATGCCTTCATCTTAATGTTACTGAAGCCTCGCAGTTCAATTCACCGACGGATTGATGCAATTTCGTGGGTGGGGGCGGTTTGTTGGAATATTCACACGCACATCCAGTTTATGGAAGTAAACTAGGATTTCTTACATTAGGGGCGGTCGACCCCTCCTCCTCCCTCCTTTAAACCGTCTTTGGCTCATTTTCAAATGAAATAAGTCTGAATGATGTCCTGTAGTTTCCACATCAGATTCTTTTATTGAAAAGAAATGCACTTTCAAAACGTAATTTTGGATAGTTTCAGAATGTTAGGCAAAAATTATTAGTTTTGGAATTGACGGTGGAGAGTGTACCGAGATGATTTATGTACTATGCACCCAAATCATCGGTCAATAAATGTTAAAACACGTTTATTATTTTCGATATATTTACAAGTATACACTGAGCGCAAGAATTAAAAATCGGATAATTGGAAATAATACTGGGTTCCGAACTGTGTAATTCACACCCCCCACCCTTTTTTTTTTCTTTTAACGTGAAACAAAAATCTCATAACACTAAATGATTTCGTGAAATACTATAACTTACGACATGTGACACAATATCGAATCTTTTTCCGAAACAACATAATTTTATAATGGGATAATTGAACGGAAGTTAACCCTTTGAGGCTCAACCCTTTCCCAATGCTGAAAAAAGAGCAGCCGTTACCATCGCTCGACTTATCTACCAGCAAAAGGGCGTACGGTCGAAACGTTCATCGCGTGCCACAGATCTAGAGACCGCTTTTTTAGACGACAGCTGGCTGTGCCGCACAGCTCTGTGGCACGCGATGAACACTTCGATCGTCCACCCTCTTGCTGGTAGTTAAGTGGAGCGATGAAAACGGCTGCCCTTTTTTCAGCATGGGGCAATCTATTCAGCTGTTCTCGCATTCTTCCATTTTTCAGCAGATGTCAGTGCTGTTAAGAATAATCGTGACCATTTTTTGACGGGAAATGACGTGCTACAAAGTAAAGGATTCTCGTGGAGCCATGTCACCCGCAACTTATTTTTATAGAAATCTAATCGATTCTTCGTGACTGGCAACAGTCAAAACGTCTGAGTTTGGTTTTCCAGGGTTAAATACAAACCTAAACGTTACGTGTTTAGGGAAGCACTGCAGAATTCCCTATCTTGAGCATTTTTCCTCGGTGTTTCGAAACTCTTATACAGGATCATTTTTCGTAAAGCGTCACAGTACCACTTGTAAAGAGACATTCTAAATTTTGTTTATTAATCATAAACGAAGATTGTGATTAAACGTTTTAAGACAAGTGATCTCCCTCAACTTTTTTCAGCTGTATAAATTTTGGAGAAAAAAAAATCACAAATTCAACTTAGCAAATTTCAATAGCATTCAAATATTCTTTTTGTAATGGGAAACGAAAATAAAATGTGAGCGTCGTGTGCAGAATTGGCACATTCAAATGAGTTAAAATCGTTTATTCAAAATTAAAGCATCTAAGAAGATGTGCCCAGTAGGATGGAGCTAAAAACCCTTTTTCTCGAAATTAACATTGCCTGAGTCATTAAATGGTTCGAAACTGATAAGAACAAATTGTCTCCCAATTTCAGCTCAAAATATTGCCATCTTCAGGTTCCACACCTCGAGCGAATATACTCCCACTGTCTATTTGAGTCTTTTATGAATTTCTATTGAAATAATTACGTTTAATTAATGAATTGAATAATGAATACTACGATACACCTACTCTATCAAGAACAACGGCTAGTTCGGGCATTATGTCTGTCTTGGAGATTTAGGGAACCTCATCGTCAGTCGTTTTAACGACATTGGGCTTCCTGACTAACGAAATCGTCATCCTTTTCTGGGGTATATTCCATTTATGAATCCGATCTTAAGTCGACGTTTGCTTCTAAATCTACGATTTCCAGCAGTGACATGTGATAATAACGTATTAATAAAGCAGTTTAATAATGAAAACATAACTAATTATTCAATTAATTAATTAAACATCATTATTTTAATAAAAATAAGCTAGAAATGTATTCGCTTGAGTTGTGGAACCTGAAGATGACATTATTTTGAGCTGAAATTTGAAAACAATTTGACTTTATCAGTTTCGCACCCTTTAATGACTCAGGCAATGTCAATTTCAAAAAAAAAAATTTCCCATTACCCTAGTGTCCAGGTGCTGTAGTGGCTTAAGAACCATTCTACCACGCCTTGGGTCCGGGATCGAATCCTGGCTTGGGCATGCATGTTAGAAGCATTGAGACGTGAATGTCATTGTATAGCGTTTTATAGTTTCAATGTGAATGTGTTTAGAATTCAGCGTTTTGTTTTTATTTAATCTCCGTATTTAAACGAAAACTAAGAGATGGAATGCATTGAATGTTATAAGTTGAAGAAGAGTATGCTTCGATAAATGGGTGTCTTTACGTTGCCATGCATATTCATCATTGTTCTGGAGACGAAGAGTGGGATAGTTTGACATTTTTTTATCGTCAATCAATAAGTTTTAGCCCAGATGTTGTTGCAAAAATTCGAATTTTTAAGGTTTAAAGAAAGGTGGATAAAATCGTATTACTGTTTGTTATTGACCAAGGGGAAGTCACTGTACATTAAATAAAGATCTGTGTGAATGCCAAGAAAAAAAAAAGAAATTATATATACATAATGAGGGTTGAAACGAAACATTTTGGTAAATGCTTTTGTTTATGTAAATGTTTATTGAGGCAGGGGAGGTTGTGAACAAGTCACTAGTTGATCATTCTGACGAGGCAGAGAGTTACTGAATCGGCAGAATTTTTTACGTTTAAAATGGACCTCTGTGTAAAGATTTTTGAATGGTTTTGTTGTGAGTGTGGTGGTTTTTCTCTTTCTGTTAGTGCAATTTATATGAAATTTGATGTTAACATTGTCAAAATTTGCTTTGATGATGCAAAATGGTCAGCTACTGCTAACTACTTTTCCATGAGGTCGGCAGCCCATGTGTGCTGTGTTTACATGAAGTCGACACCACTCCTTAAGGAAGTTACTCGGGACATTTGATATTTGATGCTAAGCATGGGCGCCCATGCTTTCCCCTAGCTTCCATATTACCGTTATGATTGACGTGCTATTACAGTGTGGTATATTTCTAGGGCAGGACCCTTGGCTTGCTATCCACCAGCACTCGTACAAACAACCATGATACATGCCAAATAATATTTGTAAAAACTAAGCTGTTTAATATTCACTTCATTTTTGTTGTTCTTGTTTTTAGTAAAGGCTGACACAGTGAATATGTGTCATTTTCTTAACCCTTTAACGCGCAGTGTTCCCGCTCTGGAAACACCAAACTCGGACGTTTTGACTGTTACCAGTCACGAAGAATAGATTGGATTTCTATAAAAATAATGGCGGGTGACATAGCTCCACGAGAATTCTTTACTTTTAGCACGTCATTTCCCGTCAAAAAAGGGTCTCGATTATTTTTAACAGCACTGACATCTGCTGGAAAATGGAAGAATGCGAGAACAGTTGGATAGATGGCCCCATGCTGAAAAAAGGGCAGCCGTTACCATCGCTCGACTTAACGACCAGCAAGAGGTCGGACGATCGAAACGTTCATCTCGTGCCACAGATCTAGAGACCCTTTTTTTGACGACAACTGGCTGTGCGGCACAGCTTGCTGGTAGTGAGGTCAAGCGATGGCAACGGCTACCCTTTTTCCAGCATTGGGAAAGGGTTGCGTCTCAAAGTGTTAAGCTAAAAAATGAATGGTGTCGACCAGTGTTGAAAACTGCAAATTTTGTTAAATTTTGCTCAGTAAATCATTTTACTGGCCAATAATAAGGAAAAGTTCCAGAAAAATACAAGTTTTCTTAACACTTGTTTGGTATAAAATCAGAAACGTTTTGAGAATGACGCATAAGTGGTTTCAAAGTCAAAGGTAACGGGCTATGGGGCAGAGAAGGGAGGAGTGCACAAATCATGTAAAAGCACAAGAGCTGCGAAGTTATTAATTTCTCCCCTTGGGTTAGTTTGCCTTCTCGGAAAAAAAAAAAAGTTACAAAATTTAGAAAATGGAAGATTATAAAGTGAAGCTCAAGAAAATAAGTATGATTCAAAGATTTGAAATAAACGACACTGCATGTGTCAAAAATAGTTTTTAAACAAAGTGCAAATGAGGCTTCTAGAAATCGGAGACTTTTCTTGAATCTCAATTCCGTTCTCATTCGAACACGGGAAAACTCAAATCCGTTCCATTAGAACCAG
>JAWZYV010003263.1:0-13891 GCA_038373885.1 Cheiracanthium punctorium | reverse complement strand
AGGCTTCACATTATTTTTTACATATATTTAATACTATTCGTTCACAACAGCTTCAATCTATTGTTATACTATTTCGTAAGCTGTAGAATAGGCTTCACATGTATTTTTACATATATTTAAATACTATTAGTTCACAACAGCTTTCATCTATTGTTACACTATTTCGTAAGCTGTAGAATAGGCTTCACATGTATTTTTTACATATATTTAAATACTATTAGTTCACAACAGCTTTCATCTATTGTTACACTATTTCGTAAGCTGTAGAATAGGCTTCACATGTATTTTTTACATATATTTAAATACTATTAGTTCACAACAGCTTTAATCTATTGTTACACTATTTCGTAAGCTGTAGAATAGGCTTCACATGTATTTTTTACATATATTTAAATACTATTAGTTCACAACAGCTTTCATCTATTGTTACACTATTTCGTAAGCTGTAGAATAGGCTTCACATGTATTTTTTTACATATATTTAAATACTATTAGTTCACAACAGCTTTAATCTATTGTTACACTATTTCGTAAGCTGTAGAATAGGCTTCACATGTATTTTTTTACATATATTTAAATACTATTAGTTCACAACAGCTTTCATCTATTGTTACACTATTTCGTAAGCTGTAGAATATGCTTCACATGTATTTTTCTATAAATAGGTTACACTCCTAAAAATTTCAACATAGGGTTACCAGGCGAAATACGCGAAAGAGGAGCGATAAAATGGCATAGTCCATTAATATCGTTTTAATATGGCAATCATGAAGCTAAAAAATTAGGAGGGGTCTTCCCCTGACGAGGCTCGAACAGCCGAGATTTTTCCTTTTTCTTTCTTTTTTTTTCCAAAATGTGTCTATCTTGTCCCTCCAAAGGTAAGATGCTTGTAATAAGCCTGTAGTATTTCAGTCCGAGCATGCTAAACAGCACTTGTCATATTCATTCGAATTGAGAAAGGGGTAATGAGAGAGAGACGGTTTCCTGACTTCACCTCTCTCGTTCGTCGACACCCGTGAACTTTTTCTCTTTGGATAATTGGCAACAAGAAGTGGTTTCCCGTGTTTCGTCGTCTTTTTAATTCTTTTTCTCCCTTCGCCGGGGCCAGTTCATGCCGGTGCCCCTTCTGTGTGTAACTTCGGAAGTGGGTGCTCCCGGGCAGATGAACCGATTTCAACAAAAATACAATAAATGAAGGAACGAGTTCCCAGGAAGGAACGCTGCTGTGCTGTTGAGAGACCTGTTTCGGCTCCTTTGCTCCGGGTGGTTTCAATTATTATGACTACTATTTAACTAAACGCCGGCGTGGAATGAATGGTTAGCGGGGGAACAACTTTCGCTGGAATCGCCCGGTCTAATTTTATATTGCTGTTCTTTAAAAAAAAAAAAAAAAAAATACTGCAACTGGTGTCGAAGGACTTTTGAACGGTGTGCAGATGAATCAGTCGAGGGGGTAGTCACTGATAGAAATTATAGAGTTTTGCAAGAAATTAAAAAAAAAATAATGTCAATTTAATAAATTAACCCTTTAAGGCGCAGTGATCCCGCTCTGGGAACACCCAACTCTGACGTTTAGACTGCTGCCAGTCACGAAGAATAGATTGGATTTCTATAAAAATTGTGGCGGGTGACAGAGTTCCATGAGAATCCTTTTACTTTTTAGCACGTCATTTCCCCGTCAAAAAATGGTCACGATTCTTTTTAACAGCACTGACATCTGCGGAAAAATGGGAGAATGCGAGGAACAGCCGGATAGATTGCCCTTTTTTCAGCATTGGGAA
Organism: Cheiracanthium punctorium; assembly: GCA_038373885.1. Taxonomy (NCBI): domain Eukaryota; kingdom Metazoa; phylum Arthropoda; class Arachnida; order Araneae; family Cheiracanthiidae; genus Cheiracanthium; species Cheiracanthium punctorium. The sequence goes on along the minus strand of JAWZYV010003263.1, from coordinate 12,110 downwards.
AGGGTTGCGCCTCAAAGGGTTAAAAAAAATACTGCAGAGGTGTCGAAGGACTTTGAATCACGTGAGTGTGTAATCACTGATAGAAATTCTAGAGTTTTGATTTTTTTTTAAATAATGTCAATTTAACAAATTAATGTACAGGGTGATTGTAATTAAAATTCCACTTTAAAACGCCCCGACCAGTGGCATAACGCTAGCGCTTTGAACTGGGAGGCGGAAGGTGCCTGGTCAGGTCCAGGTCACGTCCGCCGACCTAACCGTTCGGAGTTTTCCTCCGAAACTTCGCGTCAATACGGGTTAGAATCCCCTAGAAAGTCCCCCCATGGAGGGCACTCCCACCCCCTCGGCCTAGAGCCCTCGCGTAGCTAATCGGCCGTAATCCCGCAAACCAATCCACTTTAAAACGGTCAGAAAAGGAAAACTACTGGATCCAATGTTATCAACCTTGGTCATTGTGTTAAAGGTGGTCAGGGGATTCATTATCGGTGAAAAAAAGAAAGTTCAAAAATTCAACACCAGGGGCAAGGACGTATTTAAGGGGGGGGGTCTTCAGGGGTCCAACCCCCCCCCTCCCCCATGAAGAAAATTTTGGAGGAGGTTCAAAAATTTCGGAGGGGGTCCAAGCGGTAAAAAAGGCAGTATTTTTTTTTTGAAAAGGGCACTATATCATTATCATTTTAGCGACAAAAATCAAAATTTCGTGGAGCAGGAGGTTCGGACCCCTGGACCCCACCCACTTAAATACGTCCTTGCCTCTGGTGTTGACTTTTTGAACTTTTATCTTTTGATAATAAATCCCCTGGCCACCTTTACACAATTACTAAGTTTGATAACATTGGGTCTAGTTTCCTTTTCTGATCGTTTTAAAGTGGAACTTTAATTATAATCAACCTGTACATTAAATTAAAAAAAAAAAAAATATCTGGATTGACTCCACTCAACTTTCCGAACACTTACGATTAAGATCATTATGAAGCATTTAAATAAATTTTAATCGATGAATAATTCAAACTTATATACCAAACTGAAGCTCAATCGAATGCGCCGTTTCAATGCTAGCGCGCTTTCAAGAATTTCTCCCTATATGCCATAATGTAAAAGAAATCTTTGTCGTAGCCCTGTAGGAAAACTATTAGGCCTATACACATCAAAATCGATACCGGTCTTAAGATGGTGGTTTATAACCTATATACCCAATTTGAGCTCAATCGAATGCCCCGTTCAGGAGCTATCGTGATCACACACACACACATACATACGTACATCTCGTAAAAATAGCATCAATGAATTCAGGAGACCTGAAAACGTGTCAATACACCAAAATCTCGAAGTCGAATTTTTTCACGATGACAATACTTTCCTTACATGGTACATGTTCGGAAAATAAAAATATATCAATTTCTTGAGATTTCTGTTATTTTTGAAAATGCATCTTTCAACTTAAAAGAATAAAAAAAAAAAAAAATGAATTTGCTTTTTAAAATGGAATACCAAGTGGAGTTGATTTCCATTTAAGTATTTGTCCCTGACCGAATGGATAAGACACCGAACAGGGTGGATGGCCTAAGTGGGAAGGTCCTGGTTTCTGGCCTATGGCGCGGCTGTCGACACGACGGTCTGAATCACAGTCATTTGTTTAAAAATCATCCATACCTGAAAATAAGCTTTTGCTTGTTAATGGAGACTATGGAGTAAAATGTGTGGACCCTTTTACGCGGGGTGTCCTTGCAGTGAGGACATAACCCTGATATCTGGACTATTCAGATTCACGAAAGAATACATTGGATTTCAATAAAAATACTGACGGAGGACAGAGTTATGCACGAGAATCCTTTACTTTTTACCACATCATTTGCCGTAAAAAAGAGGGATTAGAGTATTTGTAAAATGGATGCCCGAATTATTTTTCTCAATACCGGCATCTGCCAAAAACTGGAGAAGGGGACGAAAATGCGTAGATAGGGATAGACTCCTCCAATCGCCCCGACTCCGAAAAAGTGCAGCGGTCGCCATCGTGCGGTGTCGCTACAGCGTAAGCAACAGCGCAGTCGATCCGATCGATCATCCCGTCACCAGCCGGCTGTGTCAGACTCAATTCTTCGGGCCGTACAATGAGTCTTTACGATAAAGTTTATTGCTTTATCGTGTTATCGTGCTTGCTTTCACGTTTTTGTAGGTCAAATAAACGTTTTATAAAGGAATCCCCCCCCCCCAAAGAAAAAATAATGCTGTACTTTCCGTTATCTATGATGTTATCTCTGAATACATATGTTGCGTGTTGCGTTGTGTTATGACAAAGTTCTGCAAGAGTTATTGGCCACCAGGATAGGGGTTTACCCTGGTCGGAGGAATTTTTAAGGGTTTCTGACGCGTATTCGCGTTACGTGTGGAGAAAACCCACCCAAAATCCAGACGGTTCGATCGACAGCGGCGCAATGGACAGAACGCCGGACCTTCCCACTTCAGTAGTCTGCCGTTTCGAGTGTCTCATCCTCTCGACCGTCGACATTCCCATCCACGAGGGTCGATGGATGCCGCCCTGGGCAGCGGCTCACTACGGCCACGTTAGAAATACGGCCTTAGCGGCAGGCTATGCGCTTCTTCCCGTCGACTGGAAATCGTTCGTTTTTCGAATACATGTTTCATATCAAACATTTATGAATTATTAAAGGCCATTTTTGATTCAATTTTATCCGAAAAGGCTGTCCATTCTTTTCTTACATAATTCATGCAGCGATTCAGTGCAGAGATGTGTTTTATCGTGAATCCCTCAGATGCTGATTGAATAAGATTTCTCTAAACAATCGCTGGCCCTACCATGATCGCGTGGACAAGACACTCAAAATGTTAGACAACTGAAGCGGGGAGGTGTGGCCTGGCTTATCGAGCGGCTGTCGAGCTAACGGTCTGGAGCTTCGGTCGGTTTTCTCTAGATGTAACGCTTATGCGCGGTTTCTAACGTGTATTAGAAACCCTTAGAAAGTCCTCCGAACAAGGCACTTTCCCTCCTTGGTCGATAGCGTATGCGTAGCTTTCCCATAACAACGCGAGCAGATGCTATTTTCGAGAGCGTCGATACCTGATCATTATTGGGGGAGACGAAGACCAAAATACTCTCTCTCTTTTCCCTGCTATCGTTAGTAACAACTCGGGCAAAATAGGGGTGAGGAGACACGTCCGTGTGTCCCTCTTGGTTTCGATGCCCTTGACTATGACCCATCTTTTTCATTTGTATATCTTGGAAATAACTCTTTCGAATTCAGAATCGATGGAAACTTTGGATAGGAAAATTGAAATCGGTAGTGCTGCCATCTAGCGTCGATATTTCTAAGTAATTTCTGTAGTGCTGCCACCTAGTATCACTTTTATTAAATATTTATAAAGTAGCCAATAAAATACTAATTAAATACCGATTAATAAAGTTATAAAAAAATTTAGAAAGAGGAAAAAAAAATTCTTAAACTTTTACAACAGCGTATAAGCCTCAATAGGACGCATGAAACTGCAGCTGTATTTTTAAAAGCACCTTGCGTTCAGGTGTGAACTGCAATGTGAAAAAAGGTATATTTTTAATTACCGAGGAGTTGTTTCATCATCGCTGGTTTTAAATTTAATCGAAATCGCAATCCGTTCAAAAGCTTTCCCATTCTACAATTCCTGCAACCTATACATTTAGGAAAAATTAATATTGACTTATATGAATTGACTTGAGAGGACGGGAGTAAAAAAACTCAAGAGAGACTTTAATGTTTATGATTGTAATGCAATAAAATGCGTTTTCAGCATAAGGAAGTGTAGAGTATTCTAAAATTCAATACCGTATAAGTTTTTCCTGTATGTAATAAAAGTATTTCAAGCTGTAATTTCTTTCTAATGTTTAGTAAGGATATTCTTATTGATAATACTTATAGAAGTACATCTCGTAGAATTCAAGTTCCTTGTTATCTCTGATTGTAAAATCCAGTTTCCGAAAAATAAAATAAATCAATGCTTGAGGCCCTCTTGGTCTAGCCTCCACCCTGGCACTCAATGTTTCGTTCTTAAATGCGTTCTTAAAGTTATCTTAATTACGCGTGTCCACTTCGTCTGTGGCAACAGTAGACTGACTGTGCTGCTCTAAATGGCAAGAGAAGCCCCTGTCCGTCCAGTGGAGGGTGGAGGCTATCAAACCCCTCCACCGCGATAAGGTGGGGCCTCGTTCGGAGGGGGTCCCCCCTCCCCCCTTCAACGGGAAGAGCTGACCCCACTCATCACCCAACTTTAAAATGGGAACTAAGGATACCGTCGTTTTCGAAAGTGCCACGAGTGTGAATTTGGAAAAGACCAATATGCAAATAGTACTTCCAGAATACGAATGAAGACTGAAATAGTGGAATATCTACAAAATGCACGAGTTTTAAAGAGAGGGTCATAGAAGAATAATAATGACCACAGAAACAATGCAGGAGCGTGTTATAAACCTCCGATCTGTATACTTGCAAAAAACTGGGTTGTCCAATATAAAAAAAGATTGAAAGAAAAATACCGTTGTGGTTTTTGACAATCGGACTTATATTGTTCAACTTAAGTACAGATATTCTTTTCGTGCACTCAAAACTGCGAAACAAAAGAAAGTTTTGGTCAGCTCTTCCGTTGGTATGGATTTCTTCGTACATGTGACGATGCTATTTGGAGCCCTAAAAACACCCGTGGCAGAGGCAAAAGTGACTTTTATTGATCCTTTGCTTATTCAACGAAAACGTTCCTAAAGGGCCAAGATCGCTCAAAAATGGAGATGGTTAGGCTGTTGATTCCTTCACATGAAAGTATTGATATTGAGTTTCAAAAATCATCAAAATGAACTTGTTCATGCCAAAATTCTACGAAAAGGAAACAAAATACGCGTCGATAGGTATTCTCTAGATTGGATGCCATCCATTCATAACAGAATTCTAGGTTACACCCACAAAACCAGTTGAAAATATAATTTTTGGAAGTATAAATGAGACTTTTTTTTACCGTCGCATTCGTTTCCACAAATTACTTGCGAAAAATGAAATTGAAAAACAATCGTGGTGGGCTTGATATTCCTGATGATCATGAAAAGGGTGACGAAGAATAAGGTCCAGTGATCATGGGCTCCCATACCTATGGGCAGGAAGGAGGCCATGTTCCCTCCCCATCTAGCTCCGGATTGTCATGATTTACGTACACTGTAAGAAATACCTGTAATTATACCATACATATTTCTCTAAAATTATACACCGCATGTGCTGAACTTTCGAGTACAGCACTGAGTGTAGTAAATCCACTCACGAAATGACGTGATGACGTTGATAAGCCAATCACGAAGAACCTTGTATAACAAACTGACACAGTCTTAACATCACAACGTGCTGGTGTTACGTTTATCCACTCGTTGTGCTGTAATCTAGGAAAATATTTTTCTCAGAGTACTGGTAAAGCAGCACGGAAGAGCTTCAACACTAAATATTGCAACATTCAGGGGTGAAATCCTTGACTTGTCCCCCTCCCCTCAAAAAAGGAAAAAAAACAAACAATTATATGGCCGCCCAAGCCAGTGATGTCTTTAAAAGGCGACCTATAGTTAACCATGTGAAAATGTATGGCTCCCTCATGGTTTCATACAAAAAAAAAAAAGTTTTTGTCATGTGTTTTTTATTCTCTATTAAAATTAGACCAAGACTAGTAAGACGAGTGACTGTTTATGTTCTCTTTTTTACATACATTCTTCTTTTTTAGCAACTAAGAAATATATTTCTATATTTTTCTGAATATCATGACTATAATTTTCATATTTCTGCAATTTAATGTATCAGTTATCAAATAAGATTTATTATTGGAAAAAACACTCAAATTACTGGTGTTAAACGATAAAGTAAATAAAAAACTTTGTAAAAAACACGCATAAGAGGTTATAGGTAAGAAGATACGTACGTTTCGGCCAAAAATTGTTTGGCCTTCGTCAGGACCAAGCCCTTCGTCACAAGGAGCACAGGAACTCAAGTGTTCCCTGTGCTCCATAGTCGTCATAATTCCCTGTGCTCCTTGTGACGAGGGCTTGGACTGACGAAGGCCAAAACAATTTTTGGCCGAAACGTACGTATCTTCCTACCTATAACCTCTTATGCGTGTTTTTTACAAAGTTTTTTATTTACTTTAAGATTTATTATTATTATTAAACTTCATACTGCTTAAAATCTTACTTTTTTTTAACTTTTCTGTATTGAAATTAATGTTGGCTGAATCAAATGTTAATCGCGCGGGATCAATAGATCTCAATCGCGAAATTCCGCGAAACCAAAAACAGTGCGAGATTGCATTCCCTATTAAACATTGATTACCATAAACTCTTTCGTGTGCTCTTGTAAAAATGCTATACACATGCATGATCCTTATGGTAAAGTTGCAATTTTGTGGGGAAGCAATTTATTTTGATCAATAAATTGATACTTTCTGTCTTATGCCACCTATTTGAACTTTGAAGGGCATGCCTTATGAAAATATTTTTAACATAATAATATATAGATAGAAAAATCCATTATGGAAAAGTTACAATTTCAGTACATTAGAAAAATTTAAGAAAATCGTTGATTATTGTTTAAAGACAAAATTGTAAGCCAGCACTATACTAAAGTATTACGATGAAGAAGCTCACTCTTAAATTAAACCTTTCAGACCTGATTAAATAATTTTTATCCAATAGATATTTTTGAATATTTTTATAATAATACAGCTTAAATGAGTAATTTAAAAAATCCCCAATTATAAAAGTGCTATATCAATACACAAAAAACGTTTTCAACTTAAAGATAGAAATACTCTTTCAATATTTATGTCCACAATTCTGGGCGCCTGGTCTGAAAAGGTTAACCCTTTGAAGCGCAACCCTTTCCCAATGCTGAAAAAAGGGCAGCCGTTGCCATCGCTCGACTTCACTACCAGCAAGATGGCGGACGATCGAAACGTTCATCGCGTGCCACAGATCTAGAGACTCTTTTTTGACGACAGCTGGCTGTGCCAGTCGAGAGATGGCAACGGCTGCCCTTTTTTCAGCATTGGACGATCTAACCAGCTGTTCTCGCATTCTTCCATTTTTCAGCAGATGCCAGTGTTGTTAAAAAAAATCGTGACCATTTTTTTAACGGGAAAGGACGTGCTAAAAAGTAAAGGATTCTCGTTTAGCTATGTCACCCGCCACTATTTTTATAGAAATCAAATCTGTTTTTCGTGAATAGCAACAGTCAAAACGTCAGAGTTTGGTGTTGCCAGAGCGGGAACACTGCGTGTTAAAGGGGTAAAGGAAGGCGCCAATATATACATATTGTTTATATTGCTGTAATTAACGCATTTATGCCTGGTTTTCCTTTTTTGTGACGGCATTTTCGCTATCAGTCGCAAACGTTATTTATTTTACCTAGCCTTTATTCACGAGGATGCAACCTCAACTCCACACAATATTTGAACATGACCCAGTAGAATGTTGACATTTCAATTTTTATACAGAATGATTTTAAAAGAAATTATCCCGTGTGCAAGAGGTTGACAACAGAAATTTACGCTACAGAAATTTCTGTATTACAGAAATTTACCTATTGTTGCTGGTATTAGCAAAAATCGAAGAAAGTCGCAAAAATAATCGAGGCACAAATGGGTTAACATAACAGTATTGGTTTCTGTATTAGTTATAAAATCAATCTGCTCACCGCGTGTACTAGTTCTCTGTCTTTCTTCAAGTCTGTCTCAATAGCTATATTGCTCTGTATGCTATTTGTACTCTTCTGTTTGTTGTTTGAACATTGGAAGTATTTCTCCAGAAAGCGGGAGACAATTTCCGAGGAAAATAATTTTGAAGTTATCACATTTCGTGAATGTCATTTTCGTTCGTTATTGCAGAAATCAAATCAATATTAACCCACGCTACAATTGCACTTCTATTATTTCCTCGCCTTCATTTTTTTTCCTTATTCAACGATACATGCTGCAGTAGCACATTCGTGATATCCCGATACAAATCTGCTCTATCCTCCAGCACTTTCAAACCTCTTTCCGATTTCAATATTTTTCTTCCATTGGCTGCAATGAACTCGTAGACGTGCTTCTTCAAGCCTTCGTCTGAATGCGCGTCTGCGAGGAGTAGCACGTCACCCACGTTTTCGACGTCGATGCGAGATTTCAAGAACTCATGACATCTCTCCTTCAAGTGCAAAAGCTGATACTTGTCGGCCGCGGTATACAATTTAACTACCTTGGGCACTTCATCGATACATGTATCACCGCAATACATGTACATTAAAACTAACTTCATCGTTTTTTTATCTACGTCCTTAATGTTCACCGACTTTGTCTGACTCTCCAGGGAATCTTGCTGAAACATCTTGCGGAATACTTCCGACCTCGAACACAACACTGCCCTGTGAGCTGTCAGCTGATCTGGACCGACGTTCAAAGTCACGTCTCCAGTTTTCATGGCTTTGTAGAAATCAAGCATTTCATCGTATAAGGCCCAGGACACATCGGCAACGTCAAGTGCCTTCACGTTTTCGAAATTTGCTCCTAGGACAGACATCTGCTCACCGTTTACGGACATCCTGAGATCGAAAATCAATTTCAGGGAGTCATCAGATAACAATTTAACTGAATCCAGTCCAATATTGAGAGGTATCGTGAACTCGCCATTCTCAAACACGTTTACAGATTCTTTTAAAACAATCAATTCATCTTTTCTGTTAGAGGCTTTTATCCCTAGATGGATCGCACCAAAATAATAGTTTTGCAACTTTTGGAATTTTAGGAACGTAGTTTTTTGACCATCATCGCCTCCGTTTGCGTATAATATCACTTTCACCCAAGTACTCTCAGGCATTTTATCTGATATTAGAAAGTTAGAAAGTAATTTGTTCGACTGCAAGAAGTTTGTAAAATCTGGGATAACACATTCGTATGATACTTTAAAACATTCTATCACAGTTTTTGCACAGGTGGAATTAAAATACGGATATACTGCTTTTTTCAAGTATGGAAGTTCGTAAGTATTTACGACAGCAAACGCTTCTTTGAGTTTTTCGATGTCTCTAAATATCCCTGTATATATATAATGTAATATTTCCTTCAAAACGGATGCTTTTATGTTAGACAAAACCATTACTTTCGAACTTTCTATCTTGTCTGCGTGATGAGCTATTAGCTTCGGCCATCGAGCTTCCAAGATGGGTTTGTGAACTCTGAATTCTTTCCCTTCAGCCTGGAGGATGAAATCCGAATGAATTCCGCTTTCTAGGAGTTCAGCAAAATCCCGAGACAGAACTCCCCCATCGGATGCACTAGAAGTTATTAAGGTATCATCATCTTCTTCATCACTATCATCGTAAAGACAACCATCATATATCTCCAACTGACACGACACAGTTAGTCTATTTTCAGAAAGGAGGTTCTGCTTCAAAGAACCCAGCAGCACACTTCTTTCGTGGAACTGAGGAAATTTGACATTGAAGCTATAAACGTAGTTACGAGCTTCGTAGCTTTCAGTTTTAGCACGTTGTCCATCAGCATCGATCAAGCTGAGTTCGTATATTATGAATATATCTCCGTTGACATGATCGTCAAGTCGTTTCAGAGACAGAGATACGTAGTTTTCGTATTTCATTTCACATCCCCTGGGATACAGTAGCAAACAGAATCGGAAGTCCTTCGCCATTCCATCGAAAGTGAACACCGGACTCTCGAGCGGTTCTCCAGGTAAATGGGGGGCAACGTCGAAGTTATCAATAGTCCACGAGACTTCGATCTTGCGAGAAAATCTTGCTCCATCCTGTTGTTGTTCTGCTCTTGCTAAACGGAATTTTTTCAAGTTTTAAATAGCAATGGACTGCCAGTTTAAAATATTCGAGATGCAAAGCATCAGACGTTAGTGACAAACTGATACGAATATATTATAACTTTTTGTACTCCTGTCCGAAAACAATGAATGCTCATAAACACCTCTTATCACTTATTTTTCATGATAATTTGGTAGTAGTTTATCAATACGAAGAACAAAGTTCCTATTGTGATCAGTTTATATCAGCTTTTACTTTGAAAGATTTATTTCCTTTTCTTTTAAACCAGTATCATTTTTTTTTATCCTGGAATCTGTCAGCTTAAGCAGCCGCTCCAAGGGACAATTTATACTTTTCAAAGACCTCTGCCCTATTACTTCTTGCGAAAAAGTTTTCTCGAAAAATATTTTCAAATTGATCTGCAACTTTCGTCCTAGATGACTCTCTCCAGCTCGGATGAGGGATTGGGGATAATTAACCCGCGTAAATTTTAGCGCATTAATCACTTATGCATTCAAGTACAGGGTTGTCCAAATGAAACTTCCCCAACTCAGAGGCCTGTGCAGGATGTTGTATCGGTCATAATGGGATGAAATTTTGAAAACAGACACTTCAGATCACGCGCTCGTGATTTATTAAAAAAAAATTAGTTAGTACAAGAAGTTGCCGATAGGTGGCGCTGCAGATCAACAAGACGTTCTACAGATGTTCTATATGTGTGCCGTGGTCGAATAGGACATATCAACAGCGCGAGAAAAAGTTGGCACACTGACAACACCATGTGGCGATTGGCTAGTGGCGTCCACGACCGCCAAAGCAACGTTTTGTACGCGTGCAGAATCCACAACATGTCGTCCTCTACCTGGTAAAATCCCAGCTGTCCGGTTCTTTCGAACTTCTTCATCATGTCTCGTAAAGCGCGTGGTGTCGTTGGTCCTCGGCGTAAGTTCTTCAGCCGACGGAATGCTCTTATCGCAGCACAGGAGTTCTCGTCATTCTGGTAGAAAAGTTTCACTAACAGAGCTTTATCTTTCAAAGTCGCCATTGTGCATCAGCGAGCTGGAAACAACTGCCTGTACAGCGCCTGTCTTTTGTAGGGCTAGTCTTTTGGATACGTTGCGCAGAAGCTTTATTTCTCGAAATCACGTTGCTGCAATATGCAAATTACAAGTGTTACAGCGCCACCTATCGGCAATTTCTTGTACTAATATTTTTTTTTTTAAATAAATCACGAGCGCGTGATTTGAAGTGTCTGTTTTCAAAATTTCATCACATTATGATCCCTATTACATCCTGCACAGGCCTCTGAGTTGGGGAAGTTTAATTTGGACAACCCAGTATTTCTGATGAGTGAAACCTCTGAATTTCGACACATCCATTATACTGTGTTCTGTCGGCAATATTAATTATTAAGTGTACCGGGCAAAGTAATGTAGATTTTTTTTAAATTAAATTCAAAGGAATTTATTTTTTTGCGACTCTAATGACCATAAGCAATAGTGTTTAAACAGTGGATTCACATTCGTTATAGTGTAGAGCAAAATTTTCATCGATACTTAATTATTTTCCTTCGAGAAGCATCAGATTAAAAAAAAAATGTTTGTGCAGTTCACTTACTTTTAAAGTTTTACTCATTGAAAAATGACAAACCTTTTAAATTTCACGATGTATTTGTTAACATTGTACACTGCTCTTTCATCCATACTATCGTAGCGAATCTGCTAATACTATCTACCTCGGTTCTGTGTCGTGAAAAATATCCAACTGTGTTATATCGAACAGCTATTTAGAATCCCACAATTTGAGAATAGGACTTGGAATAAAGAAATTAAGAATAGGAATAATAGGAATAGGAAATTAAGAATAGGAATAATAGGAATAGGAAATTAAGAATAGGAATAATTAAGAATAGGCAGTTTGTGGTACAGTTTATGAGTGTCAGGGACCCCACCATGGCCGAGTGGATAATATCCTGAACTCGGTAGACGGTTGATGTGTAAAGGTTTCACGTTCGGGTCTACCGCGCGGCTGTCGATCTCGCGGTCTGGTGTTTGGGTCGGTTTTCGCCAGGTGTAACTTGAATACATGCTAGGACCCCTAAAGAACACTTTCACCGCCATTACTCTAGGAAAAAAAAATGCTCAAAAACGTAATAAAATCTCTGGAGGATTGAAATGTTTCATAATCTCTCTATTCTAAAACAAAGTAATCGCCGCTACCGCTGCTGCCGTCAAAAGCTTGTTCTGCAATCTCCTACGAAAACAGTGGGAATTTGAGTTTCACGATCGAAAA
>JAWZYV010003262.1:0-14392 GCA_038373885.1 Cheiracanthium punctorium | reverse complement strand
GATTTGGTTTTTTGGGGTTTTTTTGGGGGAAACTTTTTAGCTGATTGATACATGGTCGACAGGCGTAGTAGGTTATATGAGAATAAATTACACATGTTTGGCAGAAAAAAATGTATTGTTTTGCGCATTTGTGTAGAAAAGGAAAAAAAAACACAATTTATGCATATGAGAAAAAAAGAATAAGAAAAGGTGTTTTCTTCAAAGGAATTATTTTTCAGTAGGGGGTATGGTTTCCACGGACGGCCAGCAACGTTGAACACCTTTGAGGCATGGAGTCAATGAGGCTATTAATCACGAGTTGGGGTATTCTGTCCCACTCTTCCAGAAGAGCTCTTTCCAGCTCTTGGAGAGTTTGTGGGGGTGGTGGGCGGCCAGCAACTCGTCTTCCTAGAGCGTCCCAAACGTGCTCTATTGGATTCATGTCTGAAGAACACGCTGGCCATTCCATTCACACGATTCCTTCCTCGAAAAGGAAATCCTCCACCAGGTAAGCACGATGTGGCCTGCAGTTATCGTCCATTAAAATGAAGTCATCTCCGATTGCTGCAGCGTAAGGGACTACAATAGGTCTGTGGATCTCATCCCTATATCGGCGACCAGTCTGAGGTCCATCTCGAATGATGTAGAGGTCTGTGCGCCCGTCAATGGAGCAATGGACCATACACCAACACACCCCCACTGCCAAAGCTGACACTTTCGTGCACGAACGCAGGATTATTCCTACTGCCACGGTCCCTCCAGATGAAAGTACGCCTATTATCTGGATGAACTGAAAAACGTTACTCGTCAGAAAAAAGAACATTGCTCCATTCATTTCTCCTCCAGTTCACATGCTCTGTTGCCCACTCCCTGCGGTCGCGACGATGCCTTGATGTTAGTCTAACACAGTGGTTCCCAACCGGGGGGTCGCGACCCCCAAGTGGGTCGCCATGCCTTTTTTCGGGGGTCGCCGCAGACCGCTTTTGTAGGAAATTAATAGTAAACTATTTTCACGTTTCTTTGCCATGAGACATCATTTCTCCCTTTTCCTTTGGAAAGAAAAAATCCTTATTATCGTCAGGACTTTTGTATCAAAGCTACAAAAACGGACGTCGGTCAATCTAGGAGTGTTAACTAAAGCTTGAGAACCCATGCATTAAGACAGAAGAATCAGAAATAGGAATTGCAATTAATTTAAAGGGGGTAATGAGTAGCCAGCTTGAAGCCCTTCATTCTGAATCGAGCGAAATCCATTTTACACATCTTTAGATGTCGCCGATCCTTCTGATGAAGTGCAGGGTGAATTTTTGAATTTACAAAAGGACTCCTCCGCAAGTGATTTATACCAAGAAAAACCGTTCACTCAATTTTGGTGTGCTGTGCGTTGCTCATATCCGATAATTTTTCGTGTCAAATGTTAACGCCATTTGCATCTATACTTATCTGCATGAAGTTGGATTTTCAACTCTTTTGTAGAAGAAGACAAAAGCCAGTCATAAATTAGATGTCTAAGATGACATGCGGTTGACTTTGGCCAATATTCAGCCAATAATAGCCAAACTTGTCAGTCAAATTCAGCCTCAATCATCCTATTAAAAATCAGTACGTACTAAAAAGATGTCAATTTTAAATCTCAAGATGTATTTTTTCATTATTAATTTTTTTTTATTGGTCAAACATGGCAGATGGGGGGGGGGGGTCGCGAAAGTTTTGGAAAATCTAAAAGGGGTCGCGATTGAAAAAAGGTTGGGAACCACTGGTCTAACACATACCATCGGTCGTCGAGCATACAGACCTACACCATGGAGCCGGTTTCGGAGAGTCTGAGTTGAAACCGTGGTGCCAGTAGCCGAGTGAAGGTGCTGTTGGAGAAGAGTAGCGTTCATATTCCGGTGTCTTCGACCGTTAACACTAAATAACGATCTTCATTGGGCATTGTTGCCCCTCTACGACCTTGCCCTGGTCTTCGGCCTGCACTTCCAGTCGACAAAAACCGGTTCCAGATCCTGGAAATCACACTTTGTGACACTCCAATGGCTTGCGCTACTTCGGCTTGAGTTTGGCCCCCTTCTAACCTACCGACAACTCTCCAAGATTCTGAATCGGTTAAATGACTTCGCTGAGACATCGTACTCATCGAAACAAAGCAGTCACTGAATGCCGATCATCCTTGTCTTCATTATCTTTTATTCAGTTGAAAGTCCAATTTCATTCGCTGCCGCTAAAGTGACGTTTTTGACGTCGAACTCAAAATTAGCATACTCCACAGTTTGAAAATCAGAAAAATTTGCATGTGTGATTCTCTTCTTCCATTTTCGGCAAAAAAATTTCACTTATATCTTTATTTTATGTAAAACTTACAATATCCTTTAATTGTTTTGAGCAGTGTAGTTCAAAAAGTGTTTCTGTAAAAAATTGCAATTTTACTCTTGCTAATATCTCGCCTGTATGCACAGGTAAAATTATCAAGTGACCACAGGATTCGTTAAGCATTTGTTTGTGGTATGCTTAAATTCATAAAAACTTAACGTTAAGGTTTGATTGTAGATTACAGAGCATTAAAACATTACTCATTATCGTGTTTGCAAGTTAAACTATTGAAAAAGAGGGAAGAGAGGAATGATGGCAAAAGAGTTACAACTTTTATTTAGTGATTTATTTATTAATATTACTCCCCATCCTCGGTACCATACACGTAATACATATTGAGCAGTTCAGAGTTAGTACACCGATTCACCTAACTCCGGCAATGTCCTAGGCTGAATGATCACGCTTCCATAAGCCTGCGAACATGGCCCTCTAGCGGTCGCCTTTGCATTTCCAGACACAACTTCCTGTGTAAATCTTGTTTGTCATGGTATGAAAGACCAGATTGTTGAGACACTTTGTAGTAGATACAAAATTTTAAGAACTTCTATTTTTTATGATGAATTGAGTTTGTAATCCAGAAATCCATTATTAAAACACTTAGCATTCATTATTAAAATATACGGAATGTAAAGTACCAATGTATTTCGACGATGCACTTTTGAAACTTTGACAAAATGAATGAAAGAAAAATAAAAGTGAACTTAAAAATGCATTTTAATTGCGTGCACTTCCCATACGGCTTCCTTCCCTACACACTCTTATAAGTATTACCTTCCTGCTTCGGCAGTATTTTTCCAACGAGCTTTCCTGGTTCGACCTTCAACTTTTCCTTCTTTAGTTGGGATTTTCGGCTGTGAACTTGAGCTCTGTCATGTTTATTTATAAGTATGCAGGTATTTAGATTATAAGCGTGGATAATAAAAACTAACGGTTGATTTACGATAGCATAAAAGTACGCGGATAGAAATCTTTTAAAAATTGTCACCCAATGACAATAAAAGTTAAGAGCTTTGACCATAGTTATGTTCAGTTTTGTAGTTTCCCTACAATGTTTGATATAGTTACAATAATCCTGGTAAACAAAGAATTTTTTCTACTGCTTGAGATTGCAATTATTTGCAAATCTGGCAGTAAACAAATGGGTTTTTTTAACATGTACTCATCTTTGGGTTTTTTGTTGACCACAGGTATCTCCTTAATTAGGGCAAATACCATGCCGTGGGTGTACGAGTTGAATACATTAGTACGTTTATTTTTAGAAGATTTCCTTAAACTGCGAGACGTTTAACGTAAGTACAGTTACTCATGTAAAAAAACCGAACCACACATTTTACATCTGATTTATTTAGTACTAAAAACTACTCTTCTGGTTTCCTATTGATTCAATTTGATAATTGCATGTTAAATGTCTTCCGTGAAATTGAGTGCATAACTGTATATCTGCAGAATTTATTTCGGAATCACACCCGTTCAAAAAAGTGTTCGAATGTGAACTAGATTTCATCTCATAATTTAGTAAAAAACAAATTACTTTTTTAAAATATTTACACGACTCTAAAGATATTTGAATGGTTATTAACGTAATTTGTTTCATAAATAGCAAGAATTTATTTATGAAACAGAAATATGATTTTTTTTTTAGAAAATGTACTTAGAGGGATTTTTATCACTTTTTTATTTGAATGCTGGAGTACAAAAATTGGTTAAAAAATAGTTATTTGGATAAATACCAAATATCTGTGTGTGTGTATGAAATTAGAAAATAATTTAATCAAAAACTACATTTGAGAAACGTTACCTTTATAAAAGTTCTTAAATGTAGTAAAGATCACTATATTTAAGAAACGTTAAATGTTAAACAGCTGCATTTCACTTAAATTACTTAAGTTTTATTATTTAAGGAATTTGGTAGTCATCAAAATGGATATCAAAAACTCATTGTTGAAGCATACATTGATTCCAAATATTATTATTTGGTTGTAGCAACTTTTTCACAATACACTTCAAATCCACTAAACTGATATCGCATACCTCTGGAAAACGAATTTTATCGTTCTCTTAGTTGCGTATCAACTTCACAATAAACTCTCTTTTATCGAAAAACTTGCACTGCAGTAAGACCATCAATGTGAGAGGTATTTTTTTTCCGGATGAAATTGAACTAGATTGAAATCATTCACACACATATAGCTATTCTTAAACAAGAGCTCCTGATCCTTTGTTTCAACAATTAGAACATCTTCAATGTATATTCATTCAATAGTTTCCCATCACCTAGAGTTTAGAATTACAACCATCTATTCTATTAGGCTCAAAAATGTTAAAAAAAGAGTTATTATCTTAAGTCAAAACTTCAATTTAAATATAAATCAATTAAAGTTATAAGAATAGACAACTATCTATAAAAGTGCTTAGAACTTTGTTAAATTTAAATTTTCATGGCAAAGTAAATTATATTTCTTGCTCTACAGTATATTGAACATATAATGTATTTAGTACTGTTGAAGCAATAGTAATATGCTGTCTCATTTATTAAAAAAAAACATGTATTTCAAGGGAAATATTTAGTGTTTAAAAATCCCCATTTCTAATCTCTATATACAGGGTGAATCTAAACTTTTGGGCAAAACTTTAAGGGGTGATAGGGCACATAATAAGGAATCAGAATCACATTGCAATGTGGGGTCAAAAACGCAGTTTTCACTTACCCGGTAATAATCACTTTGTGAAAAGTATTGAAGTGTTCCTCTAATTTCTTAACCAGGTTTCATAAACAATAGGCTCGTCTCCAAAAATTTCATCCATGAAAGAAAATAGAATTTTTAAACTATGAATATTAGTCTTCTGTTTTCGGAGAAAAATGCATTAGTTTCTGACGAACAATGGTCGGACAGTGCACCGTTGTTTCAGCACTTTTTCCAGAGTGATTATTAACAGCTACATGAAGACGATGTTGCCGACCCCACATTGCTATGTGATTCTTATTCCTTATTATGTGCCCTATCACCTCTTAAAGTTTTGTCGAAGAGTTCAGATTCACCCTGTATTTTTAATCCGCATGCTAATTTTTAGATTACATTAAAATAATATTTTAATAAATTAAGTAAACCTTTGTATAAAACAAATAAACATTCTATTAAAACAAAAAAAAGAGAAAAAATGATATCATATACTCTAAATTTTTGGTAAGAAGAAGAATTGCTCAGTTAAGTGTGTGTATTTTTACAGTTCAGGAAGCAAAAGCCTTTTCCACGCTCTTGAAATGTCGATGTTCTCGGCATTAATTGGACCTTTTCCTGTTTATTTCGTTTCGCTCTTCGTTGGTTTTATCCAACTCAGATTAGTAGATAAGTTTTTTGAATACGGTACTTTTATCTTGAAATACGGAGTAGCGAAATTTTCCTCCCGCACTTTCTTTTAGTCTCGGAAAAAGAGCAAATATTTTATTTTTGTTCTATCTTGTTTTTAAAAAGGTACGATTATCTTAAAATTATGTGTAATTTATTAACCAATTTTCACAGACAATGGGCTTATCTCCAAAAATTGCACCAATGAAAGAAAATAGAATTCTGAAACTATCAATTTTAGCTGCATGTTTTTTCTACGAAATATACATTAATTTTTGACGAACAATGGTCGGAATGTTCACTATTATTTCGGCACTAGCTCAAAAGTGATTATTACAAGCTACATGAAGACGACATTTTCGACCTCACATTGCTATGTGATTCTCATTTCTTATGATGCGCCCTCCTTCCCCCAGACGTTTAGCCTAACATTTATGGCACACCCTTTATATATAATACTAGCTGAAGTACCCGTCGTTGACGGGTTAGTACTGAATGCAAATTTCTTAAAAGCAAGAACTTTCGTCAGCATTGTAGGAGTACACAGAATGAATGTAGTATGCTGCCAAAGTAAAGAAAGCGAAGTTATAATTTTTATGTATTGTTAAAATATTACAGGTTAGAGAGTCACTAAGTAATATCATTTCATTCGCTTTAGTCGTAATTATGTGATGCGCGAACGAATATTGACGCATATTGAAATAATTTTCGCAAAATCTCAAAATCTAATCAACAATTTTGAAAAATTTATAAGCCTAGAATTTAAGTTGAGTGACAACCTATCATGTCACTCAATTTCGTTTCATTCCCTGCAGTCTTTATTTCGTGATTCTGGAACAATTTTCAGCATTTTAAAACGATTTTCGCAAAATCTCAAAATGTAATCAAAATATTTTTAAAATTCAACGCCTATAAATTAAGATTAGCAACTACCTATCCTATCACTAAATTTCGTATCATTCGTATTAGTCGTTCTTACGTGATGTTTGAAGAAATATAAACGTATTTTGAGAGAATTTTCACAAAATCTCAAAATCTAATAAAAATGTTTAAAAAATTGGACACCTATAGTTTATGTTGAGCCACCATCTATCATGTTACCAAATTTCATATCATTCGCTTTAGTCGTTATTACGTAATGCGGGAATAAAGATTCACTCCGTTTTAAACGATTTTCGCAAAATCTCGAAATCTGATCGATTTTTTTTTAATTAGATGCTTATAGTTTAAGGTGAGTGACCACCTATCATTTCACCAAATATCATTTTTTCACCTTTGCAGTTATTACGTGATGTGAGAACACAAATTTACGCAGTTTGAAATGATTTTCGCAAAATCTCAAAATCAAGATTTTTTTTTTATTCGACACCTATGTTTTAAGTTGAGTGACCACCTATCATGACACCCAATTTCATATCATTCGCTTCAGTCGTTTTTACGTGATGCTTGAACACAAATTTACGCAGTTTGAAACGATTTTCGCAAAATCTGAAAATCTAATCAAGATTTTTTAAAAATTCGACGCCTATGTTTTAAGTTGAGTGACCACCTATCATGACACCCGATTTCATATCATTCGCTTCAGTCGTTTTTACGTGATGTTTAAACAAAAAAAGCGTCACGGACAGAATGACAGAATAACAGAACGACAGAATTACAGAATGACAGACAGACAAACTTTTTTTTGAGGGTCGCATCGTATTCCCGGGTGCTTGAAACGGATAGAAATCGCAAAATTTTTGAATTCCAAGAAATGTACAGACAAAAGTCAAATTTTATTTATATAGATAGACCAAGTACTGAAAATAATACACCTTGAGAAACAATCTATATAAATAAAATTAGACTTTTGTCTGTACATTTCTTGGAATTCAAAAATTTTGCGATTTCTATCCGTTTCAAGCCCCCGGGAATCCGATGCGACCCTCAAAAAAAAGTTTGTCTGTCTGTCATTCTGTCGTTCTGTCGTTCTGTCGTTCTGTCGTTCTGTCATTCTGTCCGTGACGCTTTTTTTTGTTTAAGCATCACGTAAAAACGACTGAAGCGAATGATATGAAATTATGTGTCATGATAGCTGGTCACTCAACTTAAAACATAGGCGTCGAATTTTTAAAAAATCTTGATTAGATTTTCAGATTTTGCGAAAATCATTTCAAACTGCGTAAATTTGTGTTTAAGCATCACACAAAAACGACTGAAGCGAATGATATAAAATGACGTGTCATGATAGGTGGTCACTCAACTTAAAACATAGGCGTCGAATTTTTACAAAATCTTGATTGGATTTTGAGATTTTGCGAAAATCCTTTCAAACTGCGTAAATTTGTGTTCAAGCATCACGTAAAAACGACTGAAGCGAATTATATGAAATTGGGTGTCATGATAGGTGGTCACTCAACTTAAAACATAGGTGTCGAATAAAAAAAAAATCTTGATTTTGAGATTTTGCGAAAATCATTTCAAACTGCGTAAATTTGTGTTCTCACATCACGTAATAACTGCAAAGGTGAAAAAATGATATTTGGTGAAATGATAGGTGGTCACTCACCTTAAACTATAAGCATCTAATTAAAAAAAAATCGATCAGATTTCGAGATTTTGCGAAAATCGTTTAAAACGGAGTGAATCTTTATTCCCGCATTACGTAATAACGACTAAAGCGAATGATATGAAATTTGGTAACATGATAGATGGTGGCTCAACATAAACTATAGGTGTCCAATTTTTTAAACATTTTTATTAGATTTTGAGATTTTGTGAAAATTCTCTCAAAATACGTTTATATTTCTTCAAACATCACGTAAGAACGACTAATACGAATGATACGAAATTTAGTGATAGGATAGGTAGTTGCTAATCTTAATTTATAGGCGTTGAATTTTTAAAATATTTTGATTACATTTTGAGATTTTGCGAAAATCGTTTTAAAATGCTGAAATTTTGTTCCAGAATCACGAAATAAAGACTGCAGGGAATGAAACGAAATTGAGTGACATGATAGGTTGTCACTCAACTTAAATTCTAGGCTTATAAATTTTTCAAAATTGTTGATTAGATTTTGAGATTTTGCGAAAATTATTTCAATATGCGTCAATATTCGTTCGCGCATCACATAATTACGACTAAAGCGAATGAAATGATATTACTTAGTGACTCTCTAACCTGTAATATTTTAACAATACATAAAAATTATAACTTCGCTTTCTTTACTTTGGCAGCATACTACATTCATTCTGTGTACTCCTACAATGCTGACGAAAGTTCTTGCTTTTTAGAAATTTGCATTCACTAACCCGTCAAGGACGGGTACTTCAGCTAGTATTTAACTAAGGATAGAGAAGTAGGAACGCAAAGGGATTATACAGCCATACAGAATAAAACGTTAAGAATGAAAACGCAAAAGGCAATGTATACGTGTGTGTAATAAATAAATCACTGGGGATAAAATTTATAAATATGTGATTATTACTTTCTAAATCTTCGCTTGAAATCAAATTTTACACTTTAAATTCGATATTTATTATCGTTTCGTTATTTTTAAAGCATTTATTTCTAATGCTTTGTTTTGTTTAAATTCGTAACCCATATTCGTACATCTTTAGTCTATACGTCACAAAAGATTTAATACAGCGCCGGCAAAATAAAGCTGACATTTTAATAGGGCAGCAATAAATTAAATTAAATTGTTCGCCAGACTAAGAAAAACCTGGAATAGTAAGGAAATTTTACTTTAACAGAAAAAGTCAAAGGAAATTGTAAATTTTAGTCAAAAGCCTAGGAAATTTTGAAGTGACGTGAGAAATTATCTGAAGTCAGCATTTATAAATTAATTTTTACATTTGCCGTAGAGGTGAAAAAAAATGATTTGACATAAGTGCACAAAAGTTGCGGATACTGTAGTTGTTTAGTTAGTTTAAAAAACGAAGAAAAGCTTAATCAACCTAATCAGAATGTACTATAAAGCAAAATGTTACCCTAAAGCACTATTTTATTTGTCCTTCTTAAGCAGTTCCTCTAAAAAATTCTGTATCCTCCACATCAGTCCCTTGCACACCTATATCAAGTCATATTTAGTGCATTTTTTAAACCTGTATACACACAAAGAAAACCTCCCAGCATTCCGAACTAATAGCGGGTACGTTATTCCTACCAGTATTTTCATGAAAACATATTACAGGATGTTTTCGAGAACAATGTAGCTGTCAGTTTCTTTATTTCCAAACTGAAATGCCAACTTTTTCTTTTTTTTACCGGCACTGTACAATAGCTATGTAATGAGGAAAGTTCTAGTTAAAAGTTCCAACGGTCCTACATATATAAAAATACGTGCATGATATGCTTTGCCTAACATTATATGAACCACGCGAAGTTTGATTTCTTTTTATCTCTGAGCCGTTTCCCAGCAAAGATACGATGCTTTGCCGAATTTAAAAAAATCATGCATAAAAACAGTTGCCTATATTTTGGGTATATTGGGTAGGGCACGTGCCATGGGCGACAGTTCAAAGGAAGCACAGATTTCCGTTGAGAGATTGACGATATGGAAAAAGTATTTAACCTGTTCGCTACCACCGTTCCAAAAACGCGACGGCAGCGATTCTCTACCCATCGTTGCTTCTCTGATCGGGTCTTTGAATGCACATACTGCAAGCCAGCGCATGCGCTCGCCGGATTAACTTATCGGATAAATAGAAATATATTTCATTTCAACCGGATGAATAAAAAAAAGTTATAGATGTTTAAAATTTGAACCTGCGCCATGGGGGTCAGAACCCTCTCATTAAGAAGAGCCTAAGTCCTTTGTACAGAATTTCATTCAATTGATAAAATACAAAAAAAAAAAGAAAGTGTCCAATGGATAACTTAAACATGCATCATGTGGGATAAGGAGGCTCTCATTAAAAAGAGCGTAGACTATGTCTTTTTTTAAAAAATGCCGCTCTAACCGGTTAAATAGGAAAAAAAAGCTTATGGGTAATTAAATTTTTTCAACATCAGGTGTAACCACAATGCGTCTGAAAAAACACTCAAAATACTGGTGTTAAACGATAAAGTAATTAAAAAACTTTGTAAAAAACACACATAAGAAGTAAAAGGAAAAAGGATACGCGTTTCGTTCAAAAATTGTTTTGAACTTCTTCAGTCCAAGCCCTTCGACGTAAAGAACACAGGGAACTGAAAAGAGAAAAAAAAAACAAGCAAGATGTTGCCACAAGGGGCAAAGAAAAGTCGAACAAAACCACGGAGAGGGGAGAGAGAAAAAAAAAAATTAAAAAAGGGGGATAAAAAAGGAAAGGAAAGAAGCACAAAAAATACAGAAATAAAAAAGGAACAAAGAAAAATAATAAAAAAGGGAACACACAAGTACAAACACACACAAAAAAAAGAGAAAACAGAACAAACAAACAAAAAACAAAAAACAAATAGCACACGTATTTATTTATTTTTTATTTATTTATTTTTGTATTTATTTATATTTGAACAACGTTCTATTTCTCACAGAGCTACTTTGGATAAGAAATTCCAAGCTCTTCTTCCGGTTAGATCTTCCCTCGGTTCTGTTAGTCCTCTTGTTCAGGACACTGTTGTTAATTTGTCTTCACATGTTTTAACTGATTCTCAGAGAGATGCTCTTAGTTTAGGTTTGAATTTTTCTCGTGTTAGTAACGTTTCGGTTTCCAAACTTATTGCTCCTATGGAAAACTCCTTTAAAAATAGTAAACTCTCTTCTAACCAACTTGATACTTTGCGACATCTTATTGCTAATACTATCTCTTCAAATAATATGCATGCCAAATCTAACCTTTCTCGTTCTCAAAAAACTGCTCTCAAAGAACTTAATTCTAACCCTAATTTACTCATTACTAAAGCTGATAAAGGCGGCCAGACTGTTTTACTTGATAAATCTTCTTATGTTGATTGTATTAATAACATGCTAACCACTGGTCCATACACTAAATTAAATTCTGATCCTACTTACAGTCACCTTTCTGAAATTAAACACACTGTGAAGTCCTCTGTAATCTTAAATGCTCAAACTAAACGTTATGTTATTCCTTCTATTGCTAACTGTGCTCGTTTCTATGCCCTTCCTAAAATTCATAAACCTTCTCTTGCCTTTCGCCCCATTGTTTCTAACATTGGTACTGCTTCTTATAACCTTGCACGTTTCCTCTCGCATACTCTTTCACCTTTGACTGCTAGTAATACCCACACTGTTAAAAACTTTTATGATTTCGTTAACAAAGTTAAACTTCTTTCTCCTACTAATTGTAAAATGCTTTCTCTTGATGTTAAATCTTTATTCACTAATGTTCCTATCCAAGGTGCGATTGACTGTTTGGAAAAGCGTTTACGCGAGTTTCATTATTCTTCTATTGAGATTAAAGAGTTTATAGCTTTAGTAAGCGTTTGTATTAAACAAACTGCTTTCATTTTTAATGGCTCTTTCTATAAACAAACCGAGGGTCTTGCTATGGGTAATTCTCTCTCACCTCTCTTATGTGATATTTATATGCATTATTTTGAAGAGAAGCTCTTCAAGGTCTTTAATTTTCCGTGCTGGGTCAGATATGTTGACGATACTTTCGTTCTAGTGGATTCCAATTGTGATATTTCTAATTTACTTTTGATCGTTAATTCTGTTGATCCGTGTATCCAATTTACTCTAGAAGAGGAGTGCAACAATTCTTTACCTTTTTTGGATGTTCTGGTTTCTAGGAATCCTGACGGTTTCTCTACTTCTGTTTTCCGCAAGCCCTTTTCTATATCTTTACCTCCTCATGCCCTATCTAATCATCCTTACCAGCAAAAACTTTCTGCTTTTTACACTTATGTGTTTCGTGCTATCAAAATTTGCTCTGATTCTTCTTCTCTTAATAATGAAATTAGTTACTTAAAATCCTTAGCTGTTTCTCGTGGTTTTAGCCCCTCTATTATTGATAAAGCTGTTTCTAAATTTAATAAGCCTAATACTTCTACTAATACTATTAATTTTCACAACGAATTAATTGTACTACCTTTCTTTTCACCTTTATGCTACAAAATTTCTAAACTTCTCAAAAATTTCGGTTTCAAAGTCATTTTTAAACCTGTTAATAAACTTAAATTTTCTTCCCTTAAAGATCCTATTCCTACTGAGAACCGTTGGGGTGTTTATTATATTCCTTGTGAATCTTGTGATTTGGGCTATATTGATCAGACCAGAAGAGCTCTCAAATTTAGGCTCAAAGAGCATGAGAGATATGTCTCTAAGCACGAACTTTCCAAATCTTCTATTGCCTCACATTGTTGGAATTCCAATCATCGATTTCAGTTTTCTAAGGCTAAGATTTTGTGCACTCCTCAGTCTTTGTCCCATCTGGATTTTTTGGAAGGTTTTTCCATTACCCAGCACTTAGATCGTCTTGTGAACGATGGTTCTTCCGTTCCTTTCGTTCATTCTGCTTGGAAGTTGCTGTTGTAAGATTCTTTTCACTTTCTTCGTCTACCCCCCCCTTTTTTTTTTCCTGTTTCTTTATTGTGTATGTACGTGTGTTACTGTCTTTCTTTTTCGTTTTTATTTAAAAAAAAAAAAAATTATTTATATATATATTTATTGTGCTGTCCTGTTCGTGGTTTATAAAATATATATATATATATATATATATAAAAATAAATAAATACGTGTGCTATTTGTTTTTTGTTTGTTTGTTCTGTTTTCTCTTTTTTGTGTGTGTGTTTGTACTTGTGTGTTCCCTTTTTTATTATTTTTCTTTATTCCTTTTTTATTTCTGTATTTTTTGTGCTTCTTTCCTTTCCTTTTTTATCCCCCTTTTTTAATTTTTTTTTCTCTCTCCCCTCTCCGTGGTTTTGTTCGACTTTTCTTTGCCCCTTGTGGCAACATCTTGCTTGTTTTTTTTCTCTTTTCAGTTCCCTGTGTTCTTTACGTCGAAGGGCTTGGACTGAAGAAGTTCAAAACAATTTTTGAACGAAACGCGTATCCTTTTTCCTTTTACTTCTTATGTGTGTTTTTTACAAAGTTTTTTAATTACTTTATCACAATGCGTCTCTTATGGAACAGCAGTGAGGCTCTTATGCAACTAAAATACCGGGTGATTCAAAATATTTGTTAATCTTTTTTAACGATTATCTTTTAAACCTCAAGGGATTGAAACATACTTTTAATCAGAAAAGTTCGCCCAATAAAGAGTAACTTTCAGACTTGGCAAATTTCTTTACTAGGAACTGTATACATATTAAAATACGAAATTTAATTTTTATACGGTTCCTCTTTTCCTTTCACTTAACTTAGGAAAATGTTGCTCTGTATCTAAGAAGGCCCATAGAAGAAATCCTATGTTTCTGAGTGTAATAATTACCAAGCTATCGCAAGTTCAAAATTTTAGCATTTGTCGCCGAATACTAAGGGGATGTCTCAAAAGTGAAAAAATAAAATTACTTTTCAACTGACATTAATTTTAGTAAGTGGTCATTCGATATCTACATCTGACTTCTGGAAACCCTATTTTAGCAAGACTTTTCCTACAATGCATGTCTGGCATTTCTAATGGAAGTTAACCGGTGCCATTACTTTGTCATTCTCTATTACACTGTGAAATTTCTTCTCTAGAAGCGTGACGTAATTTGTGGGTGGCCCCCTAAAAGAATAAACTATCGATAATGTCATTACACAGTACCTATAAGTTCAGGTAAAA
>JAWZYV010003261.1:0-335151 GCA_038373885.1 Cheiracanthium punctorium | reverse complement strand
TTCTTTGGGTCTCGCAGGGGGCCTGAGTTAGCATATTCTCCAGGGGGCCCCTACAGCTGTGGCCGGACCCGCTGATGTTTTTTTGGGTCTCGCAAAGGGCCAGCGTTAGCATATTTTCGAGGGGTCCCCCTGAAGTGATAGCCGGACCCACTGATGTTTTTTTGGGTCTCGCAGAGGTCCAGCGTTAGCATATTTTCGAGGGGGGGGGCCCCTACAGCGGTGGCCGTACACAGTAATGTTTTGAGGTCTCGCAAAGGGCCGGCAATAGCATATTTTCGAAGGGGGAGCAAGATCCAATTTTTAGTGGATAAAGCACTAACATTCCTGAATTGACATGGGAAAACATGGGGTCCGGCCACAACTGTAGGGGGCCCCCCTTCGAAAATATGCTGACGCTGGCTCCTTTGAGAGACCAGAAAAAAATCAGTGGTTCTCGCTTTAGGGGGGGGGGGGCTTGGAAAATATGCCTCCGCTGTAGGGGCCGCTCGAAAACGTGCTACCGCTACTCGAATAAAACTGGTTTTTCCTAGTTAATTCGGGTTTTTCCTAGCGCTGTCAGTCAGAACGCGTTTTGCCTAGTTAATTCGGGTTTTCCCTAACGCACTCAGTCAGAACGCGTTTTCCCTAGTTAATTCGGGTTTTGACTGATTTCGGGTTTTAACTGTAACATATATAATAAAAATTGAATGTGAACTTATTTATTTTAGGTGGACGAAGATTAAATAAGATGACATAACATAAGAGTACGGACATATTTTTTGTCGAATGTTTTTCCTAGCGCTCTTTGTAATTGCCTCAAGAACGGACTTTGACTTGTAGTTTTATCAGAAATGTTAAATTTTAACTATAGTGACCATAAAGTACAGAATAGTTATATTGTTTTTATGGTTAAATTTTACGGATGGATGCGAGACGAGACAGAGATTTACAGCATTTTGCCAGGTGAGAAGAGCATTTTTAATATCAGAATACAGGAATTTTGAGACACCAGACAAAGCTTTTCGGATTTTTGATAGGCGCGAGAGGCCTATTTTTCGTCTCGCATCCATCCCTACTTAAATTTGGGCCTGCAATTTAAACAGAATTATAAATTGACAAAAGTGTGTATATGTGTACACTGTAAAAAAAGTATTTCAAATTTAAGGAAAAAATCTGTCAGCCAGGATGCCAGTTTATTTCCGTATGTTTTACAGAAGTCTTCCGTAAATCTTCCGAAAGCTGAATATTTCTATAAAATAAACTGAAAATGTATAAAAAATTACGGAAGATTTCTGTAAAACAATAAAAATTTAATTTTTGTATTTACTCCATTCTCATAAAAATGATCATGCTGAAATCTCATAAAGAAAACCTTTAAAACAATAAATGGAAGTGGATAGTTATAAATAAAAGGAAGGTTGTTGAGGAGAGAGCCTTAATTTTTTAATTTTCTTTTCGCACGGCTCCTTTGTACATTTAATTTGTTTTATTAGCTTTACTTCATGCATTTATTCCTATTCAAAAGCTGTGAGAAAAGTTTCATTTTTTTGGAACTACGACCTTAATAGCGGGCTTTAGAAGCTACACGGATTTTTATTATTATCTTTCAATATTTTATGTCCCTACAACGGTTTCCAATACGAACAAATGCGTCCATTGCTCCTACCCACAACTCTTTCTTCGCACTTCACTGTCTAACAACATTACCATCCATGGATATTCAATTTCAAACGCAAGTGCACCTCCGTTGGTTCATTTGGTTTTTCAAAACTACCGTAAATGGTGAAATTTCATTGATGGTTCCACTTTTCATCATTCTGTGGCAATATCTTACAGCAAATTACAGTCAAAGGCTGAAAATCTATTTCCATGAAATTCTCGACAGCAACATTTCAGCCAGTGGCTAACGTTCGGAAAGTTCATGTACTGTACAAGAGTTCTATTCCCGCTGTTGTCACGCACACATTTAGCTGCTTGCTAAATGTGTAATCGGGATAAATTCTTTAAGTGGAAAGTTAATTCCACAGACTCTGCCGTTTTTAATGTACTTGCCATTTATAGGTTCAATATTTTACCTGTGAACTGTTCAATGTTTATGATTATGTGATTCAATATTTTTCTTCGTTTGGTTCGACATGCAACATTTTATTTTTCAACTCTAGCACCCAATGTTGGGATTCGCTCTCTTATGGAGAGAACTTTTCCATTACCATGTTTTGGTGAAATGTTGCTCCAAATATATATCAGTCCTTAAAATCTTGTGTATGCATTATTGTTATTTTGTACTCTAGCTACTGCGTGACATATGCTTGCTCCATTTGACGTCACTGAACTTTTTATATGATTTTTTGCACATGCGTTATTGCACTAATGTTTACATCCAACTGTTGCCGTTCGCAGCGTGGAAATATCGTCGATTTTGGCACTGCATACGTTAGCGCATTATATAAGCAGATATTTTACCGTGAACTCTTCAATATTTATGATTCTGTGATTCAACTTTTTCCTTTATTTGGTGCGACATTCATCAGTTTATTTTTTGACTCGAACTTCCAATGTTGGAATTCGCTCTTATGGAGAGAACTTTTCCATCACTGTTTTTTGGTGAAATGTTGCACCAAATTTATATCGATGTAACACAAGCTCCCGACACACACATTTAACATAGTGTTAAAAATTTAACCAGAGTAAATTCTTATTATTCGAAAGTAGCTTCCTTGGGCACTGCCATTTATAGGATATTTTCCATTTATAGGTTTAGCATTTTACCAGAGTATTGTTCAAGGTTTTCGATTTTACGGTTCAACTTTTTTCCTCTTTATGGTTCGACATTCATAAAGTTCAGGTTGAAGCAAGGTTTTGCCATCTATGGAGAGATACGCCTATGGGGAGAATTTTTCCGTTACTATTTTTTGGTGAAATGTTGCACCAAATTTATATGGATGTAACTCATACTCCCGACCCACACATTTTGCAGAGTGTTAAAAATGTAACCAGAGTAAATTCTTATTATTCAAAAGTAGCTTCCATGGACGCTGCTATTTTTAACTTATTTGACATTTATAGGTAGAATATTTTACCGTGAACTATTCAATGTTTCTGATTCTGTGATTCGACTTTTTCCTTTATTTGGTGCGACATTCATCAGTTTATTTTTTGACTCGAACTTCCAATGTTGGAATTCGCTCTCTTATGGAGAGAACTTTTCCATCACTGTTTTTTGGTGAAATGTAGAACCAAATTTATATCAGTGTAACTTAAGCTCCCGACACACACATTTAGCAGACTGCTAAAAATGTAATCAGAGTAAATTATTATTCGAAAGTATCTTCCATGGGTGCTGCTATTTTTAACGTATTCGACATTTATAGGTAGAACATTTTACCGTTAACTATTCAATGTTTATGATTCTGTGATTCAACTTTTTCCTTTATTTGGTTCGACATGCATCAGTTTAGTTTACAACTAGAGCACCAAATGTTGGGATTCGCTCTCTTATGGGGAGAACTTTACCGTTACTATTTTTTGGTGAAATGTTGCACCAAATTTATATCGATGTAACACAAGCTCCCGACACACACATTTAGCAGAGTGTTAAAAATGTAACCAGAGTAAATTCTTATTATTCAAAAGTAGCTTCCATGGACGCTGCTATTTTTAACTTATTTGACATTTATAGGTAGAATATTTTACCGTGAACTATTCAATGTTTCTGATTCTGTGATTCAACTTTTTCCTTTATTTTATTTTTTTTTTTTTGACATTCATCAGTTTATTTTTTAACTCGAACTTCCAATGTTGGAATTCGCTCTCTTATGGAGAGAACTTTAGCATCACTATTTTTTGATGAATTGTAGGATTAAATTTATATCAGCGTAACTCAAGCTCCCGACACACACATTTAACAGACTGCTAAAAATGTAATCAGAGTAAATTCTTATTATTCGAAAGTAGCTTCCATGGGCGCTGCTATTTTTAATGTATTCGACATTTATAGGTAGAACATTTTACCGTTAACTATTCAATGTTTATGATTTTGTGCGCACAGCCAGCTGCGTCAAAAAAAGGGTCTCTAGATCTGTGGCACGCGATGAACGTTTCGATCGTCCGCCATCTTTCTGGTAGTTAAGTCGAGCGAATGCAACGGCTGCCCTTTTTTCAGCATTGGGCAATCTATCCAGCTGTTATCGCGTTCTTCCATTTTTCGGCAGATGTCAGTGGTGTTAAAAATAATCGTGACCATTTTTTTACGGGAAATGACGTGCTAAAAAGTAAAGGATTCTCGTGGAGCTATGTCACCCGCAACTATTTTTATAGAAATCCAATCTATTCTTCGTGACCTTCAACAGTTTGGTGGTCTCAGAGCGAAACCACTGCGCGTTAAAGGGTTAAAACAGATCACCCGTTAATTTGATGCTAATGCACAGCGACGTGTAAGCTGCAACACTTTACAAAACCATCTCCTCTCAATGGCGTATAAGAGTCATCGTCCCCACTGCTGACTCATTAAAACGGGAGCAATCTATTAGCAAGGGTACGGGAAGATTGCCAATGGACATCAAAATGTGGGAAAATGTCCGGAGTGATGAGTCGAGATTCACTTCGGTGCATGACGATGGCACAGTACGTGTACGGCCTACATGATGGACATGAAATGATGGAATCATTTCTGCCAGCAGGGAACTTTTTACAAGCTGGCGGAATTATTGTCTGGGAAGTGTTCACATGGACTGAAATGGGACCCCTGATACGGTGACATCGTCTCTCACAAGTCAGTGTTACCGGGATACCTTACCTATCTCTTCCCGCCCGAAAGCCCACCACAAAGCTTTACTTTTACAAGGCAACGCACCGTTCTGTCGCTTCCGAATTGTATCATGATGGTTTAGTGAATGTTCTACAGACCTACATCAGGGCCGGCCCAAGGGGGGTGCGAATGTAGGCGATCGCCTAAGGCCCCGCGCTTATAGAGGCCCTGCTCCTGGGCCATTTCATTGCTATCTCATAAGACAGGATTGAGAAGAGGCCCCGCTCTTGCGTTTCGCCTGGGGCCCCGCACGCCCCTCGGGCCAGCTCTGCCTACATGCGCTTTCCTAGCCATCAAAGTCACCTGACCTATATCCCACGGCACGGAGCACATCTGAGGTGACATTGAGATGTTCGAGACTAAGTCCACCTTCCAACTAAACTTAATGAATTGTGGTAGGTAGTTCAGGAGTGGTGGGTAGGAATGGCTCCCCATCGCTTTCAGTGTCTTCTGGAGTCCATGCCAACACAAATCATGGCCGTCATTAAAGGAAAGGTGATGCTACGCGCTACTAGATAGGGGTACCTAATTCAATTGCTCGTCAGTATAAATGTTCTTATTTTAAAAAATGATTTTATAGTAGAAAGAAATTGTTTTACGGAACAGTAAAAGCAAATGCGGTTTACTCATGTATTACAGCACACTTTCCAAACAGTATTTATAAAGGTGAAGTATATTTAGAGTATAATCCCAGTGGTATAACGG
Organism: Cheiracanthium punctorium; assembly: GCA_038373885.1. Taxonomy (NCBI): domain Eukaryota; kingdom Metazoa; phylum Arthropoda; class Arachnida; order Araneae; family Cheiracanthiidae; genus Cheiracanthium; species Cheiracanthium punctorium. Next base: position 329,660 of record JAWZYV010003261.1, on the reverse strand, counting down.
TTAGTTCATTCTTCTGCCGTGTCGCAGGTCCTGAGTCCGATTCCCGGGCTGGGTGAGGTTGACTCAGAATTTCATCCCTTGAGTGGGTTGATAAAATGAGTACCAAGCTTACTGGAGTTAAAAACTGGGAGTTTCGCGTCTGGCTCACCAGGTGGCTTTGGTAGGCGATTTTAATATAGTTAGTAATTTCATATATAATTATGAAAAGTATTTTATGGAACAAAAAAAAACCAACACGGCATGCCCGCGCACAGCCATCGTCGTCAAAAAAGGGTCTCTAGATCTGTGGCACTCGATGAACGTTTCGATCGTCCGCCATCTTGCTGGTAGTTAAGTCGAGCGATGACTGAGCTGCCCTTTTTTCAGCATTGGGAAAGGGTTGCGCCTCAAAGGGTTAAGCATTTAACCCATATCTATCAGTCGAAAACATTATTTATTTTTACTAGCCTTTAGTCACGTGTACTGATCTTCAACTCCACAAAATATTTTAACATGACCAAGTAGGATGTTGACACTTCAATTTTTCTATTATGGTTTGAAAAGAAATCATCCCCTGTTCAAGAAATTCATATCAGAAATTTATCTATTTTTGCTGGTACAGTGGTCGCTGCTAATTTCGGTCAGTGGTTTATCCGGGGAGCCGCTTATTCCGGTGAAAATCGGTATGAACGGAACAAACTAACCAAATTGTATTGGGTTTCCGCCGATTACTTCGGTTGTGAGTGCCGCTTCATCCATTCAGGCTATCTTCGGAGATTATGAAAAATTTCGACGTAATTAACTTTTAGGACGAAGTGAAAGCCAGTCATAGATTACTCATATTTATGTGGAAGTGTTAGGTTAGTTCAATCAAAACACTTAACAGAATTTTAATAAAAACAATGATAGTACGACACAAGAACTAATCAGACACTTGATGACGACGATGTGCATCCGAACCGGGAAAGTCTCACAAGAGAATATTTGCTGAACGCCATAGTAACTTTACGTAGAGTATGAGGAGAACAGCTGAACCGCTTTCAAAATGAAGTGAAATTCAATTTGAGCTAAAACAACCTTTAATTCCCCCCCCCTCTTTGAAGTTTTTTTTTTCAAATAAATGTAGACTTACATTTATTTGATAAATGGCATTAAAATTTGATACATAAAAATGGCACATAAAATTGATAATTAAAACGCACATTTGGAACTGAAATCTATATTAAAACCACCTACTAAAACTGTTTTGCAACCTTCACCAAGCATATTCCAACTATACTCTACCATTTTAGATACTGTTTGGAATGGGCATCATAATCCATGAGTATACAGTGTTTTCCTTCCTTGTTCCACAAAACACTTCTTTGGAATTGGAGTCCATACTAAATCGCCTACCAAAACTGTTTAACAATTTTTGCCTGACATTGTCAAACTATACTTCACCTTTATAAAAACCATTTGGAAAGTGTATCATAATCTATGAGTGTACCGTACTTTTCTTCTCTGTTCCATAAAACAGCAGCGGCGGTTACTTTTTTTTTAGAATAGAACGATTCATACTGCAGGATTTCTATGATCTGGAAATTTCTGTTATTTAAAATCGGTAAAGTCGCGAAGATTTTTAATTTGAAAAATTCTGCTGTACTTATTTGAGGTGCTTTTTTAAATAGCATGTATTCTGCTTATTTTAGGATGATTAAAAAAATAATAGGTATCATTGATACTCAAAATTAGAAGATCTGGGTGCGTTCAGACTGCCACTTTTGGGTAAATCTCAAGTAAAACATGAGCTGCTCGGGGAGATTGCAGTGGCGGCTCGTGGGATACAGCAAGTACAGCCGGGCTGCACTTGAAATTATCAGCACATACTTTAAAATAATTTATTCTACTAATTTTCCTAAATTCAGATTAGAATTGCGGAATTCCTAAGGTAAATTAAAAAAATCTCCGAAAAAAACCAAACAAAAAAAACGTATTCTGGCAGGATCGCTCATTCAGAAAAAAAGCACTTTAATCTTCCCGCAATTCAATTGGGAAAATCTTTGGTTTAGCCCAGAGCGCTGAAAAGAAAATTGGCAGCACCGTTGCCATGACAACGACTACGTAAGCAGCCTCTCCGGCATAGGGCGTATGCAGCTGATACAGCCGATGAAAGATTTTTTTAACGGCGGCTGAACTTGAGAACTCGACTAACTGATTGGCTCGGACGAGAAGTGAGGGAGGGGGTAAGGAGAATATATGTTTGGAAAACTCTGGACTTTATATTGCTGAATTTATCAAGAAGGTAAGCCTGAACAGACGCTTATGAATGGACAATTATCCATCAGAGCAGTATTGTTTTTAAGTAAGCAAGAACTGGCATTTAGAGGACATGGCGAACGAGAAAATTCTTTAAACATGGGAAATTTTAAAGAGCTTTTAAAATTATTGATATCTGAATTAAAACAACGCCTTTTTATGGGGACATCACTGAGCGATTCGCATGTTTAAAAGAAAGGAGGATTGATTTAACTTATAAAAAATAAGTAAGTTTTCTTTTTTTTTTCTTTTCTTCTCAAGTTATCGTTACAAAAGAAAGTTCTAAGGAAACTTCGAATCAGACACTGATTAATGCAATTTTGAGGATAAGAGCGGCTGGTTGAAATTTATGTCCATTTTATGGAAGTAAAATAGGATCTCTTACATTTTTTATGAAATTTCTTTTTTTTTTTTTTTCCCTCGGTGAGGGCTTAATCCGCCAGCTTTCGAATTCAGTAACAAAGATTTTCCAATCCTGTCGGGAGGAAAGGGTGGGGGGGGCTCATATGCTTCCGGCTGCACTAACAGTTTTGACAACGGGCCGCCACTGGGAGACGTGGACAGTTTTGGGTAGCGTGAATACGGAAAAAACATGGCTGCACGTATTTACTACCTAACGGAGCCAATGGGAGGCAACGAAAACAACCTCTAAAGGTCATGTGATCTATCTCCTCAACTTCCCAGGGGAAATCTTGGGGAGCTCGAGTAATATAGTCCAGGCAAATTAGACCAAAAAGGAGCAAATGGGGGAAAAAATTTATATATTTTTTAAACTTGGGTAAAACACTAATTAGATATTAGTTGTACGAAACAGAAAAGTTCCCCCTCTTGGGGTGCCGCGTCCCCCCTTTGGCCCCCCCAAAAGGTCACTTTTTTAGATTTTCACTTCTATCTCAAAAACTGTTCGTCTTAGCAAAAAAATGTCAATTACAAAATGAAAGCTGATAAAATTTCCGACAAGACTGTAATTGGTTATTTTTTTCTATATGCAATAGCTTTCGAGATATGTTTTAAACAAAATCGCAAATTTTGTCTTTTAACCTTTCAACCCTTTGTTTTACAGCAATTGCTTTCGTAACAAAGTTGTAGAGTATTCAATTACCTTTAAAGTGAGTTATTATTTGTAACTTTATTTTTAAATGATCAAAAGTTATTGCAATTTGAAATTTTCAATAAATTTAGCAAATTTGTATGAAAACTACATTGCACGTCAAAGTATAGCAAAATCTTGGGAAAAAAATTATAAAGTTTTGAAACTTTGGTAAAACATTGGTTGGGGATGTAGTTGTATGAAACAGAAAAGTTCCCCCCTCTCGGGGAGGCCACGTCTCCCTTTACTCCCCCCCTCCAAAACAAGGTCCTTTTTGGGATTTTCACTTTTATCTCAAAAACCGTACGTCTTAGTAAAAAATTGTCAGTTACAAAATGAAAGCTGATAAAATTTCCTACAAGATTGTAACTGGTTATTTTTTTCTATATGCAATAGCTTTCGAGATATGTTTTAGATAAAATCGCAAATTTTTGGAAAACGCTTCTTTTTATCCTAATTTTTAACCAATTTTGTCTTATAGCTCTTGAAACCTCAGTTTTATAGGAATTGTTTTCAGGACAAAGTTGTAGAGTATTCAATTTACTTTAAAGTGAGTTATTATTTGTAAGTTTATCTATAAATGATCAAAAATTATTGCAATTTGAAATTTTCAATAAATTTAGCAAATTTGAATGAAAACTACATTGCACGTCAAAGTACGACAAAATCTAGGAAAAAAATTATACAGATTTAAAAGTTGAGGAAAACATTGATTGGGGATGTAATTGTATGAAACAGAAAAGTTCCCACCTCTCGGGGTGCCGCTTCCCCCCTTTTAGCTCCCCCCCCAAAAAAAGGACCTTTTTTTGGATTTTCCCATTTATCTCAAAAACCGTGCATGTTAGCAAAAAAATGTCAAATACAAAATGAAATCTGATGAAATTTCCTACAAGATTGTTATGGCTTATTTTTTCTAGATGCAAAAGCTTTCAAGATATACGTCTTCGAAAAATTCGCAAATTTTTGGAAAACGCTTCTTTTTATCACTATTTCCCACTAACTTTGCCTAGCTCTTCAACCATCAGTTTGACAGGAATGGGTTTAAAGCAAAGTTTTAAAGTTTTCAATTACCGTTAAATTTAATTTTTATATGTAATTTTATTTTTAAATGATAAAAAGTTACAGCAATTTGAAATTTTCAATACATTTTAGGGAATTCGAATGAAAAATGCATTGTGTGTCAGAATGCAAGAAAAAACCTAGGAAAAATCTTATAAACGTTTGAAACTTGGGGAAAACACTGGTTGGGTATGTAGTTGCTCTAGGGGTGCCGCGTCCCCCTCTTATCCCCCTCTCCCTCAAAGTTCCCTTTTTAGATTGTCATTTTTATCTCAAAATTGGTGCTTCTTAGCAAAATCATGCCAACTACAAAATGAAAGCTGATAAAATTTCCTAGAGGATTATAATTTTTATTTTTTTATGTATCGAATTATTTATTATTCTATATCTTTATTATTAGTAGTTATTTTCTATATCGAATATTTTTTTCTATATCGAATTGCTTCGAGATATGTTTTAGAAAACCTCGCAAATTTAGGGAAAACGCTTTTTTTCATCCCATATTTCGACTTGCTGATTCTTAATTCAGAGAATCGAACAGTCGAATTATCAAAATTTGTAATCTCCTTTTTTCAAGAAATTCCCCTCTCTTCTGTTACATTTTCCTTATCTTTAAATCATTGTCCGAAAGTCTGAGAAAATTCTTCAAAAGACGGCCAAGTGAAATGAGCGGGGATAACAAAGAACAATTTGGAACCCAGAAACTGGGGGTGGAGAAAACTGAAATCATAGCTCTCTCTAGTTTATATGAAACGAGAACCAGCTCCAGAAACAATATTATTACTAATTTCATGAGGCTGCATTCAAACTTGCGGAAAGAAATGCACGTGTGTAAAGGTCAATTTGCGCTGTACAGCAATATGCAGGAAGACTATGAAGATTCATTTTTATAAAAATAAAATTGTTCTATAGGTTTGTTGCACTATTATTGTACAGATGTTGCACGCAAGAGAAAGTAAGTGTGCTATAATTATGCAGTATTCTTTTATTAATTTTGCTGACATTATTAATTCTGATGATGAATGATCACTGAAATGCAAATGTCAAAGTACATAATATTGAACAGATGTATTGCATTACAGAATTCTATTGATGTAAAAAATATCACTTTCAAAACATTTTTTGGTTGCTGGGAGAGGGGGTTAATTTAGACTTTAGTACTAAGATTTATGTGTTAAATATGCTTTTATATACGAATAAAATGGAACTAGTTCAGCAGAGACAATAGGAGGAAGGGAAAAAAAAACGAAATAAAACCAAATCGTACGCTTATGTAGTATAAATTATTATTGAAAAAAGCGCCATTTTGCATTTAAAAAAAATTTGGTGGAAAGGGGGACGTGCCCCCCAAGGTATAGGAACTTTCCTGTTTCTTAATATTGCACCCCCTACAAGTGTTTCCCCAGGTTTCAAAACAAAGTCTGGCATTATGAATGGTTTAAGTTTTTCCCGAGTAACTCGAGTTACTCAAAAGTGTCAATATGAGCATTCCCTCTATAAAACAAGTGAATTTAGCTGTTTTGATAGATTTAAAAGGCAGTCATATTTTCCCTAAATTCACACACTGCATGCTGTCTTTTACCAAGTATTAATTAATAAATTGAAAATAGAATACTGATATCTGTTTTCGTGTGTTCAGTAAATTAAAATAAATGTATTATGTTATTATTAACTTAAATTAAATTATCTCTGACATACACTAAAACATATATTTCTAATAAGGTTGTTATAACAATGATAAATCTATACGAGGGGTATTTCGTATTTGCCTGCCTATAAGGAGGGGAAGGGCGCGATTGCCTTGCGCAGATGATTGTCTAAGTGGTTCTGAAGTGTATTGTTACGAATTTTCGGCGAAAGCCGCCGTTCTGGTGTTTAAAAGAGTTTAAATTTCGTATTCTATGCGTAAAATAGTTAAATTTTGCTTTTCGTTGCATCAAAATCGGTCAATTTGAACCGGAGATACCGAGGTTTGGGTTTTCCCATTGATTTCTAGTAAATTCTAGAAATCTGAATAAATATTAGTCCTAGACCTTCGGTAACCTCACTTTTGGCGCCAAATTTGGCGATATTTCGCCTAAACTCACCAAGCTTGGCGAAATTTTGGTCATTTGGTCCGATTTTCCAAATGGGGATTGTAAAGATAGTTTTTCTGCATTACCATGCATAATTGCCCAATTTTTCTCTTCTATGACGTAATCAAAATTCCCGCTTTATGCTAAATCTTCGAGAAATACATTCTTCTGGAAGATTCTCGTAGCTTCTGCATTACCTATAAATACAAGCATGTCAGATGCCCCAGTTCATTGTGAATCGAGCAAGTGATGTGTGTAAATTCTTGATTGCTGAGTCTTGAGGGACTGTTGTGTTATCCCTCTTATATTTCCACTCAATTTTGCATGTGGAAGTGCTTTATTTTGTATGAGAATTACAACATTTGTGAAAGCTTCGGTATTGAGTGGACTGGTATAAACGAGCTACTGGTCGTTAGTGCCTGTGAATTTTGTACAGGTGATTGTTCGAAGAAGTTCTAGAAGCAATAAAGTTTGTGTTCCATCCTGCCAAGTGGACTCTTTTCTAGAACTTTCTACACCAACTGTACTTTAGAACGACGAACCCAGGAAACAAGCAGAGAATTCTTCAACAGTATTGACGTTACATCGGGAGAAAACCACCCACAACACTAGACTTTTAGATAATCAGCCGCCCGGTTGACCAAAACCCTGGACTTTAACACATTAGTCATCTACCATGTTCAGTATCATATCAACTCGGCCAGAGTGGAGATAACATCTTCTTTTAGATGCCATCTCCGGCTTTTAAATGTCTAACACAAAAGATAGTGCATGTATAAATTTAGATTAATAAACCAAATTTCTATTTGACCATTATTGAGCAAAATTTAAATCTGGTATTTAAAGGAATCTCTCTATTTAAAAAAAAAAGTAACGATCGGTGTCGCCGCCGCTGTCAAGAGCATATTTGGCTATCTCCTCCTAAACCGTGGGGATTTGAATTTCTAGAAACATGTCTACGAATTCGGAAAATTCCGAGGAACCTGATAAGCTGACTTAAATTACGAAAATTGAATTATTTTAGAAGATATTAATAAAAAACTGAAAAAATAAAACATAATGGTTGCCAGATTTGGCATAAAATCATTCATTCCTTTGCAAAAATGCAATTGCTAGTACGTAGAATCGCGTGAAATTGACAAAGTAGAATTAAACCCATTTTACGCCAAATTAAAAGGTTTGTGAAATAAACAACTCAAAGTGTGTTACACAAAGTTGACAATTTTCAAATAGTAAGTTCGCTTACAAGGAAACCTCCCCGAAGCTTACTCACCTTATAGAACGAATTTAACACAATCACATGTACACACTAAAAGGAACCTACTGTATGAAAATTGGCTGCTATCGCCTTATAGAATTTGAGAAAATAAAGGTTAAAAATCAGTTAAAATCGCACCAATTGTAACCTTTTGGCTAGTATTTGGCGACAGAGCTAAATGGTCGAAAAGTTAAAACGCTCACGGGAGTACGTACTCCAAGTATTTATAAACCAGTGTTTGCTATACCGTGTTATATTTCAACGTACTGGATTTTTAAGTAGCTTAATCTTGTTTTCTATTAGTTAAACTGAAGTTATGTAACCTTTTTATTTTAATTCTGAAAGTCACAGCAGAAAGTAATTTCCTTTTATTTGTGTTAACACACTGTAAACTGCAAATTCAGTTTACGCATAAGCGAGGGATTTATTTTAATTCTAAAAATTCTATTATTTTTATTCACGTGATGATACTATGGAACAAACGATAAATATATTTAATGTTGTTTTTATGCTTTACGAGGAATTTTCTTCGAAAAATATGACATAATAAAAATATGACAATAAATTTATTTAAGCGTGATAACATTTTTAAATTGCAAGCTATAATACATAACCAATTCAGTTCGCCCCGTTATAGAACTATGTGGAAATATTCATGGTATGTTTGTACCTGCACTCACTTACATCCCGGACATTTTAACAATCCAGTACAGTTTGCTTTTCGTACGGGCTTGCAACTTGCGCGTCACCTAATTGCAGTTTTACTTATCCATTTGCTGTTTGTAGTTGGTGCAAAGAACTTACTTGTTTTGTACATTTTTTCATCATCCCTTATTTATGTTATGCATATATACCTTAAAAAACAACAATTCATATGGCAATTTTTGTAAAACGTCACAATTCTACTTGCTTAAAAAATAAGTCACATTTTATTCTTGCGATTTTTAGTTTTTATAATCATGCATTTAATAATATATTTGTTTCAGGGCCGAATCAAACGGGGGGGGGATTATAGGGTGAACCTCCCCCCCCCCAAAAAAAAAATTACCATACATTTTTTAAAAATTATTTTTTAATACCATTGTTTATTTCAACTCTTATTTCGCCGTTTAATCTCTTATGCATGCATAGAATTTATGTTTAAAAAATATTTTTATTCAACTCCCTCCAGCCAATCTCCCCAAAACGGAACTAATTACGAGCTTGATTTTTTTTTCCACCATATGTTCTGCGGGATATCCAGTGAATGATTGTTGTAGATGAATCTTGACAGTGCTTATTTAAAATGCTTATTAAATAACCATCTTTTTGTAAAAATGTTTATAAAAGAAAATAGAAAGCGCCAAGTGGCGATAAAGGCTCTATACTGTCAGCTCATACTTATTTTTAGCACCAGAGTGCTATTAATTTCAACCTTGCTTTTTGTGTAGACACGATTTTGGTACATTTTTCGCGTCGAGTCGCTTTTCAAGCGAGTTTGCCAGATAACGTGGAGGGGGGGGCGTTAATAAAATGTTGAAAGTCGCACAAAGTTTGCAATTTTTGATAAATGATCGCTAAACTGGGTGCCAAAACGCGACAATTTATTATAAATATATTTCGAGCATAGTTAAAAAACGCCTGGCGTATATTGTAAAACATTTTTATTATGCGACTAGCTGAAGTACCCTTCTTCGCACGGAAATGAATGGACTTTTTGATATTACGATTTGTGGTGATTACTAGATATAGCAAAATGGATATCGCATTATATTGTGTTCAATAACCATGCATACCGAATTTCAAGGCAATCGTTTGTACGGCGTAGAAGGCCATGCAGCGTCGCGCAATCTAGTGGCGAGTTTTAGCAAAACGGATACGGCGAAAATATTCTTCGCATTCAGATATCGATGAATACGAAATTTCAGGACGATCGGCTGGACAGCCCTGAAGTTCATGTGTTGACGCGGCATCTAACGCGAAATTCTTCCCCGTGTTCAAATATCTATGTATACCTATTTTCATAGCGATCAGTTGCACAGTCAAGAAGTGATACACTGCAGCGCCATCTAGTGGTTAATTAAAGTAATGATTTGCTACAGTGCCGTCAAGTGGCGAGTTATAGCAAAATGGATAACGCCAAAATATTCTCATTGTTCAAATAGCTATGCATACTGATTTTCATAGCGACCGTTTGAATGGTCAAGAATTTGGCCTGCTGCAGCTTCATCTAGTGGCGAGTTAAAATAATATGCATTGCAGTGCCATCTAGTGGTGAGTAACATCAAAAGGAACACAGTTAGAATATATTCTTCGTGCTCAAATGTGTAAGTATAAGAAATTTTATGCCGGTCGGTCGAACGGTATAGAAGTTGATGCGTTACAGCGCCATTTAGCGGAAAGTTACAGCAAAATGGATACTGAAAAATATTCTCCGTGTTCTAATATCCGCGTGTACCAAATTTCATCGAAATCGGTTGGACGATATTCGCATAGTAAACGGCTAAACGGAATAGAATTTGACGTTCTGCTGCGCCACCTGGTGGCAAGTTAGAGGAAAACGGATAGCATAAAAAGCTTCTCCATGATAAAAGACTTAGGTGAACCAAATTTCATGGTGCAACGGTGCTCAACGATGCTGGAGTTTTTCAACCTTATACACACATACCAACATTCATTTTTATCTATAACCAGTGTCATTATATATCCCAGTCTCAAATAAAATCCAGTTTCAAATCTAAGCCTCGCCAAAGTGCCAACATACGCCATTTTGCAAGCGTTTTTCCAGGAAATCATTCGAAGCATTGACTTAGCAGCAATCAATATGGGAAATGGTTCGACCGCGAAAAAGTAAAGCAAGCCTTTATTTGAAAAGTGGAATCCCTTAATACAGCCGAATTTTTTAAAATTATCAACTATAACTTGTTTTATTCATCGTTACTCCGATGTACTAAATGAGAAGATTTCAATTTTCTGAAATTTGGCGGAATTCCCCCAACTTAAATCAATGTACTCATTCGGCGAGAATTCTGGAGATAGATCGCTTGAAATCCCTTAACAACTGCATTATTTCTTCACGGATCATTAAAATTTAACGCTGTAATCTAATAAAACCTTTGCACTTGTTTTCAAAAATCTATTTCCTTAAGCTCTCAATAAATTGCGCCAAGCCGAAATCTGTGCAAACCGCTAGAACTCACTTTCTCAAAATCGGCATTTAAGCCATTTTATTTTTTCGCCAAACTAAAAAAAATTACCTATTAGCCTCGGAAATCTTCAATTCTTATTGTTTTGTGTATAAAACATTTCATTCCTGCTCCGATTTCCCATGCACACGATATTATAATTTTTAAAAAAATAACCTTACGAATATAAACTAACAAAAAAAAATCATTATTATTCTTTTATTTTTACTTTGAGAATTTAAAACATTTTATTCGGCAAAATCGCCACACATGGCAACCACGATCCTTATTTCACACTTTTTTCACTACAGGGGTTACAATTACGGAAAGCTTTTTGCGTGGAGAGCATAAAAAATCTCTTAAATTCCGAGAACGGGTGGACTTTCAAAGTTTTAAAGTGGACTACGATTTATTCTATATTATTTTACATATCTGTGCTAAATTTCAGGCCGATAGGTCCATTTTTGTGGATTTGAATACGAATCAAACCCACAAATAAACAAACAAACAGAATTTCATTTTTGTTTAGAAGATTTTAATATAGATTTTAATTCCGAAGCAGTGTTTTATAGAACAGAGAAGACAAATGCGGAACACATCATAGATCATGATACACTTTCCAAATGGTATTTATAAAGGTGAAGTATAGTTTGACTATGCCTGGCGAAAATTGTTCAACAGTTTTGGTAGGCGATTTCAATGTAGATTTCTATTCCGAAGAAGTGTTTTATGGTACAAGGAAGGAAAACACGGTACACTCATGGGTTATGATGCCCATTCCAAACAGCATTTAAAATGTCTACGGGATATAGTTGGAATATACCTGTAGAAGATTGTAAAACAGTTTCAGTAGGCGATTTTAAGATAGATTTCGATTCCAAAGATGTGTTTTACGGTACAAGCAAGAGTTGATTCCTATTTTAACGCCCCCGCTCTCGCCAACCTAAAAAATCCCGCACTTTGGCGAGCTTTGCAGTCATGGGTCTCTAGGACATATGCACAGTTTCAACGCTACCAAAAGAACTATATGAAAACTAATGTGTACTAATTAGCGATAAACGCACCCGTTAAGGAATTTGAAGACACTTAATTATTAAAACTACATTAATTGGCAACCCAAAATAAATAAAAATGTAACGGAATGCTTTACTTACAGGTTATTAAAAATCGCCATTTTAATTCTAAATTACGATTGCCACATAAATACAAAAAATCGTCGTGGTAGCTCCATATGTTTAATGATCGCCACCTTGGCGAGAGTCGGGGCGTTAAAAGAGGAATCAGCCCAGAAAGAGAAACACGGCACACTCGTGGATTATGATGGACATTCGAAACAATATTTAAACCGGTGAAGTATAGCTGTAATATACTTGGCAACAATTATAAAATAGTTTAAGTAGGCGATTTTAAGATAAATTTCGATTCCAAAGATGGCTTTTATAAAACAAGGAAGAAAAATACGCCACAGTCATGAATAATGATACACTCTTCAACTTAATGGAATAAGGAAGAAAAATAGGGACGACGTATAAACTATGATACGCTTTTAATATATAGCACTTTGGTGCGTATTTAAAATCTGAAAGTGTTTCAGATTTTCTTCCTTTTTTTATTAATTAATTTTATCTTTCATTTGAGGAGATAGCAGCTAATTTTTACGCATTAGGTTTCTTTTAGTGTGTACTTATGACTGCGTTAAATTCATTACATTTGGTGAGTGAGCTTCGGGGAGGTTTCCTTGTTAGACAACAGGATTTGAGAATTAGCGATGATTCGTTGTTATGATAAGGTTCCCAAAACAGAATAACTAATTGTAACTGATTTTAAAATATGCCATCTTGGCATTAGGTACGATCCGGCAAAATGGTAGCTTTACAAGCAGGGTGAATCTAAACCGCGAGTTCCAAAATGTTAGAACCCAATATCTTGAAAATGAAAAATAATTAAAATGCAGATTATTTTAAAGCCGGTTCGGTCCAGCTGGAGTTTTTGCTACCAGTAGAAATATTTTATTTGCCAGGAGAGGACAGCTCGCGTCACTGAATGTGTCGCTTAGAGCTATACGTCCTTCCCGTAATTTCCCGCCACAATTCGGAACCTTATCATAAGGTGGGGGACTTCTGAATATTGGCACCCCTCGGAAACTGCTAGCGACCGCCGAGAGGACTTTCGGAACCACGGATTTAACGTGCACGTACACCGCATGTACACGGTGGTCTTTAGTGGTACGCCGGTATCGATCTCACAACCTTCCGGTTACGAGTCCAATGCCTTAACCACTGGGCTACCACGGCCCCCAGTAGAAATATTTGGTGGCGTTAACTATGCCATTATAGCAGTTATTGTACACTTTGGATATTTGCCAGCGCAGCGAAATGATATAGTATGTGTAAATCGCCAAATAATGGAAAGTCGCCATTGGTGGCAAGCTATCCTAGCTAAGGCTACTCTAGTCCTAGCTGTTCCGTAGTTTTTATCAAAGAAAACATATGAAGTACTGTTTTCTTAGAGCTAATTATTAACTATACATATACACAAGTCGCCAAATTATGAAAATTCTCCATAATTGGCAAATACGCAGGGTGTTCCATTGGTTTCACGAAATTAAAAATAGTGCTAAGTTTAAATTTTTATGTTCCAAGCAACATGCAAGAACCAAGCAATGTGTAACTGGGTAGCATTCTGTCTGTTGAAATTATGCCTTTTTTATAAATAAGCCTTAGGGGCCAAATGACTTATACGAATAGCGAGCTTAGCGAGTTTAGGGGCCTTGGCCCCTAGTAGAAAATAAAAATGAAAAAAATTTAAGATTTGAAAATATTGGTCTTTGTTAAAATTCAATAATTACGATAAATTTATACATGAACAGTAAAAGAACAATTATTAAAACAATTAATAATAATAATAATAATCACTTAGTAGTTTGTAAAACTGATATTTTCCCTCTTTGAATACTAAATAGTAATTATTATTATTATTATTAATTGTGAGAGCTTTCTGAAGAAAGAAAAATAAATTCTAAATATTGTCATTGAAATATTAATAAAAATTGAATTTTCACGTCGAGTTAATAATAGTAATATTAGGAAAATTATCATCTAATTTTAATTAGAAAAGAATTGTTATAAAAGTACTAGATATCATCAAAATATGACATGAAATACTTTTAAAAATCCTAGGAACTATACGGAAAATAGTTATGTTGATTATTTTTCAATTTAAATCTTAATTCTTAATTATAAGAAAATAAACTATCGAAAAAATAGGTAAAATAATACAATCAGCTAGTATCTATATATATTAAAACACTAAGGCAGCTCGGAACAGATTCTGGAGGTCAGGGGCGTAGCCACGGGGGGGTTAGAGGGGTCATAACCCCCCCTCCCCCCATGAGGAATTTTTTGCCATACAAAATGTGTATTCTTGACTCCTTTATCACACACATCTATGCATATATGTGAGTTGCAGTAGTCGTAACCCCCCCCCATGAAAAATTTCTGGCTACGCCCCTGCTGGAGGTCGTTTCTGATGCAGTTTGACCATGCGCTTTGACCATAATACTCACCTCGACCAATCAGTAACCGGAATAAAAGCCTGTCTTCACTTGTGCAACAAGTTGCACGAGTGAAGACAGGTTGACGAGAGTAAACGTCACGAGACGTTAGGTTGACGAGAGTAAACGAGTAGGTCTGACGAGTAGGGCTTAAAGTAGGAATCAGCATATGAAGCAAATAAAAATAAAAGGACAGAAGAAGAGCAGTTGCACAAGCCTGTTAAAATTCTGTATCGATGTGCTATTTCTGAAAATCCTAACTAATATTATAAATGCGAAAGTGAGTTTGTTTGTTTGTTTGTTTGTTTATGACGCTTTCACGCCTAAACCGCTGAATCGATTAGGATGCATTTTGGTTTAGATATAGAGGGGACCCTGGAGTTGGTTATAGGCTAATTAGAATTTTAGATTTTTAACCCATTTGTGCCTAGCGTCCCTTTTTTGGGACGGCATTTTCGCTATCAGTCGAAAACGTTATTTATTTTTCCTACCCTTTATTCACTAATATTGAACCTCAAATCCACAAAATATTTTAACATGAGCAAGCAGGATATTGACATTTTAATTTTCATACATAATGATTTTAAAAGAAACCATCTCTTGTTCAAGAAGCTGACATCAGAAATTTATCTATTATTGCTGGTAATAGCAAAAATCTAAGAAAGTCGCAAAAATATCTGGGCACAAATGGGTTAATTACTTTTTTAATTATTAATTAAAAACCGTTTTTACGTTGCCATGCTTGGCGAGTTTCGCCCGTATCAATCAAATGATTTATGTTTTGAGCTAACAAGAATGCTATTGCTTCAATAAAGAAGCGCGTGCGTGCATCTGAAAAACATTAAATTCCACGGAAATTATGCCAGTTTTATGCCAAATCTATCTATCAATAATAATAAAAATGAATGGTCTCCAGACAAATCTACAGAAAGCAGAGCTTTGAAAATTTGAGCATAGAAGCCCATGACTGTGCACCTGAGGCTCAGAATGTTTAAATTTTAAATACTTTTCTAATTATTAATTAAAAACCGTTTTATCGCCCGCACAAAATGATTTATGCTTTTGAAATAAAGCTGAAATTCTATTTTCAGATAAACATGCATTTTAAAAACATGAAATGGTATGGAAATTATGTTGATTTTACGCCAAATTAAAAAGCATTAGAAAGAAAAGTCCAAATGTGTTTCTTAAACTTCATAAATTTCCAAATCCTACCAATAATATAAAAACTCGGCTGTTCGAGCCTCGTCAGGGGGAGATCCCCCTGAACCCCCCTAATTTTTTAGTTTTATTCTTGCCATATTAAAACTATATTAATTAACTTGGCATTTTATCGCTCATCTTTCGCGTATTTCGCCTGGTAACCCTATGTTGAAATTTTTATGAGTGTAACCTATTTATAGAAAAATACATGTGGTGTATATTCTACAGCTTACGAAATAGTGTAACAATAGATTAAAGCTGTTGTGAACTAATAATATTTGAATATATGTAAAAAATACATGTGGAGCATATTCTACAGCTTACGAAATAGTGTAACAATATCGAGACTAAAGATTGCTTTAATCTCGATATTAAAGCTGTTGTGAACTAATAGTATTTAAATACATGTAAAACTATGTCGCTTTTTTATGTCGCTTTATTATGTCGCATTTTTGGGACACATTTTTCAATAAGGCGTACTGAGAGATAAAATGACATAGTCATTAAAAAATGTGTACGTTTGTGTGTTTAGATGTTTTTGACTGAATCACACACAAATTGCTGAACGGATTTGAAAAAATTCGTAATGAAGATAGCTTATGCCCTGGATTAACATACAGGCAACCTTTCAAGCATATAGTATAAATAATTCTTTTACAAAAACATTCAAAATAATTCTAATGTATTGCGCTCTATGGAATTATAGCTACTAAACCGAATTTAAACACCTCAGTTACACTATTCCTGAGTATTATTGTTTGTTTGTTTGTGGATTAAGACCGATTGACTGCACTAGGGTCCTAGGCCTATATGGGTTATTCCTCTGTGGGGAACTTTCTAAGGGATCCTAGCACGTATTTACGCGAGGTTTTGGAGAAAACCGCGAAAATCTGCGAGCGGCTAGGTCGACCGGCTCGACCAGGGGTTGAACCTGGCACTTCCAGCCTTCCAGTTTTGAGAGTAGAACTTCTTAGACACTGGTGGGACCCTGAGTGTTATAGGCTACCTTTTATGCATATATCACAAATAGTTCTTTTACAGGGATACTCATAAGAATTACATTACACTCTATGTGTATCTCTGTAAGTACTGAACCGATTCCAAAACTTTTTTTCACTGTTAGTAAGCTACACTATTCTTGAGTATTATAGGCTAAAATTCATGCATGTAGCGCAAATAGTTCCTTTACAGGAACACTCAAAATAATTCTAATACATTACGCTCTCTGGGTATCTCTGTAACTATAGAACCGATTCTAAAACTTTTTCGCTAAGAAAAAGCTGCACTATTCCTGATTAGCGTAGGCTAAAATTCATGCTATAGCATAAATATTTCTTTCACAAGAACAACAAAAACAGTTAGCAAATACTGTCGTAAATGTATTCGCCAAATGCCTGAAAAAAATCTAAATTTAGTAACTCTGCTTACTCTCTTATTTTAAATGAAGTATACTCCCACGCATTATACTTCATATAAAATAAGTAAAAAGCATATAATATTTAAATGCAGTTTCTTTTGTCGGAAACATATGTGTTATTCACACATGCTTCATTTCTTTTGGGACCTAACTCTAAAACGACGCGGACGAAGTCGCGGGTAGCAGCTAGTACCAGAATAAAACCTATCTTTATACACACGCAGCTTCAACCAGATTATTTGACACCGTTTTAGCATGCGCTTACTCTCGCGGACCAGTGAGTAACCAGAATAAAGCCTGTCTTTAAACATGGGAGTGGAATTTCATAAGATTTCGATCGCATGGATTACAGGAGTTTAAAATTTCAGATGATGCGTTTCTCCGAAATGATATAAATAACTGTATTCATTTGGCAGTTTTCTTCTGCAAAATAAGAGATCACTTATTGTGAAGTTTAGTTTGAGGCTCAATTTGGGCATTTACAACATGTTGGTAAAATAAATTATTTGGCGTCGTTAATTACGCATTTATAGAATAAGCAAGCTAAAACACAAAGCAGTGTTTTATTCGTAACCCTAATGCGAAATAATGATCAATTATATGTAAGTGTAGGTAGAGGTCTGCGCCGCACGAAAATTCGCGGGGGCGGCGGCGGCGTGCCGCGGCGTGGAAGAGTTTTTGAAAATGAGCATAGTAAAAATGTGTGTGTGCGTACAGATACACACACATATACTACTATATAGTTACGCTTATCCCTGATTCACTGATTCTCTAACAGTTTAGGACAACCACTCGAAGATAAAACTTTTACCGCCATTACTCTTAGAAGATTAAAAAGTTCAAAAATATTAAAAACCTCAAAAGCGAAATAACATCTACACCGTTTGTGCGATCCGCTTCAAGTTTTTCGTAAATATGTATAAATTGTAGAAAGCAATCTGCGGTACTTTAAAATTCCACCCATTTCCACATTTTAAAGCAATTTTTCGTTCTTTTCTGCTCCATTTTATTTCCGAGAGTTAAAAAAGTGAATTATTTGCTTGACAAAATTAGCTGTTTCATGTGACAATGGCATCATACTGAAATCACGGTTATCATGCTTTGAAGGGAAAACTGCGATTCCAATTCGTTTAAAATTGTTTTTTCCGATAACATAACTTTTTTTCATTAAAAATTACCGTCTGCTTGAAACATTGATATAAGAGGGAGTTGTATACAAAACGAAATCGGTCGAAAAGTTTCCGCGCGTTTCCAGAAGAGCATGAAATTCGATTTGAGTATATATAATAAAAATTGAATATGAAGTTATTTATTTTAGGTGGACGAAGATTAAATATATTGAGTGTAGACATATTTTTATCAAATATGTTTTCTAGCGACCGTTGTATGTGCCTCCGCAACGGGCTTTCACTTCTAGTTTTTTAAATTAAAGTAAAACGAAAATGACTATGGTCTATGACCCATCATCGCAGGAGAGCTTTGACGGGCATTGAACTGAATACGCCAGATAAGGAACCAAAATCTAAACGTCCGCGCCAGACAAGGCATGCTAGTTATTGGGTATAAGTTAACTAGTACAGATCGTGTCACAGATCTATGAGAGGTACCAGAGAGCTGAGTGTCAAAAGCAAAAAGAATATGAAATATTATTAAGAGCATGACTAATCAAAACATAAGGGATGCAAATATACAAAAGGAAGGAATTATTACTATGTGTGGGTGAAATTATGAACTGAGATTGAATGCTGGATCATATTTTTTCCCTTTAAATTCGTTATATCAATTGCATCAGTTGTTCTGAGAAGATTTATAACAATTTGGAATACTGTGATGAAAATTATTAAGAGCCTACTTACTCTTTATATAACTCTCTCAGACTGTGCTCTCAGCTTTTGCAACCGCCATATTGGAATGCTTGAGCGGGCGTTTCTTATGGTACCAGCCAATGGGAAATTCTTTTTACTTTGTCTTTTTTACATTCTTCTTTTTTAGCAACATGGGAATATCATGACTATAATTTTCATATGTAAGGTAATGTATTAATTATCAAATAAGATAAATAATTATTATTAAAGTATTATTAAAATCGTGCGTTTTTTTACCTTTCTCTATTGAAATTAATTTTTAGTTGAATGGAATGTCAATCCCGCAGGATTGCAGGATCCTGCTGGATCAAATCTCAATCCCAAAATCCCACGAAACTCAAAACAGTGCGGGATTGCATTCCCTAGTTCGGAAACAACATTTTACACAGCACGGAATTCTTCGCCGCTGTGTATTTGTAACGAAGCTACGATTCTGGTTTTCTGGTTAAATTATAATTCACCATTAAAAATGAACGCTACTGAGTTCAGGCAGTTTTAACTAAATAAAACTAGTAAATTTCTTAAAAGAAATTACACCCGAGGAAAATAAACTCTTTACTACTCTCAAGCATTGAAGCTGAAAAGTAGTTCATTAGTGAAGTTTTTTAGTTTACAAAATGATTAGGTGTACTGCAGTGAAAACTGAAGGTAAGTAAACAAAATTTTGCACTTCAACCGATTGGAGAATGTACATATCATAATTATTCATTGAGGTATAATTTTACCATTGCACCTATTTCATACATATACATACAATGTAGATGAACAGCAAATAGAGAAAACTCTTAAAGAGTAATAAAATTGAAATATGCTGGTTTCCAAGTCCATATGTGAATATCATATTTTATACATATACGTACAATGTAATATAAACAGCAAATAGAGAAAACTCTTAAAGAGAAATAAAATTGAAATATCTTGGTTTCCAGGTCCAGATGTAACAAAATATATTTTCCTCGAATTTAAAGCCTCAGATTGTGTGATCTTGTGTGATATAAATGAGTATTATTACTGAGAAGTAGGGGGTCAGCCGTTGGCGTTCAGAGTTCGATGAAATGTCGTTGTCTTGTAGAGGATATCCTCTACTAGAGTAAAATAGCAAAGCAGTAAATTTGAATTCTCTGGTATTTAAAAAAAAAAATTGTTTCCCTAGTGGCACATCATTTTCGCTTCCAGCTGAGAATTGTTTAGTCCCTTGGCAATTTCCATTTTTATCGCAGTTTCAAATTATAATTGATGATTCTTGTAAGCCATTTTAGTCATTTTAACTTTCTGTTCGTTTAATCCCAATTAGTAAAAAGATATTAAAAAGAAACTGCCGGTTTCGAACTTAGGTCGAAGGAAGCAGCATTAGCTCTGTGGTCATCAGTGATAGTAGTCCATAGTTTAAATTAGTGGTATACCGGGCCGGTTCTGCCATGTTTGCACAGTGTGTCCCGAATGCCAAAATTTACTCACTGTTTTCATTCCATGACTATGTAATCTACATTACTTAAACACATTATTTCAGTTACTTTTTATATTAATTCGCAGTTATATTTTCATACATATGATCTGAATTTGCGTCCAGTAATGCTCACCAAACACATTTCATGTGAAATAGCATGATAAATTTTCTCTACGTATGATTTTCTTTTGTTGTTGCATAAGGAAAGTTTTATTCTAATGGTATATTACTACACTTTTTTTCTGTTGATTAATGGAAATGGAAATAAATTTACATAGCCCAAACAATGAAGCAGTATTCCAAATAGTAACTGCACACAGCCGACCAAATAATAACTGCATACAGGCTGCTGAACGTATAGAACCGGCTCTGGGGGCATTACATGAATATTTTCAAAGCGTTTTATAGGAAATCTCCAAGAGTTCCGATGCACTTCGAAATTGCAAGTGGTTCTCTATAACATAGAAATTTGTAACGCGAACGTCTGAACCTGCTATTATTGTGAGAGCATTTATGGCTCATTAAGTAAAACTCAAAATACCCTTTTTTTTCATTCTAGAACTTCTCATACAGTATTCGACAGAAAACCTTGCCGTAGAAGTATTACTCAATCCTCAAGTGAACACACTAAAGCAATGTCTCAAGAACCTTCTGGCAGCAAATGTCGGACACAAACACGTTATTCACGCAGGGTATGCATTCACTGGTTCAGGATCTTGGATGCTGCAAGACGGAAGTTTTTCGCACGAAGACTTCCTGGATACCTTGCAAGATGCTGACGTCCAAAAGGAGTTACGTCGTCATCCGGGATGCACAATTCACGTGCACTGTATACCTGAGGGGCCATGGGCATCACAGGGTGACGAAGCTGAAGCGCTGAGCCGGATGCATGAGTCTTTATTCATCAATCCTGCCAGTACAGTGTCAGCCGTTCCGGGGTCGGGTCCTTTCTTGGACTGCCTGTCATCAGTTCTTAGATCATTGCCTCTAACGGAAATGATGAAATCATCACCAGTTGTCGGAAATATACGATTTAACAGACCAACTTTATATGTGTTTCCCGGTGGTCAAGGTGACTGTGCTCTTTTCGGAGTAAGTGGATTTACAATGCTCATAGATGGAGGTTTCAGTCGGAAACCTTGTTTCTGGGAGTTTATACGACACCTAGACAGACTAGATGCTATAATGATTACTCGACTAAACGAAAATAATGTGTGCGGTATTACCAATGTTATTCGACGTAAACGTGAAGGCAAACGAGTTTATCCACAAGTAGGATATGTATTTTGCAATGTAGCGGAAGGTAAACAAAGCCCTACTAGCCCAGGATTTTCTGCTGATAGAGATCCTCTGCTAGTCAGTGTTATACGTGAAGGTCATGAGTTTAGTGAAAATTTATATCAATTAGGACTTAAACCTCACAGATGTTTAAGAGACTCTCTGTCTGAGCCATTAACGTTGTTTCATAAAGTCGGACACGGTACACTAGAAATGTATGTGCTTAGTCCCCCCAAAGATAGCAAAGAAATGAAACAGTTTTTTCAACAATGGACTTCATATAAAGAGCATTTTAGTTACAAAAAACGGGACGATGATCGCGAGCTTCCCATTCCACTATGCAATGCGATGTCTATATGTGCTTTGCTTATATGGAAACCAGCTGATCCTTCGGATACTATCACAAGGGTGTTGCTACCAGGAAGTGCTCCACAGAGTAAGATTTTTGAAGGTTTAGAACATTTGCGCCATTTAGATGAGCTAAGGTATCGAACTTGCAGCCAAATGTCCCTAGGTATTAAATATGAAGAAAGAGTAAAAATAAAAACAACGAAAAAACAAATAATTAAAGTATCAAAGCAAAAGCAAGATGTAGTAAGGCCTTCGTCACCTATTAAAACTGCTAAAGAAGTTGAAGACCAATATAAATCGTTAAGAAAACGCGCTGAGTCGCCAGTTAAAGGTTTGACTGGTTCTCCTGTCAGAAGAGTAAAGAAAATCTCAAAGCTTCCAGAAGAAAAGAAAGTTATTACATCCGATACCATAATTAAAAAATCCATATCAAAAGACGTTAAATCAGTCCCTAAAAGAGTTAAAAAATTAAAAGCGAAAAAAGTTACCAGCGCAGAAAGCAAAATAATGAAAATTGAAGATATATCAGACATTTCAAAAGATGAATTAGCTGTTGAAGAAACTGAAGCAGTCCAAGAGGATGAAGAAATTCAAGCAATTGATAGTATTAAGGATAAAGAAATAATTAGTGAAAAAGAAGAAATTGGAGAGGAAAAAGAAGAAATTCGTGAGGAAAAAGACGAAAAAGAATTAGAAAAATTTGTTTTAGAAGGCAAAAAGGCCAAAGAAATGAAAACCGACGTAGAGGACAAAGAAGAAGAAAAAGAAAGTGAAGAACGGAAACTGTTATTAGAACTAGAAGAAAAAGAAACAATATGCAAAACTGAAGAATCAGTTGAAGAAACGACAAGTATGACTGCTGAGGAAAAAGTTGATGCTGTAGAACAACCAGAAGAAAAGGGTATTGTATTAGAATTAGAAAAACCCGAAGAAGTAGAAAAAATTGTAGAAGACAAAGAAATTGAAGAAGCAATAGAGAGCCCTAAATCAACACCTGTTGAAGAAATTATTAAATCTCCACCTCTTCCGGAAAAAGAAGAAAAAGTAAAAGCCCCTGGTAAACTTCCTAGAAAAGGTAAAATGCCAACTAAAAAACCAACTACATCTAAACCTTCGACAATATCTTCGACAACACGCATTGTAAAAACGAAAGTACGAAAGGATGTAGAAATCCGCAAAGATACTCTAAAAAAAGACAAAATAGAGAAAGAAGATAAGCCTAAAATTACATCAAAGCCTCTGAGACCACTTCCAAAAGTTACAGAAGTTTCTTTACCTAAGCATAGAGAAACTAAACCACTTCGTCCAATTAGAGATTCCGTCAGAGCAGTTTCAGCTACTAAAAAAATTATTAAATCAGAAGTGAAAGTCTCCGATGCAACAGACTTAAGAATTAAAGGTGTAAAAGATGTTGTGAATAAAAGAGTTGCAGAAAGTAAAGTAACATCGAAGCACCTTGAACTTAAGGATAAAGTTGCTGAAACTCCTCTGCCAAAAAGTCCAACAAAGAAACCAAAAGAAAAACTGCCTATGGCTTCGCCGAAAAAGAAAATTAAACCATCCCCAACTTCTGCAGCTCGTGCTTTGAAACCATCCAAAGATAAAACAAAGCCCAAGCCTGTGAAAAGACCGGAAAAAACCAAAGTTGTCACTCCGTCCGAACTAGAAGATAAAGAGAAAGCTTCAATTCCTGAAGCTGAGGGACCAATCGCTCCAGATGAAATTCCGTCCAAACCACCTAGTCCTGTTGAAGACGTAAGTGATGAAAAAATTGAGACAGTTCAGGAAGAAGCTCCATCCAGTCCAAAAGTCACTGAAAGTCAAATTATAGCAGCAGAAGAAATGCCAGAAAAAATTCCGTCCGAGACTGAAAAGGAGAAAAAATTAGATGAGGCAAGAGCAGCTTTAAGCCCAGAAATAGAACCTTTAAAAGAAGAAAGCGAAGTACAAATTCTGGAACCAGAGATAATTGATGAACAGATGGTTGTAAAAGAAATAGAAGCAGTAGAAGCAGCTGTTGATGAACTCATTGAAGGAATGAGAACAGGGATAGAAGAATCAAAAGTTAAGCTTTCAAAAGAACAGATGGACATTACAGAAAAAGAAATCATAGGTTCTGAAAAACCACACATGACAGAACCCTTAAAGGAAGAGAAAACTGAAGAAGAAGAAGAACCAACTGCAGATGAACTAAAAATCGATATTCAAAAGCAAGAAAAATACGCAGTTAAAGAAGAAATCAAAGCCACGATTGAGGAAGAAAAAGAAATCGCAGAAGAAAAAGTAGAACCGCCAGTTGAAGCGATGAAAGACACTACTCCGGAAACACAAGAAAAAGAAATCGCCGAAGAAAAAGTAGAACCATCACTTGACATGATAAAGATGACTATTCCTAAATTAGACGGAAAACAAATCGACGAAGAAAAAGAAGAACCGTCAATTGATGCGGAAGGAACGATTATTCCTAAAAAAGCAGAAAGAGAAAAAGCAGATATAGAAGAACCATCAGTTCAACCAGAAAAAGACATTACTCCAGAAATACAAGAAAAAGAAATTGCAGATCAAATAGTAGAAACGTCAGTTGGAGCGAAGGAGGAAATTGCACCTGAATTAGAAGAACAAGAAATCGCCGAAGCAGAGCCGTCAGCTGAAGTGGAAAAAGGCATTACACCTGAATTAGAAGGGGAAAATATTGCAGCAGAAAAAATAGAACCGTCAGTTGGAGCGAAAAAAGTCATTTCTCCGGAAATAGAAGAAATAGCAGAAGAAAAATTTGAACCGTCAATTCAAGTGAAAAAGGAAATTACCCCAGAAATAGAAGAAAAAGAAGTCGCAGTAGAAGAAGTAAAACCGTCACTTATAACAGAAAAAGAAATTACTCCTGAAACAAAAGAAATAGCAGAAGAAAAGGAAATCGCAGAAGAAACAGAAATCGCAGAAGAAAAAGTAGAACTGTCGGTTCAAGCGAAAAAAGAAATAGCACCTGAAATACAAGAAATCGTAGGAGAAAAAGCAGAACCATCAGTCGAAGCAAAAAAAGACATTACTCCAGAAAAAGAAGAGAAAGAAATAGAAAAAGAAGAATTAGAACCGTCAGTTGAAAAGGAAAAAGACATTACTCCTGAAAAAGAAATCACAGAAGAAAAAGTACAGCCGTCAGATACAGCGAAAGAAGAAATTACACCAGAAATAGAAGAAAAAGAAATAGGAGAACCGTCAATTGAACCGAAGGGGGAAATTTCACCTGAATTTGAAGAAAAACAAATCGCAAAAGTAGAACCGTCAGTTTCAGCAGAAAAACAGCTTACACTACAAATAGAAGAAGATGAAGAAAGGGCAGAAGAAAAAGTAGAAACAACAGTTCAAGTAAGAAAAGACATTACTCAAGAAAGAGAGAAAAAAGTAGAACCGTCAGCTGAAGAGGAAAAACGAATTACATCAGAAGCTGAAGAAAAAATCATTGCAGAAGAAAAAGTAGAACCATCAGTCGAAGTAAAAGAGCACATTACTCCAGAAATAGAAGAAAAATCAGAACTATCAACCGAACCAAAAGAGCACATTAGGCCAGAAATAAAAGAAAAAGAAATTACAGAGGAAAAAATAGAGTCGTCATTTGAAGCGAAAAAAGCCATTACTCCAGAAATAGAAGAAAAAGTAGAACCGTCAGTTAGAGCGGCAAAAGAACTAATATTTGAAAAAGAAGTAACAGCTGAAGAAAAAGTGGAACCTTCAGTTGAAGCAAAAGAACACATTTCTCTAGAAATGGAAGAAAAAGAAATCGCAGAGGAAAAGGTGGAACCCTCTGTTGAAGCGAAAAAAGAAATCGAAGAAAAAGATCTAACATCTGACCCTGATGTAAAAGAGAGTATTTACTCAATTTTAAAAGATTTGGAAATCAAAGAATCATCAGAAAAAGAAGAAATGACGTTGGACATTGTTTACAGTGAAATGGATAAAAGAAAATTATCAGTTAATAAAAATAGTGTCCTAAAATTTATAATTGAATATAGGACAGAACTAATTACGATAATAAGAGAGCAATTTAAAGTAAGTGAAGTCTCGTTGCCTTTGGAGAGATTTACTTTTGAAAAAGCTAAAGAATTACTTTCTGCAGACACACTAAAAGATATCTCTTGTATAGTCAAGGAAACGGAAATAGAAAGCGAAGATCAAGATCTTGAAGAAATGATTTATGAAATAGTTTTAGACGCGATAGATAAGTCAGGAGACAAGCCAACTGAAACCGTTATCAAAAGGTACATAATAGAGTTCAGAACAGAAATTATTAAAGTACTCAGAAAGCGACTACAGTCAAAGCAAAGTAAAGAATCAAAAAGTCCTATTCAAGAAGATCTAAAATCTGAAATTACAGAAAAACTAAAACATTATGAAGAGAGAGAGCTCCTTGCTGAACCTGAAAAAGAAATTGTCCTTGAAACAGAGACAAAATCTCATACAGAAGAAGAACAGAAAAAAACAGAAGAAATATCAGGATCGATTGAAGAATCTCTTGATGAAAAAGAAACGGAAATTCTTACTGATACTTCAGAATTAAAAAGTTATATCAAGGAACTAGCATCTGACTCTGATGTAAAAAGGAGTATTTACTCAATTTTAAAAGATTTGGAAATCAAAGAATCTTCAGAAGAAGAAGAAATGACGTTGGACATTGTTTACACTGAAATGGAAAAAAGAAAATTATCAGTTAATAAAAATAGTGTTCTAAAATTTATAATTGAATATAGGACAGAATTAATTACGATTATAAGAGAGCAATTTACAGTAAGTGAAATCTCGTTGCCATTGGAGAGATTTACTTTTGAAAAAGCTAAAGAATTACTTTCTGCAGACACACTAAAAGATATCTCTTGTATAGTCAAGGAAACGGAAATAGAAAGCGAAGATCAAGATCTTGAAGAAATGATTTTTGAAATAGTTTTAGAAGGGATAGATAAGTCAGGAGAGAAACCAACTGAAACAATTATTAAAAGATACATAATAGAGTTCAGAACAGAAATTATTAAATTACTTAGACAGAGACTGCAGTCGAAGCAAAGTAAACAATCAAAAAGTCCTGTTCAAGAAGACCTAATATCTGAAATTGCAGAAAAACTAAAACATCACGAATCCAAAAAAGCGGATGTTGAAGAACATGTTAGACAGGAAACCACTGAAAAATACGGAGAAATGGTCACAACTGAGGGAGTTGAAGAGAAAAAGGAAATCACAGAAGAGGTAAAATCATCAGTTGAAACAAAAGAACACATTACTCCAGAAATAGAAGAAAAACAAATCGCCGAAGAAAAAGTAGAGCTATCAGTTGAAGCGAAAAAAGAAATTGATATAGAAGAAAGAGTAGAGCCGTATTTTGAAACTGAAAAAGACATTTCTCCTAAAAAAGAAGAAAAAGAAATCGCCGAAGAAAAAGTAGAACCGTCAATTGCAGCTGAAAAAGACTTTACTCCTGAAAAAGTAGAAAAAGAAAAAGTGGAACCCTCATATGAAGCGAAAAAACATATCGCAGAAGAAGTAGAACCATCAGTTGAAACAAAAGAACACATTACTCCAGAAATAGAAGATAAACAAATCGAAGAAGAAAAAGTGGAACCCTCAGTTGAAGCGGAAAAAGAAATTGCAGAAGAAGTTGTACCATCAGTTGAAAAAAAAGAACACATTACTCCAGAAATAGAAGAAAAAGAAATCGCAGAAGAAACAGTAGAGACGTCAGTTGAAGCTAAAAAAGCTATTACTCCTGAAAAAGAAGAAAAAGAAATCGCAGAAGTAACACCATCAGTTGAAATAAAAGAACACATTACTCCAGAAGTAGATGAAAAACAAATCGAACAAGAGACAGTGGAACCCTCAGTTGCAGCGAAAAAAGAAATTGCACAAGAAAAAGTGGAACCCTCAGTTGAAGAGAAAAAAGAAATCGCAGAAGTAGAACCACCAGTTGAAACAAAAGAATCCATTACTCCAGAAAAAGAAGAAAAAGAAATCGCAGAAGAAAAAGTAGAGCCGTCAGATAAAGCGAAAAGAGAAATTACGCTTGATTTAGAAGAAAAAGTAGAACCGTTAGTTGAAGCTAAAAAAGACACTACTCCTAAAAAAGAAGAAAAAGGAATTTTAGAAGAAAAATTGGAACCCTCAATTGAAGAGAAAAAAGAAATCGCAGAAGAAGAACCACCAGTTGAAACAAAAGAACACATTACTCCAGAAATAGAAGAAAAAGAAATCGCAGAAGAAAAATTGGAACCCTCAGTTGAAGAGGAAAAAGAAATCGCAGAAGTATCACCTTCAGTTGAAATAAAAGAACACATTACTCCAGAAGTAGATGAAAAACAAATCGAACAAGAGAAAGTGGAACCCTCAGTTGCAGCGAAAAAAGAAATCGCAGAAGTAGAGCCATCAGTTGAAACAAAAGAACACATTACTCCAGAAGAAGAAGAAAAAGAAATCGCAGAAGAAAAAGTAGAGCCGTCAGATGAAGCGAAAAGAGAAATTACGCTTGATTTAGAAGAAAAGGTAGAACCGTTAGTTGAAGCTAAAAAAGACGCTACTCCTAAAAAAGAAGAAAAAGAAATTGCAGAAGAAAAAGTGGAACCCTCAGTTGAAGAGAAAAAAGAAATCGCAGAAGTTGAACCACCAGTTGAAACAAAAGAGCACATTCGTCCAGAAATAGAAGAAAAAGAAATCGCAGAAGAAAAAGTAGAGCCGTCAGTTGAAGCTAAAAAAGACATTACTCTTAAAAAAGACGAAAAAGGAATTGTAGAAGGAAAATTGGAACCCTCAGTTGAAGAGAAAAAAGAATTCGCAGAATTAGAATCACCAATTGAAACAAAAGAACACATTACTCCAGAAAAAGAAGAAAAAGAAATCGCAGAGGGAAAAGTAGAGCCGTCAGATAAAGCGAAAAGAGAAATTACGCTTGATTTAGAAGAAAAAGTAGAACCGTTAGTTGAAGCTAAAAAAGACACTACTCCTAAAAAAGAAGAAAAAGGAATTTTAGAAGAAAAATTGGAACCCTCAATTGAAGAGAAAAAAGAAATCGCAGAAGAAGAACCACCAGTTGAAACAAAAGAACACATTACTCCAGAAATAGAAGAAAAAGAAATCGCAGAAGAAAAATTGGAACCCTCAGTTGAAGAGGAAAAAGAAATCGCAGAAGTATCACCTTCAGTTGAAATAAAAGAACACATTACTCCAGAAGTAGATGAAAAACAAATCGAACAAGAGAAAGTGGAACCCTCAGTTGCAGCGAAAAAAGAAATCGCAGAAGTAGAGCCATCAGTTGAAACAAAAGAACACATTACTCCAGAAGAAGAAGAAAAAGAAATCGCAGAAGAAAAAGTAGAGCCGTCAGATGAAGCGAAAAGAGAAATTACGCTTGATTTAGAAGAAAAGGGAGAACCGTTAGTTGAAGCTAAAAAAGACGCTACTCCTAAAAAAGAAGAAAAACAAATCGCAGAAGAAAAAGTGGAAATCTCTGTTGAAGCCAAAAAAGAAATCGCAGAACTAGAACTATCAGTTGAAACAAAAGAGCACATTCCTCCAGAAATAGAAGAAAAAGAAATCTCAGAAGAAAAAATAGAGCCGTCAGTTGAAGCTAAAAAAGACATTACTCCAGAAATAGAAGAAAAAGAAATCGCAGAAGAAAAAGTGGAACCCTCAGTTGAAGCGGAAAAAGAAATTGCAGAAGAAGTTGTACCATCAGTTGAAAAAAAAGAACACATTACTCCAGAAATAGAAGAAAAAGAAATCGTAGAAGAAACAGTAGAGCCGTCAGTTGAAGCTAAAAAAGCTATTACTCCTGAAAAAGAAGAAAAAGAAATCGCAGAAGTAGAACCATCAGTTGAAACAAAAGAACACATTACTCCAGAAATAGAAGAAAAAGAAATCGCAGAAGAAAAATTGGAACTCTCAGTTGAAGAGGAAAAAGAAATCGCAGAAGTAACACCATCAGTTGAAATAAAAGAACACATTACTCCAGAAGTAGATGAAAAACAAATCGAACAAGAGACAGTGGAACCCTCAGTTGCAGCGAAAAAAGAAATTGCACAAGAAAAAGTGGAACCCTCAGTTGAAGAGAAAAAAGAAATCGCAGAAGTAGAACCACCAGTTGAAACAAAAGAACCCATTACTCCAGAAAAAGAAGAAAAAGAAATCGCAGAAGAAAAAGTAGAGCCGTCAGATAAAGCGAAAAGAGAAATTACGCTTGATTTAGCAGAAAAAGTAGAACCCTTAGTTGAAGCTAAAAAAGACACTACTCCTAAAAAAGAAGAAAAAGCAATTTTAGAAGAAAAATTGGAACCCTCAATTGAAGAGAAAAAAGAAATCGCAGAAGAAGAACCACTAGTTGAAACAAAAGAACACATTACTCCAGAAATAGAAGAAAAAGAAATCGCAGAAGAAAAATTGGAACCCTCAGTTGAAGAGGAAAAAGAAATCGCAGAAGTATCACCATCAGTTGAAATAAAAGAACACATTACTCCAGAAGTAGATGAAAAACAAATCGAACAAGAGAAAGTGGAACCCTCAGTTGCAGCGAAAAAAGAAATCGCAGAAGTAGAGCCATCAGTTGAAACAAAAGAACACATTACTCCAGAAAAAGAAGAAAAAGAAATCGCAGAAGAAAAAGTAGAGCCGTCAGATGAAGAGAAAAGAGAAATTACGCTTGATTTAGAAGAAAAGGTAAAACCGTTAGTTGAAGCTAAAAAAGACGCTACTCCTAAAAAAGAAGAAAAAGAAATTGCAGAAGAAAAAGTGGAACCCTCAGTTGAAGAGAAAAAAGAAATCGCAGAAGTTGAACCACCAGTTGAAACAAAAGAGCACATTCCTCCAGAAATAGAAGAAAAACAAATCGCAGAAGAAAAAGTGGAAATCTCAGTTGAAGCCAAAAAAGAAATCGCAGAACTAGAACTATCAGTTGAAACAAAAGAACAAATTACTCCAGAAAAAGAAGAAAAAGACATCGCAGAAGAAAAAGTAGAGCCGTCTGTTGAAGCTAAAAAAGACATAACTCCTAAAAAAGAAGAAAAAGAAATCGCAGAAGAAAAAGAGGAACCCTCAGTTGAAGACGAAAAAGAAATAGAGCCATCCTTTGAAACAAAAGAACACATTACTCCAGAAATAGAACAAAAAGAAATCGCAGAAGAAGAAGTAGAGCCGTCAGATAAAGTGAAAAGAGAAATTGCACTTGATGTTGAACAAAACGTAGAACCGTTAGTTGAAGCTAAAAAAGACACTAATGCTAAAAAAGAAACTACTCCTAAAAAAGAAGAAAAAGAAATTGAAAAAGAAAAAGTGGAACCCTCAGTTGAAGAGAAAAAAGAAATCGCAGAAGTAGAACCACCAGCTGAAACAAAAGAGCACATTACTCCAGAAATAGAAGAAAAACAATTCGCAGAAGAAAAAGAGCAACCATCAGTTGAAGCTAAAAAAGAAATTGCAGAACTAGAACCATCAGTTCAAATAAAAGAAAAAATAAGTCTAGAAAAAGAAGAAAAAGGAATCGTAGAAGTACAGCCGTCAGTTGAAAAGTCAATTGAATCTGAAAAAGACATTACCCCTACAAAAGAAAAAGAAATCGCAGAACAAAAAGTTGTTCTCTTAGTTCAAGCGAAAACAGTAATCACAGAAGACGTTGAACCATCAGTTGAAACAAAACAACAGATTACTCCAGAAGTAGAAGAAAGAGAAATCGCGGAAGAAAAAATAGAACATTCAGTTGAAGCGAAAAAAGAAATTGCACCTGATATAGAAGAAACATCAGTCGAAGTGAAAAAAGAAAAAACACCTGAAATAGAAGGAAAAGAAATAGGAGAAGAAAAAATAGAACTGTCAGTTGAAGCGGAAAGGGAAATTACTCCTGAAATAGAAGCAAAATTAGAACCGTCAGGTGAAGCGGAAAAAGAAATTAAACCTGACATACAAGAAAAAGAAATAGCCCAAGAAAAAGTAGAACCGTCAGGTGAAGCGGAAAAAGAAAAAACACCTGAAGTAGAAGAAAAAGAAATAGCAGAAGAAAAGGTAGAACCTTCTGTGGAAACGAAAAAGGAAATTGCACCTGAAATGGAAGAAAAAGTAGAACCATCAGTCGAACTGAAAAAGGAAGAAACACCTGAAACAGAAGAAAAAGAAATAGCCGAAGAAAAAGTAGAACCCTCAGTGGAAGTGAAAAAAGAAAAAACACCTGAAATAGAAAAAAAAGAAATAGCAGAAGAAAAGGTAGAACCTTCTGTTGAAGCGAAAAAGGAAATTACACCTGAAATAGAAGAAAAAGAAAAAGGAGAACCGTCAGTCGAAGTAAAAAAAGAAAAATCACCAGAAATAGAAAAAAAAGAAATAGCAGAAGAAAAGGTGGAACCTTCTCTTAAAGCGAAAAAGGAAATTACACCTGAAATAGAAGAAAAACAAAAAGTAGAACCATCAGTCGAACTGAAAAAGGAAAAAACACCTGAAAGAGAAGAAAAACAAATAGCCGAAGAAAAAGTAGAACCCTCAGTCGAAGTGAAAAAAGAAAAAACACCTGAAATAGAAAAAAAAGAAATAGCAGAAGAAAAGGTAGAACCTTCTGTTGAAGCGAAAAAGGAAATTAAACCTGAAATGGAAGAAAAAATAGAACCATCAGTCGAACTGAAAAAGGAAGAAACACCTGAAACAGAAGAAAAAGAAATAGCCGAAGAAAAAGTAGAACCATCAGTCGAAAAGAAAAAGGAAGATATAGCCGAAGAAAAAGTAGAACCCTCAGTCGAAGTAAAAAAAGAAAAAACACCTGAAATAGAAAAAAAAGAAATAGCAGAAGAAAAGGTAGAACCTTCTGTTGAAGCGAAAAAGGAAATTACACCTGAAATGGAAGAAAAAGTAGAACCATCAGTCGAACTGAAAAAGGAAGAAACACCTGAAACAGAAGAAAAAGAAATAGCCGAAGAAAAAGTAGAACCCTCAGTCGAAGTGAAAAAAGAAAAAACACCTGAAATAGAAAAAAAAGAAATAGCAGAAGAAAAGGTTGAACCTTCTGTTGAAGCGAAAAACGGAATTTACACCTGAAATAGAAGAAAAGAAAAAGTAGAACCCAGTCAGTCGAAGTAGAAAAAGGAAGAAAACACCTGAAACAGAAAAAAAAGAAATAGCAGAAGAAAGGTGAACCTTCTTGAAGCGAAGGAATTACACCTGAATGAAGAAAAAGAAAAAGTAGAACCATCAGTCGAACTGAAAAAGGAAGAAAACACCTGAAACAGACGAAAAAAGAAATAGCAGAAGAAAAGGTAGAACCTTCTGTTGAAGCGAAAAAGGAAATTACACCTGAAATAGAAGAAAAAGGAAAAGGAGAACCGTCAGTCGAAGTAAAAAAAGAAAAAACACCAGAAATAGAAAAAAAAGAAATAGCAGGAGAAAAGGTGGAACCTTCTCTTGAAGCGAGAAAGGAAATTACACCTGAAATAGAAGAAAAAGAAAAAGTAGAACCATCAGTCGAACTGAAAAAGGAAGAAACACCTGAAACAGAAGAAAAAGAAATAGCCGAAGAAAAACTAGAACCCTCAGTCGAAGTGAAAAAAGAAAAACCACCTGAAATAGAAAAAAAAGAAATAGCAGAAGAAAAGGTAGAACCTTCTGTTGAAGCGAAAAAGGAAATTACACCTGAAATGGAAGAAAAAGTAGAACCATCAGTCGAACTGAAAAAGGAAGAAACGCCTGAAACAGAAGAGAAAGAAGTAGCCGAAGAAAAAGTAGAACCCTCAGTCTTGGTGAAAAAAGAAAAAAACACCTGAAATAGAAAAAAAAGAAATAGCAGAAGAAAAGGTAGAACCTTCTGTTGAAGCGAAAACGGAAATTACACCTCAAATGGAAGAAAAAGTAGAACCATCAGTCGAACTGAAAAAGGAAGAAACACCTGAAACAGAAGAAAAAGAAATAGCCGAAGAAAAAGTAGAACCCTCAGTCGAAGTGAAAAAAGAAAAAACACCTGAAATAGAAAAAAAAGAAATAGCAGAAGAAAAGGTAGAACCTTCTGTTGAAGCGAAAAAGGAAATTACACCTGAAATAGAAGAAAAAGAAAAAGTAGAACCATCAGTCGAGCTGAAAAAGGAAGAAACACCTGAAACAGAAGAAAAAGAAATAACCGAAGAAAAAGTAGAACCCTCAGTCGAAGTGAAAAAAGAAAAAACACCTGAAATAGAAAAAAAAGAAATAGCAGAAGAAAAGGTAGAACCTTCTGTTGAAGCGAAAAAGGAAATTACACCTGAAATAGAAGAAAAAGAAAAAGTAGAATCATCAGTCGAACTGAAAAAGGAAGAAACACCTGAAACAGAAGAAAAAGAAATAGCCGAAGAAAAGGTAGAACCTTCTGTGAAGCGAAAACGGAAATTACACTCAAATGGAAGAAAAAATAGAACACAGTCGAGTGAAAAGAAGAAACACCTGAAACAGAAGAAAAAGAAATAGCCGAAGGAAAAGTAGAACCTTCTGTTGAAGTGAAAAAGGAAATTACACCTGAAATAGAAGAAAAAGAAATGGGAGAACCGTCAGTCGAAGTGAAAAAAGGAAAAACACCGGAAATAGAAGAAAAAGAAATAGTCGAAGAAAAATTAGAACCGTTAGTCGAAGTGAAAAAAGAAAAAACACCAGAAATAGAAGAAAAAGAAATAGTAGAAATAAAGTTAGAACCTTCTGTTGAAGCGAAAAAGGAAAAAACACGTGAATCAGAAGAAAAACAAATAGCCGAAGAAAAAGTTGAATCGTCAGTTTCGGTTGAAACTGACGAAATTGAACCTGACATAGAAGAAAAAGAAATCGCCGAAGAAACAGGAGAAACGTCGCTTAAAGGGAAAAAAGACATTACTCCTGAAATACAGGAAAAAGAAGAGGAGGAAGAAAAAGTAGAACCTTCAGTTGAAGCGAAAAAAGAAATTACACCTGAAATAGAAGAAAAAGAAAAAGTAGAACCTTCAGTCGAAGTGAAAAAAGAAAAAACACCTGAAATAGAGAAAAAAGAGATAGCAGAAGAAAAGGTAGAACCTTCTGTTGAAGCGGAAAAGGAGATTACACCTGAAATAGAAAAAATAGAACCAGCAGTCGAAGTGAAAAAGGTAGAAGACTAGAAAACACCTGAAACAGAAGAAAAGGAAGTACCAGAAGAAAGAGATGAATCGTCAGTTACGGTTGAAGCGAAAAAAGAAATTGAACCTGATATAGAAGAAAAAGAAATTGCCGAAGAAACAGGAGAAACGTTGCTTAAAGCGAAAAAAGACGTTACTCCTGAAATAGAAGAAAAAGAAAAAGGAGAACCGTCAGCCGAAGTGGAAAAAGAAAAAACAACTAAAATAGAAGGAACAGAAATAGGAGAAGAAAAAATAGAACCGTCGGGTGAAGCGAAAAAAGAAATTAAACCTGACATAGAAAGAAAAGAAATAGCAGAAGAAAAAGTAGAACCGTCAGTTGAAGTGATAAAAGAAAAAACACCTGAAATAGAAAAGAAAGAAATAGCAGAGGAAAAAGTAGAACCGTCAGTTTTAGCGAAAAAGGAAATTACACCTGAAATAGAAGAAAAAGGAGAAACATCACTTAAAGCGATAAAAGACGTTACTCCTGAAATAGATGAAAAAGGAATAGCAAAGGAAAAATTAGAGCCGTCAGTCGATGTGATAAAAGAAAAAACACCTGAAATAGAAGAAAAAGAAATAACAGAAGAAGAGGTTGAACGTTCTGTTGAAGCGAAAAAGGAAATTACACCTGAAACAGAAGAAAAAGTACAACCATCAGTCGAAGTGAAAAAGGAAGAAACACCTGAAACAGAAGAAAAAGTAGAACCCTCAGTCGAAGTGAAAAAAGAAAAAACACCTGAAATAGAAAAAAAAGAAATAGCAGAAGAAAAGGTAGAACCTTCTGTTGAAGCGAAAAAGGAAATTACACCTGAAATAGAAGAAAAAGAAAAAGTAGAACCATCAGTCGAGCTGAAAAAGGAAGAAACGGTAGTACCAGAAGAAAAAGTTGAACCGTCAGTTTCGGTTGAAGCGAAAGAACCTGACATAGAAGAAAAAGAAATCGCCGAAGAAACAGGAGAAACGTCGCTTAAAGTGAAAAAAGACGTTATTCCTGAAATAGAGGAAAAAGGAGCAGAAGAAGAAGTAGAACCTTCAGTTGTAGCGAAAAAAGAAAAGACACCTGAAATAGAAAGAACAGAAATAGGAGAAGATAAAATAGAACTGTCAGTTGAAGCGAAAAAAGAAATTAAACCTGACATAGAAAAGAAAGAAATAGCAGAAGAAAAAGTAGAAACTCCAGTTGAAGTGATAAAAGAAAAAACACCTGAAATAGAAAAGAAAGAAATAGCAGTGGATAAATTAGAACCGTTTGTAGGAGAGAAAAAGGAAATTACACCTGAAATAGAAGAAAAAGAAATCGCAGAAGAAAAGGGAGAAACGCTACTTAAAGCGATAAAAGACGTTACTCCTGAAATAGAAGAAAAAGGAATAGCAGACGAAAAATTAGAGCCGTCAGTCGAAGTGAAAAAAGAAAAAACAGCTGAAATAGAAGAAAAAGAAATAGCAGAAGAAAAGGTAGAAGCTTTTGTTGAAGCGAAAAAGGAAATTACACCTGAAATAGAAGAAAAAGTAGAACCGTCAGTCGAAGTGAAAAAAGAAAAAACACCAAAAATAGAAGGACAGGAAGTACCAGAAGAAAAAATTGAACCGTCAGTTTCGGTTGAAGCGGAAAAAGAAATTCAACCTGACATAGAAGAAAAAGAAATCGAAGAAACAGGAGACACATCGCTTAAAGTGAAAAAAGACGCTACTCCTGAAATAGAGGAAAAAGAAGCAGAAGAAAAAGTAGAACCTTCTGTTGAAGCAGAAAAAGAAATTACACCTGAAACACAAGAAAAAGTTGAAGTGTCAGTCGAAGTGAAAAAAGAAAAAACACCTGAAATAGAAGGAAAAGAAATAGGAGAAGAAAAAATAGAACGGTTTGTTGAAGCGAAAACGGAAATTAAACCTGACATAGAAGAAATAGCAGAGGAAAAAGTAGAACCGTCAGCTGAAGTGATAAAAGAAAAAACACCTCAAATAGAAAAGGAAGAAGTAGCAGAAGAAATGGTAGAAACTCCAATTGAAGCAAAAAAGGAAATTACACCTGAAATACTGGAAAAAGAAATAGCAGACGAAAAATTAGAGCGGACAGTTAAATTGAAAAAAGAAAAAGCACCTGAAATAGAAGAAAAAGAAGTACCAGAAGAAAAGGTAGAACCTTTAGTTGAAGCGGAAAAGGAAATTACACTTGAAATAGAAGAAAAAGAAAAAGTAGAACCGTCAGTCGAAGTGAAAAAAGAAAAAACATCTGAAATAGAAGAAAAAACAGAACCTTCAGTTGGAGCGAAAAGAGAAATTTCACCTGAAATAGAAGAAATAGAAATAGCAGAAGAAAAAATGGAAACGTCACTTAAAGCGAAAAAAGACGTATCTCCTGAAATAGAAGAAAAAGCAGACGAAAAATTAGAACCGTCAGTCGAAGTGAAAAAAGAAAAAACACCTGATATAGAAAAACTAGAAATAGCAGAAGAAAAGGTAGAACCTGTAGTTGAAGCGGAAAAGGAAATTACACTTGAAAAACAAGAAAAAGAAAAGGTAGAACCGTCGGTCGAAGCCATAAAAGAAAAAACACCTGAAATAGAAAAAAAAGAAATAGCAGAAGAAAAGGTAGAACCTTCAGTTGGAGCGAAAAAGGAAATTACACCTGAAATAGAAGAAAAAGAAATCGCAGAACCGTCAGTCGAAGTGAAAAAAGAAAAAACATCTGAAATAGAAGAAAAAACAGAACCTTCAGTTGGAACGAAAATGGAAATTACACCTAAAATAGAAGAAATAGCAGAAGAAAAAATAGAAACGTCACTTGAAGCGAAAAAAGACGTTACTTCTGAAATAGAAGAAAAAGAGAAAGCAGAAGAAAAATTAGAACCGTCCGTCCAAGTGAAAAAAGAAAAAACACCTGAAATAGAAAAAAAAGAAATAGCAAAAGAAAAGGTAGAACCTTCAGTTGAAGCGAAAAAGGAAATTACACTTGAAATAGAAGTAAAAGAAAAAGTAGAAGAAAAAATAGAAACTTCACTTGAAGCGAAAAAAGACGTTACTCCTGAAATAGAAGAAAAAGAGAAAGCAGAAGTAAAAGAAAAAGTAGAACCGTCAGTCGAAGTGAAAAAAGAAAAAACACCTGAAATAGACGGAAAAGCAGAACCTTTTGATGGAGCGAAAAAGGAAATTACACCTGAAATAGAAGAAAGAGGAGAAGAAAAAATAGAAACGTCACTTACAACGAAAAAGGACGTTAGTGCTGATATAGAAAAAGAAATAGCAGAAGAAAAAGTAGAACCGTCTGTCGAAGTGAAAAAAGAAAAAACACCTGAAATAGAAGAAAAAGGAGAACCCTTCAGCTTACCAGAGGCGAAAAAAGGAAATCATACACCTGAAATAGAAGAGAGAAGAGCAGAAGAAAAAATAGAAACGTCACTTACAGCGAAAAAGCACGTTACTCCTGAAATAGAAGAAAAAGAAATATCAGAAGAAAAAGTAGAACCTTCAGTTGAAGTGAAAAAAGAAATTAAACCTGACGTAGAAGAAAAAGAAATCGCAGAAGAAAAGGGAGAAATGCCAATTAAAGCGAAAAAAGGACGTTATTCCTGAAATAGAGGAAAAAGTCATTGCAGATGAAAAAGTAGAACCGTCAGTTGAAGCGGAGATTACTTATGAAAAAGATGAAAAAGAAAAACCAATTGATGACGGAGAAAAAGATGCTATTTTCGAAAGGGAAGCCACAGAAGAATTGGAACCATCAGTCCAAGCGGTAAAAGAAACTATTCCGAAATTAGGAGAGGAAGAAACTGCAGAAGAAGGACTAGAACCCTCAATTGAAGAGAAAAAAGAGATTATTCCTGAAATAGTAGAAAAAGAAATCGCAGACGAAAAAGTAGAACTGTCGGTTCAAGCGAAAAAAGAAATAGCACCTGAAATAGAAGAAATCGCAGGAGAAAAAGCAGAACCATCAGTCGAAGCAAAAAAAGACATTACTCCAGAAGAGAAAGAAATAGAACCGTCAGTTGAAAAGGAAAAAGACATTACTCCTGAAAAAGAAATCACAGAAGAAAAAGTAGCGCCGTCAGATACACCGAAAAAAGAAATCACACCAGAAATAGAAGAAAAAGAAATAGCAGAAGAAAAAGGAGAACCGTCAGTTGTAGCAGAAAAACACATTACACCTCAAATAGAAAAAGTTGAAGAAAAGGCAGCAGAAAAAGTAGAAACGACAGTTCAAGTAAGAAAAGACATTACTCAAGACAGAGAGAAAAAAACAGAACCGTCAGCTGAAGAGAAAAAACGAATCACACCAGAAGTTGAAGAAAAAGTAGAACTATCAGTTGAAGTAAAAGAGCGCATTACTCCAGAAATAGAAGAAAAAGTAGAACCATCAGTTGAAGCAAAAGAGCACATTACACCAGAAAAAAAAGAAAAAGAAATGGCAGGAGAAAAAATAGAGCCGTCATTTGAAGCGACAAAAGACATTACTCCAGAAATAGAAGAAAAAGAAATCGCAGAAGTTCCTAAAAAAGAAGAAAAAGGAATCGCAGAGGAAAGGGTGGAACCCTCAGTTGAAGCGAAAAAAGAAATCGAAGAAAAAGAGCTAACATCTGACCCTAATGTAAAAAAGAGTATTTACTCAATTTTAAAAGATTTGGAAATCAAAGAATCTTCAGAAGAAATGACGTTGGACATTGTTTACAGTGAAATGGAAAAAAGAAAATTATCAGTTAATAAAAATAGTGTCCTAAAATTTATAATTGAATATAGGACAGAACTGATTACGATAATAAGAGAGCAATTTACAGTAAGTGAAATCTCATTGCCTTTGGAGAGATTTACTTTTGAAAAAGCTAAAGTATTACTTTCTGCAGACACATTAAAGGATATCTCTTCAATTGTCAAGGAAACTGAAATAGAAAACGAAGATGAAGATCTTGAAGAAATGATTTTTGAAATAGTTTTAGAAGGGATAGATAAGTCAGGAGAGAAACCAACAGAAACCAGTATTAAAAGATACATAATAGAGTTCAGAACAGAAATTATTAAAGTACTTAGACAGCAACTGCAGTCAAAGCAAAGTAAAGAATCAAAAAGTCCTGTTCAAGAAGACCTAAAATCTGAAGTTACAGAAAAACTAAAACATCACGAATCGAAAAAAGCGGATGTTGAAGAACATGTCAGACAGGAAATCACTGAAAAATACGGCGAGATTGTCACAACTGAGGAAGTAAAAGGAAAGGAAATCGAAAAAATAGATAAAGATACTATTTCATCAAAAGAAGGAATAGAAATGCATGAAGCAGAAAAAGAAATAACTATTGAAAAAGGTGTTTCAGTAACTCAACAGTTTAAAGCAACACTCTCACCAGAAACTTTCAAAGATATTATTTCGCTTGTAGGAGAATCCCATATAGAACAAGAAAAAGATCAAGATATTCAAGAACTTATTTTACAAATAATTCTAGAAGAAATAGAAAAGTCAGGAAAAAAACCTAACGAAGAAACTATTAAAAATTATATAATAGAATACAGAATAGAAATTATAAAAATATTGATACAGCGACTGCATTCAAAGCAACGTATCACTAAACTGGATGAGGATCTTGGGAGAGCCGAAGAAATTGAAGATGCAGAAGGAAAGCATGAAGATAAGAAACCAGAAGCTTTTGAAATAGAAAGCCTTAAAGAAACTGAAGATATCGTAGAAAAAGTTGATGATGACGAAATTCAAATAGAAAAATTTGAAACTATAGAGACGTTAGGAACAAAGGAAGAGCACGAAGAAGAAACTAAAGATATGTTGACAGAAGCACAACAAAAGATAGTTGGAAAGGAAGAAAAAGTCGATATCAAAGAAGATGTTATCGAAGATGGAAGGGGTACTTTAAAAACAGAAGCAGTGAAAGTTGAAACCGAGGAGGAAAAAGCTGAAAAGACTGAAAAACTAACACCAGAAGTTGAAGCCGAGGAGGAAAAAGCTGAAAAGACTGAAAAACTAACACCAGAAGTAGAAGAATCCGTGAAGAAAGACGAACCTGAAAAAGATATTTCAGAAAAGACAGAAAAAGTCGAAAAAGTACCTAAGGTTGAGCAGACAATTTTTGAAGAAAAATTTAAAGAAGAGACTGAGCCAGAGATTTCAGAAGGTAACTTCATCGAGTTTTTAACTCCTGATGTTAAGGAAGCTTTCAAGAATCTGTTAGAAGAAGCAAAATTTGATAAACTACCCGAAAAGGAATCATATATATACATATTACAGATAATTTTTGATTATCTGGATGAAAAAGGACTGGACAAGACTAAAGAAAATATATTTAAGTATATCATAGAGTGCAAAACAATTATAATTACTAAAATTAATAAATTAAGTAATATAATCGAAGAACGTACTCACTTAACAGAAAAAGAATCAGTCGAAGAAATAAAATCAAAATCAACCATCACAGTTGAAGAAACTACATTAATCTATCCAACAAAGAAAATCACAGAGGAAAAAATACCAGCTCCTTCGGCTGTAGAAGGTCGGACAAAAGACATATCGTCCCCGGAAATACAGGAAAAAGCAGTGTTGTCGGCAAAATCTCCCGAAACAATCATTTGTGAGACAGAAGAATTAAAATCAAAATCTCCTTCGCCAACACAAGAAATGAAAGAAACAATTATCTCCCCTAAAGTTGCACTAAGTAAAGAAGCCGAAGAAAAGTTCGAAGTGGCTGTTTCACATGCCGATAAAGAATTCGAAACCATTTCCTCAACAGATGAAAAAACTGTAGAAGAGAAATTGCCTTCAGACGAAATTAAAATAGATTCTTTAGCAGGAGTTAAGGGAGAAACTAAAATCATTCCTCAAGTTGAACTGTCTTCACCGGCTGAAGAAGAAATCGTCTCACCTTTTGAAGAACTGACTAAAGAAGAAATTAAATCACCTTTATCTGATATAAAAGCGGACTCTTCGACTCCTGTAATACTGATTGAAGAAAAAACTCCTATATCAGAAATGGAACTTCACAAAAAGCCCTCTTTATCAGATGAAACAGTTACGCCTTTTCCAGAGGATGCAGAAGAAGTTCAAGAGGAAACAGAAGAATTATCGAAACTACTATCTCCTACTGAAGTAGAAAAGGAAGACACTGCCTTAACTCTGACAGAGGAAGTTCCTCCTTTACTTATAAAAGAAGCGACAGAAACGATAACCCCATCAGATAAGCATGTAGAAAAGTTACTTTCGCCGATTAAACAAGAAAAGGATGCATCTTGTTTGGAAGAAGAAACGAAAGAAAAAGACTTAGTTTTAGAGAAAGTAGACTCAGAGACTGTTTCAAGTAAAATAATCGTCGATGAAATTACAGCGACAAGAGAAATGGAACTGCAATCGCCTGTATCTGTGAAAGAAGCAAAAGAAAAATTGAAGGATACACCTGCCCCAGAAGAAAAAATTAAAGATGAATTAATGGAGGTATTGGGAATCAAAACAGAAGAAAGCGCATTACGAGCTACTGAATTAATTGAAAAATCCAAAACACCATCGCCAATTAAGGAAGCAGAAACAGACATTTTACATGTGGAAGGTAAATCTGAAACTGTTTCATTGCGAGAAGAAAAAGAAGAAAAAACAATATCACCTGCTTCTGAATCTAAGAAGCAAACACCATCCCCAACGTTAGAAGACAAATACTCACCAATCAAAGAGGTGGCGAAAGAAGCATCTGATCTTGTAGAAAAAGTTAAAGGAAAGTCCCCCGAGGTAGAAGTAGAGGAATTAGGAGATCACGAACCATCACTTGCAGCCGAGAAGGAAGAAGAAATCCCTTCTACATCTGAAAAATCAAAACCCACATCTCTACCTTTGAAAGAAATAGAAGAACCTATTTCGCCCGCTGACAAGAAAGAGACATCATTACTTTCAATAAAATTTCCCTTGGCAGAAGACGATAAAAGTATACAATTACCATCACCGGGCCAAGAAATCGAAGCCTCATCACCAAAAAAATCACCAGAAATCCACTTAGAAGAAAGTAAAACTAAGACCGAAATTTCTCTGTCATTTATAGAAGATAAGACAAGAACACTTTCGCCTACTGATAAACGTTCAAAAGCTGCAGTCGTTAAGGTAGAAATTAAAGATACTCATATTTCTACTGTAAAGCCAACTGAAACTCCTTCACCGATAACAAAAGACGTGAAAGAAAAACCATTGACACCAGAAGAAGAAACTAAAAAAGTTTTCTCACCAGAAGAAATGGTAGCCGTAGAATTAAAAACCAAATCTGCAGCTCCATTAGCAGATTTAATTTCAGAAAAAGAACCTCTTGAGAAAGAAACACAATCTGCGCCATCATCGCCTAAACTATCATCACCTAGCGAATTATACGAAGAAAAAATAGATGAATCATTCTTAGCTGAAGAAGTAGATACAATATCAAAATCACCATCTCCAACAGATAAAACAGAAGAGAAAGTTCCTTTGACGATCGATGAAATAGAAAAAATATCGGCCAAAGCAGATGATTCTGAAATAAAAAAATCACCTAAAATGGAAGGAGTATCAGAGCTTCTGCAAATGTCAGAAGAAACAAGCGCTGCTTTAGAAAAAAAGATAGAACCAACAAAAT
This sequence comes from Cheiracanthium punctorium, assembly GCA_038373885.1. Taxonomy (NCBI): domain Eukaryota; kingdom Metazoa; phylum Arthropoda; class Arachnida; order Araneae; family Cheiracanthiidae; genus Cheiracanthium; species Cheiracanthium punctorium. The sequence continues at coordinate 285,947 of JAWZYV010003261.1, read as the reverse complement.
CGCCCAGTCTTCTGTCTGCTGAAAAAGAATCAACAGGAAAGATATCCGAAGAAGGTGAGAAAGCATCTAAACTTTCATTAAAGATAGAAACGAAAATTTCTTCAACTTTACATGAGTTGAAAGGAAAAACAGACGAAACTGAGTCTGATGAATCAGTTAAAGATGCTATTGCAAAATTGAAAGGAATTATAACTCCTAAAATAGAGCAAGAAATAGCAAGTATTTTGAATGAAATTGAATTAGAAGGATTTGAAAAGGAAATTTGTGAAATAATACTTTTAGAGACAATTTGTGAAGAAATGATGACAAAACAGATAATTCTGAATCAGCAAACAGTGTATAAATATTTAATTGAGTTCAGAACAGAAATTATAACAATAATTAAAACGAAATATACAATTGTGGATAAAAGTAACATTCTTGGAAAAAGCGATAAATTAAAAAGTATTACAGAACAAAAACATGTGGATGTAAGTGAATTTTTCAATGATGAGACAAAAAGGGCTGTTTCAGAAGTTTTAGAAGAGCTAAACCTCGAAGACGTTGCGATAAAAGACTACTACGAAATTATCCTTGAAATAATTTGCGAAGAACTTAAAAAGAAAGGAATGGCGCCATCTACTGGCACAATAACAGAGTACATAACGGACTGCAAAGTTCAACTTATTTCATTCATACTTCAAATGTGTGTACCTATTAGTGAAGAAATTGAAGAGAAAGATATTTCTTCCTTAGAGGAAGATGAAGTTAGTGAAGAAATCTTAATACCAGCAAAAATGAAAGATTATATAACACCAGAAGTAGAGAACGAAGTATCAAGTATCATAACTGAAATAAGTCTTGAAGGCTTGCCTCAAGATATTTGTGAAATTTTAATATTCGAAACCTTGTATGAAGAACTTCAAAATAAAGGCATCACATTGTCAGTAGAAAATATAACTAAATATATTACTGAATACAGAATAGAAATATTAAGAATTATCAAACAAAAGTATATGACTTTAATATCTGAAGAATCCAAAAAGCATATCGAAAGTATTAGAAAAACAGATGATCAGTATCTTACAGAAAAAGTACATACGAAAGTGCAAGATGAATCTGTAAAGATGGATACTTACACGACTGATGAAAAAAGTAAAAAGACACTCACGGAGGAAAAAAAGAAAACTGACGTGAAAGCAATCGAGGAAATTGTTATGTCTAGTGTAGAATCTGTAGAGTCTGAAAAAGAAATATTCGACGAAGAGGATATGTTTAAAAAAATGTCTGCTGAAAGCATAAAAAAACAAAAAGTGGAAAGACCAGTGATGTCTGAACTAGTTTCGAGGGAAACTTGTGAGGAAATCATAGAAGATACTTCTGGCAAGAAACGTGTAAGTGAAGCTACTTCAAAAGAAGTAACTGACATTTCACCAAGAAAAGATGTATATGAAAAGCCAGAAGCCGAACTTGTGTTTCGAGACATATTTGCAACGACAGTTGTGGACGATGAAATAGAAATTTTACCTGGGCAGCAAATTCCAGAAATAAAATTATTAGATGGAACTGAAAAATCCACAGATACTGCACAAATAATTGTGGATGAAAGAGAAGTTTCCCCAGCAGCAAGGCAAAGGATAACATACGTAGAAATTGAAGTTGAAGAAACAGTTTCATCTGCTACTGATGCATCAGCCGATACTGATGCTTCTGAAATTCCATATGATGAAAAAGGCAAAGATTTTGAGCAGAAAATTGTAACAGATGAAACTGAGGAAACCTTAAAAGCTGAATTGGCTAAAAAATTTGAAAAATCTGAAGTTATAAAAGAGACTTTAGAGGGAACAGATGCAAAACGAAAGTACTTCGAAGAAGAAACTGGAATATCTGCTGTTTCACCAAGTGCATCAGTTGGAGAAGAAACAATACCAGGAAGCCGCAAAGAGTTGGAGTCCCTGAAAGATTCAGAGAAAATAAAGGATACCACTAAATCATTCTCAGAAAGAGATATTTACCAGGAAGAACTGAAAAAGACGGGAACTACTAAGCTTATATTCGACAGCGAAGCTTCAACAGTTACGGAGGAAACAGTGAGTGACGCAAAAATGTCTGAAACATTTACAGAAAAATCTTTTATTGAAGAAAGCGAACAAAAAACTGTGATAATGAAAGAATCTACAGTGGTTTCTGAGGAAACAGAAGTTATAGAAAGAACAACCCAATCTATTATGACGAAAACCAAAGACATCGAGAAAGATTTTCTCGAGGATAAACATTACAAAGAACAGTTTCACGGAGATATTCGGAAGGCTACAGATACAGATGAAAAATCTGAAGATGCTGATTCTTCTTCAATCGATAAAGATAAACTCGTGATTTCGAAAGAGGGACTATCCGAGCGCGCTGAGAGAGTGAAAGATGAAGATTCTGGTAGAAAAAAAGAATCCCCTGAAGGTACTGCATTGTTCGAAGAACAACCTCCGGAAAGCGAAGATTATTCGAAACACAAAGTTACAGTGAGTGACGATGGAACTGAAGTAACAGAAATTATAACAAAAGTTGTGACTAGAAAATTTGTAACTTCCTCAGAAGATGATCATGGAGAAACAGAAAGCATACAAGTTATTGAAACTGACGATGATGACATGCACGTAGTAAAAAAAGTAACAACTATTAAAACGGTTACGTCATCGGGTGATGAAGTGGAAGAAATAGAAACTACAGAGCATATAGTGGAGGAAATGGTAGAATCAAAAGAACTTTCTGAGAAATTATTAACGAAAGACGATAAAAAGACAACAGAATGTGAACCTCAAAAAATTGTAGAAGAAATTACTAAAGAGGAAGACACTACAAAAGATTCTGAGAAAAGATTTCAGTCAGCTCATGATTCTAGTGATGATGTAGAAGAAAAAGTTACACTTACAAAAGATGATGATACTCATATAATGAAAAAAGTAGTCACTACAACAACTGTAACATCTTCAGATGAACAACAGGACGATGAAACAATACAAACCATTGAAGACGATGATGGCAATGTGCGAATAGTCAAAAAAGTTATTACTAGAAGAATTCTGACTTCAGATGATCCAGAAAGTGAAGAAGAAATTAAAGATTTTAAAACAGATGATGGTGATGTGCAAGTTTTTAGGAAAACTGTATCTAAAGAAATTATTTCATCAGCATATGATCAAGAAGGTGAAAGCGATACCGTTCAAACCATTGAAGAAACTGATGGCGGAACAAAAATCATTAGAAGAGTCATCACTAGAAAAATTGTCACATCTGCAGATGATGAAGATGAAAGTGATGCCGTTCAAACAAGTGAAGGACCTGATGATGAGACAAAAATTATTAGAAAAACTATTACAAGAAAAATTATTACTTCAGATGATCAAGAGGATGGAGACATTATTCAAACTTCTGAAGAAGCTGACGGTGAGAAAACAATTATAAGAAAAGTCATTACTAGAAAAATTGTGACTTCTGCAGATGACGAAGATGAAAGTGTTCAAACAGTTGAAGAACCTGATGGTGAAACAAAAATTATTCGAAAGGTAATCACCAAAAAAATTGTTACTCCTGCAGATGATCAAGAATATGGAGACATTATTCAAAGGTCTAAAGAAGCTGACGGTGAGGAAACAATTATAAGAAAAGTCATTACTAAAAAAATTGTGGCTGCTGCAGATGACGAAGATGAAAGTGATATTGTTCAAACAGTTGAAGAACCAGATGGTGAAACAAAAATTATTCGGAAAGTCATCACCAAAACAATTGTTACTTCTGCAGATGATCAAGAATACGTAAGCGACGATGCCATTGAAACCACTGAAGAATCTGATGGTGATACAAAAATTATTAGGAAAGTCATATCTAGAAAATATGTTATGTCTCCAGATGAGTTAGACGAAGAACAAATTTTAAAATTAACAAAGTCTCCCGATCACACAGAAGAAGTTACCAAAACAATAATTAAGCAGACATTTGAGTCCCCGGACAGCCAAAAACATGAAGAAATCACCGAAGCGGATGATGGTGAAGCAGAACATATAAAAAAAATAATAACTGAAAGAGTAGAGACATCGGGAAAAGCTGAAGAAAGTGAAAAGGAGAGCTCAACTGAATCTATTATTCAAAGCTCTCAGACTTCCGAATATATTAAATTGGATACCAAAGATGATATCAAAATTTCTGGAACAGATGATGGTGATGTACATATTATCAAAAGAGTTGTGACTTCAGAAGACCGTCGTGCGGATATGAAATCTGTTGACTCTTTTGTGGAAGAAAAAGAGTTCTTGAAAACAGAAGAAACATCATTTATTACATCAAAAGAAGAAACTATTTGCAGTACATCTGAAGACAGTTCAGAAAGTAAAAAGACTGTAACCGAAATTCGGACGACAGAAAAAAATTTAGATGACTCCCATGAGGAAAAAAGTAGCAAAAGGGATGACAAAACTAAAATTTCAAGACTTGATGAATCGTACACAACTGTTGAAGAACCGTGTATCAAAACAAGAACAAAAACTCAACAGATCACAAAAGACACAGAAACTATACAAAAATCCGAATCAAAAGTAGAAGATACTTCAACTAAAAGTATAGTTACCAGTATTGTTCAAGAACTTGATGACACTGGTGAAGAGCAAGCGGCAGGTGTAACTAGTGAGAAAATGGACACCCCCCAAAGTCCAAGGGATGAGACATCTCCACCTGCAATGACGTTTAAAACAATTACAAAGGTATCAACTTCTGAATCTACTGAATCAAAAGACATCAAGGAAGTAACATCAACAGAAGAAAAATCTTTTAAAACTGTAACTACTACTTCTGTATCAGAACCTGTATACGAAGAAACGGATGAAATGTGTAGGAGAGACAGAGCTACCTCAGAGAGTGATACAACAGACAGGTCACCATCTAAAAGTCCATCAAAAAGTGGTAGATCGAAAAGAAGAGTAAAAAAGAAAATTATAGTTTATCATACAGGATCTGAAGATTCAGCTGAAGAATTTTTAACAGAAGAAAAAATTAGAGAAGCTATTGTAGAGGCAGGAGGAAAACCTTCTAGTTCATCAGTTACACGTATCGTATCATCTGGCACAACAGAGGATTTAAAAAGTTTTGCTGGTCGTGAAGATGTTATTGAAGTGAAGTCACATAGTGAAAGCTCTAAAACTAGTGAAAAGCATGAAGTGAAAACAACAGAAAAGTCTACAAAACACGAGTCTTCCTTCGAGAAAGTAGAACACGTAGAAACAGATCCTTTCTCTTTAATAACAAAACCTTTGGAAGAGACTTTCAAAAGAAAATTTTTAGAGCAGACTCAAGAAGAGGAAATATCAGAAAGCATGAGTACCGAAAGTAAATTTACAACTGAAATATCAAGAGAGTTTGAGACAATTACTGAAGAAGAACTGGAAACAACCCAAAAAACTTCAGCTGACAAAAAGGTAGCAACTGACGCAAAAAAGCTAGTAATGAAAAGTGAAAGTCAAAGTTCCGTTTCACAAAGAACAGAAACGGAAACTTCGGACTCGACTGTCACAACTCATAGAATAAGTGAAACAGAAAGGGATGATCCACAAGCATCATCCCATTCCGAAGAATCCTCTTCTCAGCAGCCTTCAACTCAAGGATCGAAGCCTTTTAGTCTCGATGAATGGGATAAACCGATGGGATTACCGTCCCCACCCGAACCTCTGGAGATTGGAGATAATATAACATCTCTTGCCAAACAAAATACTACTACTGCTTCAAACAAGCAAGAGGGAAATTATTCCGAAAGTAATCGTGAAAAATCTGCCTCTGAAAAAGAAAGTGAATCACCGACGAAACCAGACGCAGATGAAAAGCCAGAAAAAGAATTTGAATCTTCGACGGAAAAAAATAACAGGCAGCCTGATAATAAAGAGGCTGAGAAAAGCACAGAGCCTGTGTACATAGACTTAACTTATGTTCCTCACTTTGGAGATCCTCATTATTGCAACGCGGATTTTTTCCGTCGAATCAGATCACGATATTACGTGTTTAGCGGCAGCAAACCAAGTAAAGAAGTGTTCAATGCCTTGTTAGAAGCCAAACAGGAATGGAAAGACAAAGATGCGAAAGTGACAATTATTCCTACTTATGAAACTGACACTTTAGGGTATTGGATGTCGGTTAACCAAGAAGCCTTGTTAGCAAATAACATCGACGTTGCACCGTCTGCAAGTCGATGCACCATTAATTTGCAAGACCACGAAACAAGTTGTTCCGCGTACAGATTAGAATTGTAACGAGCAATGTAAAGAAATTTTAGGGGATTGTGATTTTTTTATACACTTTAAAAAACTGCTGTCTCAGCAGCAACGAAAACTGCCAGAGTTAGTTCTAACCACGAATTAATAATATTCGCTGCAAGAGACAGAAACGAATGTGATAGGGAAAAAAAAAAAACAATATTGAACTTTTTGACTATTATATTGTAACTATGAATTCAAAACTTTTACCTTAGAGGCTTTATATTTAGTGCTTATGTTATAAAGGTATTTACTGAAACTGAGCCTACCAAGGTCAATGGAGATTGTTTTGAAGATATTACAAGAAAAACTGTCCTTTAGTGCCTCAAGTTAACGTGATAACAGATAACTGTGTGGGTTGAATTATGAAAATGTAGTTGTAACAAACATGGAATTCTCTAGTCCACGTGGGTATCAGAGTGAAGAACTCAGGAAAGCTTAGACTAGTAACAAAATGCCTTTGGTTTGAAAACATAGTAATTCCCCCTTACAACGAAATTATCTCAAAGTGCTAATTGTATCTTCCCATTTTGGTAACATGAATCTAATAACTGTTAGTTTCATACTTCCTTGCAACACTTTTCCTATATAACTAAAAAAATTCCTCATTTAAATTTCGTTGTAAAGGGGAAATACTATACCGAGAAAACGTGAATTTTCATGAACATGAAAAAGCATGCATGGTTCATCTGTTAACTAAGCTACATTTCAAAGAGTGATAGGGTAGTGAAGTGCCAAGAATGTAAGAAATGATAAAATAAGATTTATGTCTAATATCTAATTTATTTCAGAAGCTAAGGCAATGGTATATTTTTTCACTCAAAAAATGAATAAATAAATAAAGCCGGCAAAGACTAAAATATAATAGATTGTAACTGTTATTGCACGATAGTATTATCTAGCTAAACTTTTTGTCTGTGATTTAAATGTGAACTACGAAAAAGTGTTTAAAAAACAACACATTTATTTTATTTTATTTTTATTGAAAATGAATGACTGTATTGGTAACGATGCAGGAAAAGAAACTGTTATTTATCATGATGAGTAACTTTTATTTATTCATTAATTTATTTGAACAACAACAACAAAAAAGAAATGTTATTATATGAAACTTTGTAAAAAGATTTTTCTTTCTGTTAATATAAGGCAGCTAATAAGCGTTTTGTTTGTAGCAATGTATCTCTTGTTTCACTAATATCAGAATGTAAGAGAAAGAATATTGCAGAGTATTAAACTTTTGTTTTCACTTTAATTTCTCCGTTTTATTGGCACAAATAATGTAATTACTGTTTGGCACTGAATTTGCGGCAAGTAATTATTCCATTGTCTAAACTTCTGTAACCGCAAAAAAACCAACAGAAAGCCACTACGCTGCCGATTTCTGATCTGTAAATAATTTGCAAATTGAAAACTAGAAATATATATATATGAACAAATTTCATTCAAAGGTTTCGTATGGTTACTCTTCAATATAAGTGCACTTAAAACTTTATCTTATAACACACACACGGAGTCATTAACAGCTGAAAAACTGTATTTTAGTGTGAAAATATTGAATGCCATTTCAGATACTAAATAAAAATTAATATTGAATTTTTATATTTACTACGATACACATTGATGAAGAAAAAAATGTTCGATGCAAAACAAACTTGACTAACAGCTAGCAAAATTACTTCACAGCAATTTATCAACCCAATTTTCAGTTAAACAGATCACTATATGTTTAACATTTTAACGTGTAAATCATTGTCAAAAATGCCTATTATCTTCGATTTAGTATTCATGAATGTAGTGACTGTAACCCCACAGCCAAAAGATATTTACATGCAAGTGTATCACTTGTATATATATTTTTGTTGTTAGTGCAATAATTTTGTAAAAATCCTAATGAAAAAATATTCCTGTAAGTATCTATATTATTCTCATTCGATATTCTATTTATCAATAATTTTTAAACGCTAAAATGAGTATACAAAAATCTGTCACATTACATTTTTTTGCGGTTTATAACAAAATCTTATTCAAATAAGAGTAACGGAAACATATATTTTTTTATGTTCAGAACAGTAAATTCGTCTTGCAATCATAAAATTGTTTTTCGATTGCAAATTTAGTATTTATATTGGCTGAATCTTAAATAGGAATTTCTGAAAATGGGTTTTATGAGTCAATAGCAATTTTTGTAAAAAGATTACGAAAAAAAATCTAAATAAATCTACCAATATAAAAATACATAAAATTTTGGAATAATTTTGGAAAAAATACTTTCATAAATATATGAACATATGAATATAAATATATACATATTTAATTGCTGCAAATTAAAAATAATTTTAATAAATAATATAATTTTAAAATATTATCTTAAATACAACAGTTTTTTCCAAAGAATTTTCAAGTGAATATACGTTACAAAGTTTAGTTTAAATTCATAAAGTTAGATAGCTTTCATTATATGCTAGCTGTTACTGTTAAGGAGTCAAATCCCAAATAATGAGACTTTCAAAATCACTCTTTAGGAAAATAGTTGCAGTTGTAAACGAAGTTTCACGAGCTTATCAAACATTTATACACTAAAAAATGAAAATTAGCATTTCCCGTAAAATTTCTATCCTCCCTCAAAAAACTACCTTCGATTATATTAATTTCTGTATGTTAAACAAATTCCTAAATTTAAAACGAATTGTACGAATTTAATTCTAATTAATCTCAGGTGTGGAAAATGGAGAGAGGGAATGAGAAATTAAAATTCGAAACCTTCTTTTTCTTTCTTTCTTTTCATAGGATTTTTGATTTTATAGAGATTAGCACGCATAAGATCATGAAATAAGCTTAAATAGGAAGCATGTTTCATCTGATATTTGAGAAAATATTTACAAAAAAGTAATGTTTTTAATAAGTTTCCCTTAAAATGAAATGAAGCTATCCAGTATTATAAATTAACAAAACAATTTTTAAAATAAAGTGTTTGACGTTTGAGCTTCCGAGTTTCTTTATGTTTAACACAGTGCACACTCTACCATTTTGCTTTATAGAACTATTTACGTTGAGTTTATCTAATAATACACTAAAAAAGACAGTTAGTAAACATTTTAAAACAACAGACAGGAAAAGTTAGTAAAACTCTTATATTTAAAGCTGTAGTAAATAAATTGATATTTATACTAAATCTTTCTATAAATTTAAGTAATAGAAAAGTCATGAAAAATGACCATGAAAAGAATTCTATACGACGAATATTCAAGATAGTAATGAAATAAGTTCTCAGTTCTCATCAGCAAAATAAGTCAATCTCTTGATAAAACAAAACTAGGAGCAGTAAATAACGACATAAAACTACGATATTTTCTCTTTTGTTTTTTGGCGAAAGATTTAATATTTTAATTTAACAGTTCATTTTCATAAAATTCTTTATATAGAATATCTGCACTTACCACACCATTTCTTCTTCACCCTGAGATGTCGTATGACACAAAATTACGAAAATATGTTTTGAGAATGAAATGAATGCTGTAACACAGACACATACAAAACACATATAGTATAACCTAATGAGGCAAAACATTAGGGTAAAGTTAAAACTACACCCTTTTACTCTAGACATTGAAATTAAAAAAGAAATATAGTTTTTTACTCGATGAAGCATGATTCTTTCTCCTATACCACTGTTAGAGATTCAATATTTAAAAAAATATTTTTCTCCCTATTCATGCATGTATATAACGCTTGGTGCTTAAGTGGTTTATTTTTTGATGTAGTAAATTATTGACAATCACACCTAAAAAGAAAAAAATACATATATAAAAAGAGGACAACCAAGAGAATGGATTACACTAATATATGCTAAATAAAATGCTTGCCTCCCACCTTTTTCTTTTGTCCCACTGGTTCTACAGTGAAGTAAGTAAACAGGTATTGAATGAATTCAGGACATATAGATACGCAAAAACATTTCTATATTGAATGACCCTCACGGCTCACCAGAGGTCGGCTAATTCGTAGATTAGCTGAAAGAGTACTAAAAAAAGGATTAATTTCTTTTGCTAACAATGCCGTGGATTTCCAATTTGGTCAACTCAGTTTACGTGACACAATTTGTATCTACGGACCAGAGAAGTGAATCTTGTTCAAATTTTATATTATAGTGTTGTTCAAGATGAGACCGCATGCGGAGCTGGAAGACCATACCTAATGCCAAATTAAAACTGAATAAAGTAAGCTACTTATACGAGAATGTTCTCTTTTCAGTTGAAATGAAAAGCTTTTTGTAAATCGACCGCGAAAGGAACTGGACGGAAGGCTATGGCTCCGGCTCTGTCATTTGTATTATATATTTATAAATCAGAATCTTCTAGTACCTCAAGTTCAACGCATCGAATGCTGCAATTTAGAAATCGCGGGAAAATTGAAAAAGTAAAAACACGAATGCCACACACACCATTTACCAGTGTTCAAGCATCTTGAATTGTTTTTTCAAGCCTTATTAGAATTTTCCTTCATATATCCACATTTTATACAAGCGGGTTGTTGCTATATCGTACTACTAATGCCGACCTCTGAATTTCTGGGCAACAAAAAAAGAAACAGAACTGCCAACTTGCAGAAAAATCTTTTTTAAGTCTCTATCGGACGCAAACTGCAACTTCTTCTTCCCATTAATCCACAGAATCATTTATATAAGTCAAGAAAAAAAAAATCAGTAACGACACCTCAGATATTTATATGTATAAGATGCTTTACTACTTGTTATTGTTTTTGTTTCTCTCTCTACTGTTACTTTTTTTTAACCATGCTTAACCTGTGCTTGTTACTTGTGATACTATACTGCTCGATTGTTTGTTTGTTTCTTCTGCTGTTCTGTACGCCAGCTTTATTTGGAACGATATAAAGTTTAATTTAGTGCCAAATAGTTTATATGAAAACATTTCATGTCCATTTTTCTTCTCCAGTGCTCATTGTTTTTCCAGCTTGCGGTTATGTGATAACTTGTTTTACAGACATTGTTACTTGTACATTATTGAAGACTGTTAATAAAGCTTGCTTGTTGCTTCAAACATTTTCCTTTGTGACTTTCAGATTCTGGAACTAGACTGTAGATGGTTTGCAAACACGTGACGAAACATCACATCCAGAGAGTTATTCCCAGCACATCGTTTTCAAATCGAAAGTGAAATCGATACCATTTTGATATTACGAGTATAAATTGCATTAGAAACTCACTGCAAAACAAAACTTGTAACATCAAAATGGCGTATATTTTCCGCTCTCCGTTATCAGATTCCGATTTGCTGGGAATATCCCCCTTCCCCTTGTGTGCTATGGGAGTTAGTAAACAAAACTAAAATGGTTCCGTCTCGTTGTTTTTGGTCATAAAGCCATTGTATTATTTTTCTATTCAACTTCTTTTCTTTACTTTAAAAAAATTGACAGTGTTATTAAATTGCATTCGTTGTTTGATATATGAGCGGTTTTCATTATTGCATATCACTTCACTTGTTATATACATACAAACACACAAGCACATATATATATATAGTCCGGGAGCCAGCGACAGATTTTGGTCAGTTATTTCTTCCCGGCCAATAATTCGTGAGATGATTAAGATAGTTGTGTGTTGAAGCCTGGTGATCGTCAGCTGCCGCACCATGGGTGGGTTGGGCGGCGGCCGCCTTCCAGACACGTAAAAAAAAAAAAAAAAAATTCAGTCATTTCCTCCCGGTTGAAAATTTCTTAAATAATAGTTGGCATAGTACTTGTTTGAAAAAAAACCGTCAGCTGGCCAAGCGGCGGTGGATTATACGTCAGCTGCTCATACGAAGATGTAAAAATAAATTTTTTTTTCAATGATTTCCTCCCGGTTGAAAATTTGACAGATGTTAGTTTACATTCTACTTTAAATAAAAAAATAAGTCAGCTGGCTGTATGCCGGTGGAAAACCCGTCAGCTGGCACAGTGAAAGTGTGACGCGGAAAGGTAGTGTGGCCGCCGCTAGCCTATTTCAATGCACCAGCTGACGGGTTTACCCCGGGCATACGGCCAGCTGAATTTTTTTATTATGGCATGAATTATGTCAACTATTATTTGACAAATTTTCAACCGGGAGGAAATAACGCACTTTATTTTATTGGACACAACGCGCTGATATCCTCAATAATCCTACTATTTTTCATAATTATGTATAGAAATATAACAAAAGAACAATCTGTACTACTTTAAAAACATGAAAACCACCGGTTTCCTCATTTTTAAGCTATTTTTTGGCATTTTCAGCTCCATTTTAATCCGAATAATTAGAATTTCGCTGCACTTCCCCAAATTTTCTTTATTCAAAAACTTCAATTTTGAAGTAGGCTTTTTGCAAAAATCGCAAAACGGATTTACAATCGACATTTTATTAAGTAATTTAAAGCAGTTCGACAGTCTTTTTAAGATCCATCCTTCCGAAACGTTTGGACGATCTGTTTCCACTGACTATTTAAAAAAATATCTCCAATTCCAAAATATTAATTTTTATATTCCCAAAACGATCAAATTATGCTATTCTGAAAACATGAAAAATTTTCGCATTCGAAAGATTTAATTTTGTATACATAGCCATTCTTATATACAGGCAGACGATTTCTTTGCTTGGCTCGAAGTCCGCTTATAAATCCTCGATTTATTTTTCAGAAGAAAAATTAAACTGTCTAATCTAGAAAAGCAATTTAAAAGGAAGGAATCACAATTTTTCCTTCCAAGCCGGATATAACGTCCTTTTCCGCTTGCAGAGCCGAATTTTGTCACACAAATGATAAACTTTTTTGACTCGGAGAAATAAAATGGAGCTGAAAATGCCAAAAAATCGCTTAAAAATGAGGAAACCGGTGGTTTTCATGTATTTAAAGTAGCACAGGTTGTTTTTTTTTTTATATTTCTATACATAATTATGAAAAATAGTAGGATTATTGAGGATATCAGCGCATTGTGTCCAATAAAATAAAGTGTGTTATTTCCTCCCGGTTTAAAATTTGTCAAATAATAGTTGACGTAATTCTTGCCATAATAAAAAAATTCAGCTGCCCGTATGCCGGGGAAAAACCCGTCAGCTGGTGCATTGAAATAGGCTAGCGGCGGCCACACTACCTTTCCGCGCCACACTTTCACTGTGCCAGCTGACGGGTTTTCCACCGGCATACAGCCAGCTGACTTGTTTTTTACTTCCTTGTACGTAGTATAAGGAAGTAATGTGATCCCGAAAAATTTTGGGGGCCAAATTTCGACATAAAAACCGATTTTGACTACCTCTAAATTTAATTTAAAGATTTTTTTCGATGCAGCTCATCGTAGGCTAGCATGCACGATCATATGAACGCGTCTGCAATTCATTTTGACCAGTGGCGAGTCTACTGTGGCCAGTTTTTTCATGCCGTCTGTACGTACGTACGTACGTACGTACGTACGTACGTATGTATGTAACTCGCATATCTCAAAAACTATGGGTCGTAGAATGTTGAGATTTGATATTTAGGATTGCTCTATGATCTAGTTGTGCACCTCCCCTTTTGGTGGCAATCGAATGGATAGTTTATGTACAGGACCGCCCAAAAGATTCGAAATACATTACGCTCTATGGGCCGAAATTCATTAAACTCGCCTAACTCGAAAGCTATTAGGCGTAGAATGTCGAAACTTCATATTTTGGATAGTTGTAACATCTAGTTGTGCACCTCCCCTTTTGGTTCCATTCGACTGGATAGTTTATCTACAGGACTGCCCAAAACATTCGAAATACATTACACTCAATGGGCCGAAATTCATTAAACTCGCATATCTCAAAAACTGTTAGGCGTTGAATGTTGAAACTTTATATTTAGGATTTTTGTAACATCTAGTTGTGCACCTCCCCTTTCGGTTCCATTCGACTGAATAGTTTATCTACAGGACCGCCCAAAAGATTCGAAATACATTACGCTCTATGGGCCGAAATTCATCAAAGCGTTTTTTAGAGGTATTGGGATATTTCAAACGACTCAGAAGTGATATATGCTGTAAAGAGTTAGAAAATGAATTTCTCCATTAAAAAAAGTGTCTTTATCATTTATAGTTCTGCTACAGGAACACTCAGAAGATTTCCAATACATTACGGTCAATAGCAATTTTAGGGGCATTCATCCATTTCAAGCACAATACCGTCCTACCACATAAGTTAGGTAATGGTCCGACCACGGTCACGTGCCTCCCTCAAGAACTATGCCAAAAGTCGCCAAGCTTGGCGACTTTTGGTGTACGTGTGTGCATATTTAACTCTCAAATCTCAAAAACTATTATGAAATTTCATATATAAGAATGTTGTAACATCTAGTTGTGCATCTCGATTTTTGGTTCCGATCTACTGGAGAGTTTATTTACAGGACCACCGAAAAGAATTTCAGTACCTTAATGTCTATGGACATCTTCATTATAATACAACTGTAGACAGTCATTGTTTGGTACATGCCCAAAATCTCGCCGTCTGTCCTCGACCTTGGCGAGTTTTGGCGAAATATCGCCAAATTTGGCGATAGTCAGTCATTTGGTCCATGCCCAAAGTATCGCCATTTGTCATCGTTCTTGGCGTGTTTTGGCGAAATATCGCCAAATTTGGCGATAATCTGTCATTGTTTGGTTTATGCTTAAAATCTCGCCAAATGTCGTCGACATTGACGAGTTTCGCCGAAATATCGCCAAATTTGGCGCCAAAAATTATTTCCTATTTTGTATAACTCTAAAACTTTAACCCGTAGATTTTTTAACTTTGTATTTAGAACTATTGTAATATCTAACTGTTTTCAATATCTTTTTTGACAGCAATCGACTGAGAATTTATTTATATGGTGAGCCAAATGACTTTGAATACATTGAGGTGTATAGATGCATTCAATTCATTGAAAGTCTGTGGTCAATGACTACTTTGGCTATCCCCAAAATCTCGCTGACTATCTCAAGTTTGTCGGCTTTTGGTGAAATATCGCCAAATAAAGTGTCAGAAGGAAATCTTTCAAATTGAACTCAGCTTGGCGATATCGAAATATTTGGCTAGAAATCGCTAAACCTTACTATTATTGATATTTTATCTCTTTCAAACAAATAAATTTAGAGGAAGTGCGTCGAAAATATTTTTGATCTAATGGACGTGCAAGGAAGTCATGTGTTGGACACATCAGATTTTTTTTTATTTAAAGTAGAATGTAAACTAACATCTGTCAAATTTTCAACCAGGAGGAAATCATTGAAAAATTTTTTTTTTTTTTTTTTTTTTT
This sequence comes from Cheiracanthium punctorium, assembly GCA_038373885.1. Lineage (NCBI taxonomy): Eukaryota > Metazoa > Arthropoda > Arachnida > Araneae > Cheiracanthiidae > Cheiracanthium > Cheiracanthium punctorium. The sequence continues at coordinate 270,397 of JAWZYV010003261.1, read as the reverse complement.
TTTTTTTTTTTTTTTTTTTTTTTTTTACATGTTCGTATGAGCAGCTGACGTATAATCCACCGCCGCTTGGCCAGCTGACGATTTTTTTTCAAACAAGTACTATGCCAACTATTATTTCAGAAATTTTCAACCGGGAGGAAATGACTGAATTTTTTTTTTTTTTTTTTACGGGTCTGGAAGGCGGCCGCCGCCCAACCCACCCATGGTGTGGCAGCTGACGATCACCATGCTTCAACACACAACCGTCTTAATCATCTGAGAAATTATGGTCTGAGAGGATTTTGGTCGCAAAAATCTGTCGCTGGCTCCCGGACTAATACATTATAGCTGCTTTGAAGTGGATTATAAATTAACAAAAGGAATCAAAACATTGTCATGGAATCTTATAAATGACACTAGGAAACATTGAACTTTAAAAAAAATATTTGTTGTTTGTCAGGAACACTTTTATGGCTAGTCCAACTTCTGTTTCCTCTAGTAGTTTGTTATCTATGTGAAAAACACCGTGGATATCTATTTGTCACATTCTTTGAAGAAAAGGAAAGAAAGGCTAATCCCATCTGAAACTGAACTGCGTCATGGCTTTAAATGGTAAACTTCATGGTCTAAATTAAACTGATAATCCGTAGTGAAAATCGTACCAAAAGTATAAATTATATTACATATTAAATTACCATTGATCAATTTTTCGGGATGGGCAGTGCAATTTAGTGCTTTGATCTGAGGCACAAAAACGTGTAAATCCGTTCCTGGTTATAGTTTAGTGCAAAAGGTAACTTCTTTTTGTGAGGTCACATGCATACCACCTACAGCCTTTTTACTTTTAACGTTCTTGAATTAAAAGGCAGTCCTAATTATCCCAAGGATACTTAAGGCCTTTGCCCTGGGCACTGTGTGAAAATATAGACTAATAAATTCAGTTTAGACCAACATATAGTACATACTTATATTATTAAATATTACTTATATTTAGTGATTCGTCTATATAAATCGCCACAAAATTTGTGCCCTTTGCACAAAAGTATTATGGACAGCAGTGATGGCGCCAGACTTTCACCGACGGGGGGGCCATTTTCCCCGACAGGGGGGGGGGCAAACGATAACCCCCAAATTTTACGTTTCAGTACTAGCACAGCCTCTCAAAAAAGTATTCGAGTAAGAGATAAATTTCCTACTTTGGTTTCGTATATTAAAAATTATTATGATGAGATGGTCATTAATTATCTGTTCTTGGTTAACTGGAAAGCCCAATGATTTTCACCATAGTTAAAAAGGTCTTTACGAAGGCAATTGTCAGCAGATCGGGCAACCCTGCTTACCCTAGAAATGTGGATCTTGTTCGCTGGTTCCTTCAAATCAAGAAAAACATACTCCGAGCTGCAGATAATTAATATTTAGTATATGAATATCGTATAATTCCAAGCAGAATGAGAATGGAAGTGAACGGAACCTCTACGGTCGGGTCAGACACATTGAATGGAATTTTTTATCTGGTTGCAAAACTTCCTTCGTTTTTCTAAACCAACAAATTCTCTAAAAAATCCCCGACGACACTCCCCGACAGGGGGGCCAGTGATCCCCGACGGGGGGTGCATGGCCCCCCGATCCCCCCGCTGGTGCCACCCCTGATGGACAGGCCTTGTTAAAGGATGCATCACTGAGCATACAAAAACAGTACGTTAATGTTAATCAATGGCAGACTTAATTCCAACATATCACATTCGCATTTAGACATTTTTAATAAAAAAACAAATAATTTTTTAATAGATTTTTTACTGCCATATTGCTTCTTCAACGAATACTTTATCCCACATAAAAAATACTAAATATAAAGAATTTAGTTTGTATGGCGCCAATAAGTCGTAATGTATTTATAGTGTAGTAAAAGTGGGGTTTAACCCAAACATTAAAAAAAAAAAAAAAAAGTTCTAACCAGTGACAAACTGTTGAGTTCACTCCTCTTAGTAAGTGGTAAGAAGTTGCACGACTTTGACCGTTTCGGCGGTAGGAGGGATTAACGCCGATGCAGACTTCCCTCGTTTTATATGTATTTCAATGGACGACGGGACACTGAGACGGAAAGAAATCTTCCATTGCTCTCTCCATTTTGTGGGGGAAGGGGTTTGTGCTTTTCCCATATTAACTTTTGTTAATGTGGGAAAGCCCAAATGGTCATTAAACTTCCTAAATTTTGCCAGAAGAATGTCCTTCTAACCCCTGCAGTCACGACCCTTGTAATCGCCCGAGATCGTGATGGCCCAGTGGTTAAGATGTTGGACTCGTAACCGGAAGGTTGTGGGTTTGACTCCTCTGAAGACCACCATGTACGTGCGGTGTACGTGCACTGTAAAAGGGGTTCAGCTAGAAGAGAGAGAGTGGTGTGCATAGAAAAGTGGTCAAATCATAGGTTTTCCTTATAAGATAAAATTATGTGAATGTTGGCACCCTTCTTAATATACATCTGAATACTGGCATCCTTTGGAATCTGCTAGCGACCGTAGAGAGGACTTTCGTACGGATTTAACGTGCACGTACATGGTGGTCTTCAGTGGTACATCGGAAATGAACCCACAACCTTCCGGTTACGAGTTTAGCGCCTTAACCCTTTAACGCGCAGTGGTTTCGCTCTGAGACAACCAAACTGTTGACGTTTTGACTGTTGAAGGTCACGAAGAATAGATTGGATTTCTGTAAAAATAGTTGTGGGTGAGATAGCTCCACGAGAATCCTTTACTTTTTAGAACGTCATTTCCCGTAAAAAAATTGTCACGATTATTTTTAACACCACTGACATCTGCCGAAAAATGGGAGAACGCGAGAACAGCTGGATAGATTGCACAATGCTGAAAAAAGGGCAGCCGTTGCCATCGCTCGACTTAACTACCAGCAAGATGGCGGACGATCGAAACGTTCATCGCGTGCCACAGATCTAGAGACCCTTTTTTTGACGGCAGCTGGCTGCCGTCAAAAAAAGGGTCTTCTCTGACGTGAACACCTTAGGACTTCTTTATACGCCCACTAAATTACAGTCATTTCTGATGCACACTATTCAAACTTATTCTATTTGAGATACGGTACTTATCAAGGTTTGGCAATTTCTCGCCAAATATAGGAGATATCGCTAAGCTGTTTTCAATTTTGATCCCGAATTCGGTGATATTTCGGCAAGTCGTCAAGCTTGGGGATAACTGGCAAGATTTTGGGCGTTGCCCAAACAATGACTGTTGAAAGTTTTATGGGTGGCTTTGTATATGAGCTACCTAGTCGATTCCAGTCGAAAAGGTGGTGCACACTAGATGTTACAATATTTAAAATGGTGGAGTATAGTTCGAATATGCTTGGGAAAGATTGTAAAATAGTTTTTAGGCGATTTTAAATTAGATTTCGATTCCAAAGATGTGTTTTATGGAACAAGGGAGAAAAATACGACACACTTATAAATAATTATACACTTTCGAACTTAATGGAATAAGGAAAGAAAATAGGGAAGCCTTTTAGTGGGGAGGGGGGGGAGTAGACAAAGCCCACCACTTGTCATAAACAAGAAAAATTACTTAAAATAATAATTTGATTTTTACATTTACTAAAAAGACAGTCAAAGATAATTTTTTTCATACACACACACCGTTGATACGAGAACAGAGGCGTCCAGCGCCCGGAGACAACTGAAGATTTTGCGCCCCCCCCCCCCACAAACAAGGTGGGGCAAACAAATTAAAGTGCTTTAAAAAGTGTAATATTTAAACTTTTTTAAAAATAAAAAAATGATTAAAAAATACTATTATATTAAATGCGTTAAATTATTTTCCCTCTCCCTTCTCGATTGCATTTTGGCAAACATGCCAAAATATGGCTCAAGAAACGTGCCCTTTACTACGAACAAAAATTGTATAATGTTCAGTTTCGCAGGAAAATTAAAATCATAATTTATTAAAAAAATTAAAATCAAATTTGCGTCATATATGTAATAACCTGAGATCATTGCAATATAATGACGCACAACAACAACAAAAAAAAAAACTATGTCAGCGTCATTCGGTATCAAAAAAGTGAAAATGACCGTGAACTTCTCACTTTCAAAATGTCTTATTTCCGCAGACATGCTGTCTTTTAGGTTCACGTTTAGCGTTAAATACCTCGGACACTACATGAAATGGACATTCTTTTTTTTTAATACGTCACCCTCTCTTGCAACCCTTTACAAAAAGAAAAGAGATAAGAGATAAGACTGCGCTATTTATAAAGGCTTTAAAATTGTTTTTCTAGATTATGCAGTTTAATTTTTCTTCTCACAAATAAATACAGTATTTATAAAAGGAAATCGAGCCAAGCAAAGCAATCGTCTGCTTGGACATAAGAATAACTATGTACACAAAACGAAATCTTTGGAATGAGAAACTTTTTTTACGTTTTCAGAAGAGGGCTCGTTGTAATTGCTTCACAACGGGCTTTGACTTTTAGTTGTACAATAACAGTAGTATTTGGCGCATTAAGGCAATAAACAACAGATGTTTTAATTCGAATTTCGCAAAAAATCGCTTCGAGATATGGCGCGGGACCCGTTTTTATTTATTTTTTTCAACTGTCAATTTTAATCTTTGTTACTGTATCCATGACAACCAAACCGCAAGATATCAAACCGAAATTTATAAGAGGTGCTACTGAAATGAAAATCCTTCTTTAATTAAAAATTCGTAAAAATTCTCCTAATTTATATTTTTCCTCCGTTCTTCTTTTAAAAGTGGGCGAATTGTGTGCTCCGTCTTTTGCCGAAATATAAAAAAGTTATGACAGCTAGAATTCAAGATGCAGCAGTTTTTAAAATATTTTACGAAAGTCAGCGTCAAATTTAATTTTATTTGAAAAATTCCCAAAAATCTGCAAATTATGTTACACAGTCCGAACAAACAGTTTTTAAAAGAAAATTTTCTCCTCTATACGATGATGTAACTATCGTTTTCTTGCGAGTGCAATTACCGGCGTTATTATGTATTACGCAAGAAAAATCGCTAAAAATCGGACAAAACATAAAATAAAACATTTTCTAATTCGAATTTCGAAAAAACCGCTTCGAGGTGTGTCGAGACCCGTCTTGGAGAATTTCCGTACAAAATTTGGTAGGTCTACGATCACCCGTTTCGGAGCTACGCGACATGCAGACAGACAGACCAACTAACGGGCAGTTTAAACACTGTTTTATTTATATAGATTATACATTTACTGATACTACATTTTATTGTACTAATAAGAGTTATATTAAAAGTTTCGCTATCATTACTTACGGGTTTAATTATTAATTACCAAACGGGTGGATCGTACTCAGGGCCGGCCCGACACGGTAAGCAATGCATCCGGGCGCCGTTTTGAACTCAAAAACTGAGAAAAACTTGAGCATAAAAGGGGCACCTTTTTTACGTTTATAGGGGGCGCAAGGTAACCTAGGGCGCCGCTCGTGCAACAGTAAACTGTGTGAAACCAGTGGCTGGGTCAGAAATTTTTTGGGGGAGGGGATAAGCTATAGAAAAAGGTTATTTTACCATTTAAAGTGTATGATAAAGCAGAATGTTCTTTAGCAATCTGTTTTGGAGGAGGGCTGAAACCCCCTAACCCCTGCCCTGGATGTACTACAGTGTGAAAGTGTACTAAATGTGCCTGCCACTTATGAAAAACAGCTTTAGTAGGGAGACTAGGAAGTTCCATGGGGGAAAAAAAAAGCGCGAGGAAAAATTTACTCAGCTAAATTTTTGAATATGCCTTCTAACCCTTAGATCACGTTAAAAGAGTTTGCAACTTCTAGGCCTGTTTTTTGTAAGGTGTTAAAATGTAAACTTTTTCACTTCTTATATTGTGTTGGCTCAAGGTACCGGCAACTGGGGCAACTTCCACGAGCGCCATGTGTTCAGGTGGCGCCATCACATCAGAGCACGATCTTAAGGGGAAGGAACTGATTTTTTTTTTTTAATCTAATGTCAGCCTGTCCCACCAGACCATGGTCACGTGAGCCCCTTTTGTAGTTTCTTCATAGTCATCGTCATTTTTATAGATTTGGGAATGTTAAAAGTTTTTTTTTCTAAGAAAGGATTGCCCGAGCACGGGAGGACCGATCTGCACTGTAACTGTGCACGCGCACAGTTCTCGGTACACCTTCACTCTTCCGCGATTTCATTCCACTAGCAGTGCCTTTATGTCCCCCCCCCCTTCCACAGAAGCCCACAAGATAGACGAAAAAAGGACCAGGAATCTCCCTGACCTCCTCAGCCCTCGGGGGAATGGGGAAACTCGACTCGCTTTCCAAAGAAAATCTTCAGAAAGATACAAACCATTCCTGTATAAGTCATTTTGAAAAGTTTGATTACAACTTCATTAACCCTTTGTGGCGCAACCCTTTCCCAATGCTGAAAAAAGGGCAGCCGTTGCCATCGCTCGACTTAACTACCAGCAAGATGGCGACGATCGAAACGTTCACGCGTGCCACAGATCTAGAGATCCGTTTTTGACGGCAGCTACCAGCTGCCGTCAAAAAAAGGGTCTCTAGCTCTGTGGCACGCGATGAACGTTTCGATCGTCCGCCATCTTGCTGGTAGTTAAGTCGAGCGATGGCAACGGTTACCCTTTTTTCAGCATTGGGCAATCTATCCAGCTGTCCTCGCATTCTTCCCTTTTTAGCAGATGTCAGTGCTGTTAAAAATAATCGTGACAATTTTTTTACGGGAAATGACGTGCTGAAAATTAAAGCATTCTCGTGGAGCTATGCCACCCGCAACTATTTTTATAGAAATCCAATCTATTCTTCGTGACTGGCAACAGTGAAAACGTCAGAGTTTGGTGTTCCCAGAGAGGGAAGACTGCGCGTTAAAGCGTTAAAAAATTCATTTGTGCTTGCTCTATTTTTGTCAGCAAATAAAAACACGAATATACTTATAGCCCAGGCAAATAAGACTTTTGCTGCCCGAAATCTAGTGCAGAGCTGGAGATGATTTTAATCCACTGGAGATGATTGGAAGGAGATGGTTGGAGATGATTGGCTGGAGATGATTGGAATCCCAAGTAAGTGCTGGGTGGGTTTTGCGAAGTAAATTTAGGTGGGCTTCACTTTTAGCAGCCAAAAAACCGCTAAATTTTGGCATTTTTTTCAGTTTTTCGCATATACCTTGAAAATGGTGCATCGTGCCGCAAAGTAATTTCTTACAAAATTAAAAAGCATAAAATTCCGCGTCTAACGAGTTCTTAAAAGTTAAATTCGGTTCAGCGGTTTAGCCACAATCGATTGTCAAAAATGGGCAATTTTTGCCAACTTGGAGGAAAAGCCGGTTTAACGCCTGTAATTCAAAAACGGCCAGCCCAAATGAATGAACGCCAAGAGCTACCACATAGGTCAAGTTATTCGAACTTATATATACATACTTACTTCTTTCTATAAATATATATATACATATATATAAATATACATATATATAAATATATATATATATATATATATATATATATATATATATATATATATATATGTATATATATATATGTGTGTGTGTGTGTGTATATAATGATATTATGCAAAAGAAGAAGAAAAAATTAACCACATTACATTGGTCTATGTCTATAGTATTTACTCGAATTTAAATCTACCGTTCTATAATATTATTATATACAATTGGTATTTTGTTATTAAATTATTATATGGCATTCGTTACCTGGGACCCCTACCAATAGCCATCTGGCTTGCTCCTTTTCCTGCGCCACTACGAGCAGTGAGCTGCAAAGTGAAGATTAACGGTGGAGCAGTCCCAGTCAGCCCTGATACAATTTTCTGCGGAATCCCTGTTCGCATGAAATCACCAAAGGAGCTAGAGTCATACTTCGGATTTGAATTAGCCTCCTATCCATTATCTTTCTTCGATGACAGTGGAATGCGGAAGACTAGAAAATCCGATCTCTATAAGCTGTTCAGTCCAATCGATGCTAATACAAGCAATGCTATCTTCGTTGATATGGTGGGTTCTTGTTACATCGATTTATGTGGAATACCAATGAAACATTTTCCACTATCATTGAAAAATATATCAACTATGTTAAAAAAAACTATGGGTCCAATTGCACCATAGTGTTTGATGGACACCCTGAAGATGGTACGGAGAAAGGCATATAATCAGCTGTACGTATCCTAAAAGCCCGTGCTATGTCATCGGCATCTGTTTTGTTTGATGAAACTATGAGTGCAACAATGCCGAAAGAACGTTTCTCTCTATTCTAAAAAAAAGTAAAGGCCGCTGTGTCCGCCGCTGTCAAAAGCTTGTCAGCGTATCTCCTTCTAAACCGTGGGGATTTGAGTTTCGACTAAGGTGCCCACAGATTCGAAAAATTCCGAGGAACCTGCTAAGCTGATTTAAATTTCGAAAATCGAATTATTTTAGAAGATATTAATAAAAAACTGAAAAAATAAAACGAATGGTTGCCAGATTTGGCATAAAATCATTCATTCCTTTGCAACAAAGCGTTTCCAAGTATCTAGAATCGCGTGAAATTTACAAACAGGAGTTAGAATTACGCCCATTTTACGCCAAAATAAAAACTATATGAAATAAGTAACTCAAAATGTGTTACACAAAGTTGACATTTTTCAAATAGTAAATTCGCTTAGACAACAGGAGTTTAGAATGAGCGATTATTCGTTTTTCCAAAACAGAATAACTAATATCTTGAAAATTCTCGTCCAGCTGGACTATTTGCTACCAGTAGAAATATTTGGCGGCGTTAACTATGCCATTATAGCAGTTACAGTACACTTTGGATATTTGCTAGCGCCACGAGATGGTATATCGTGGTGCTAAGTACGCCAATCTGCAAACGATTATGTAAATGAAAATATGCATAACGGTTTTCCGGTAACCTTACATGAACAGTAATTATAGGTTGTGAGCATGTGTAAATCGCCAAATACTGAAAAGTCGCCATTGGTGGCAAGCTATCCTATCTGTTCCGTAGCTTTTATTAACTTTACATGTACGCAAGTCGCCAAATAATGAAAAATCGCAATGGTTGGCAAATTCGAAGGGTGTCCAATAGGTTTTACATTATTAAAAATACAGCTGAAACAGATGTTCTGATTTTATTATGCTTTAGCTCCTAATTAATATAACTTTTGAATGGCAACATTGAAAATCATTGTGTTTCTGAAGAGTGCAAATAATTTTTCCAGCGATTATAAGCGGAGTCCGCACTCCAGGTGTAGTATAGCTCAGGACCCGTACAACACGGATTCCCATAACAAAATATCTTCCGTGTTATGAGGGGGAGGGGATCTACTGTAGTGTGAAGTTTAAATTTTTATGTACCAATGAACATGCAAGAACCAAGCAATACGTAGCTCAGTAACATTCTATCTGATCCAATCTTCGGGTTTTGTCTGTTGAAATTATGTCTTTTTTACCAATAAGCCTGATTAGGGGCCGAATGCCTCATACGAAAAGCGAGCGTAGCGAGTCTGGGGCCCTTGACTCCTAGTCTTATCAAACGAAAGTAATCAGAAACGTCTGACATCCACAATTACGAATAAACTGACTAGTGAAGGTTTGCGTGTCAAGCAAGCCATCGAGGGCGCAGATCTCTTGATTATAACAACTGCATTAGAAACATGTACACTTGAAAAAAATATGTTCATTCTCGGAGAGGACATAGATTTATTGGTCCTGCTGACAGCCTATGTAGCTCTCTCATCTGCAACGTCTCCTTTTCGCAACATCCATCTCTTAAAACCTGGTAAAGGGAATCAGGATACCGTGATTTATGATCTCAGGCAGTGTAAACTTTCAGATGGCACAAAAAAAAAAAAAAAACATTTATTGTTTCTGCATGCTTTCAGTGGGTGCGACAGTACATCCCCTTTCTTTCGGCAGGGCAAAATTAAATTTGTAAAGAAATTACAAAATAACTTCAGACTTCAAAATGTAATAGCCATTTTTTCAGATCCCGTTGCAACACCTGGACAGGTTTGTGAAGCAGAAGTTAAGTTTATTGTGTATGTATACACGGGCGGCAGCGAAACATCGCTAAATTTGCTAAGGCTACAATTATTTCAAAAATCCCTCCCAAAAAGTGCATTCAATTTAGCTTCTTTGCCTCTCACAGAAGCGGCTGCTCGGCAACACTCGCTGAGGGTCTACTTGCAAGTTCAGGCTTGATAGAAAAAATTTCTAAATCCAGAGCAGTGGGGATGGACGACCACCCGAAACTGTCTGATTCCGCATACATGTCCATAATTCCCTCACCGCAGAAGCGGTCATAGAAGACGAGCCGTACGATTGCGATTTTCGAGAGAAAGAAGAGGAGGAAAATCCCTTCCCTGACGAAGATGATGAAGAAGACTTTAATGTCGATGGGACATTTTTGCCAAAACGACGACATCATAAGTAACTTATGTACATATATAAGGATGTAAATCCAAATAACTTGAAAGAACATTCAAATAACAATCAAAGAGCTATGTGGTAGCTCTTTGCGTTAATTCATTTGGGCTGGTCGTTTTTGAATTACAGGCGTTAAACCGGCTTTTCCTCCATGTTGTCAAAGATTGCCCATTTTTTGACAATCGATTGTGGCTAAACCGCTGAACCGAATTTAACTTTTAAGGACTCATTAGACGCGGAATTTTATGGTCTTTAATTTTGTAATAAATCACTCTGCGGTACAATGCACCATTTTCAAGGTATATGCGAAAAACTGAAAAAAGTGCCAAAATTTCGCGGCTTTTTAGCTCCTAAAAGCGTAGCCCACCTAAATATACTTCGCAAAACCCACCCAGCATTTACTTGGGATGCCAACGGTGGATTAAAATCATCTCCAGCTCTACACTATTTTTCGGGCAGCACGGTTCTATTTTGGTCTTATTTGCCTGGGCTATTAATGTTTTTCTAAAATTTCGTAACATCAATTTGGCACACCTTTGGTGTTGCGCCCGGGGACAAATGTCCCCCCTCTAGCTACGCCACTGTACGAGAATAAACAAATAAACTTCCTTTCTCACGGGCAATCAAAATGTGAATTAATGAAGTTAAAAAAATCTATGTATATATAAATACGCTAAGGAAAACCTTTGTAGCACAATGCGCGAACGGATGCAGGTGAAATTCAGCACAGTTAAAGTTCGAATGGAGGTGGTTGTGTGAATGTTAAAATTTTTGTGCAATATGCTAATGCATTGTAAAAAATTAGAGAAGTAATTTGGCAAGCAAGTATTTCGCGCCAAGTAAGGCGATGGTTGCATTGTTGTGTCAATTCTGAAATAACAACACTGAATTTCAGCAGTACAGTAATTTCAGCGGGTTATAGTATTACAACAAAATTTGCAAAAAAGTGAAACTATTCCCCAATTTGGTGAAATGTCAATGACTAAACTGTGCTTTAGCCCTGTGATTGACAACTTTTTATAGACGATCGATAAGTGCACGAAGTGATGTACATTCCATGTCTTAAAGCTGTGGAAAAACGAACCGAACAGGGCAGGTTGCAATCCAAGAGACACTTCACAGTAATGTGCCAATTTCTTCACAATCTCCCACCACGCAGTATGCTAACGCAAATTTTCTCTGAAAATATTATTGAAGAAATACCTCAGCAATTAATAGGGAAAGAAAATAATATTATTAATGAAGTGTATGGAAATATGTCCGAAAATAAACTCTCAGATAACATATTAAAGTCAGTTATAATGGAACCTATAAATGATGATTGGACTTTCATTAACGCTAACTTACTCAAATATCTGAACAGAGAACATATCACCATTGCTACGATAAAATAATTTGCTATGATGATAATGAAATCAATAACTATCCAGTAGTTTTTGAATTCTTTCAAAAACTCTTTCAACTTTACTTCTCTTCTGAGTGTTTTGGGTTTCTTTTCGGTTAGCCAGAAGGAATTGCCATATAATTGTGATCTTCGCCAAATGCTTGCAAATCCAAAGCGATTTCCAGTACATAGTTGTTTATCCTTTTCCATATTTTGGAAGTTTAATTCGACACGTTTTCTCCCATTCCACATTATGTAACCAATAAGTATACAAATTTCTTTTTAGTATATTGATATTTTTTAATGTATTGAATTCTGTACATAAATACTATTTTGTATATGGATTAACATTTCTGGCTTTGTTTTGGGTAATGACAGTGTTTCAGAAGTAGTCTTTAAACGTTTCCCAGAAAAAAACAGTTGGCAGAATCTGCACCTGGCTAACTGAAAAATACCAGTTTCGCCACCACATCAGTTAGTCCTGAAACTAAATTGCATCATTATACTAAACAGAAACTAAAATAAAAAGGAAGCATTTATTCAATCGAACAAGAATGTACATCCAAGTTTATATATCGCTATGCTATGGATTGCAAAGTTTGAACTGGAACCGCAGGCAATAAAATAATTTTAATTCCACATATAAAATATTCTGGTACTATTAGCATATCCTTTCAAAACTCAATTTCCAAATACAGTAGACACCGGTTATACCCTAGTAGCACAATTAGTCCAAAAAACGCTTAAAACACGTTTTTTAACGTCAAAAAACGTGTTTCCAAAGTAATTTAAGCGTTTTTTGAACTAGTTGTGCTACTAGGGTAACGTACCCTCACGGGACCTATAAAAGTAGTACGTTATAGCCGAAGTACGTTATAAGCAGTACCACCGGTAAGATTCAATATTACACAAGAAAAGAAAGTGAGCTCATAATTTCATTGTAATTTGTGTTTTAAACAGGTCTGATTTTATAAAATTTAAACTAAACAGAAAATTCTTTATTACTTACAATTTTTTATTGAGATAAATAATATGTAATTTACTTTTGTTTTAAATGGACAGATGCTGATTTAAAAATACCGTTTTGGATATCCATAATAAACTTTTATAGAGTCTCTGCATCATCACTGAGGTATTCGAAAAATCGTGATAATGTTTTTGCAGCATTGAATGCGTCAGGTACGCTTGGTATAGGCTCTTCTGTTTCTTCTTCACTATCATCATAATCATTATAGATAGGGCTTTTCAGGAGGCATTTACATGGATGAATGATAAATAAAAAACATGGTCTTGTTCTTAGCCCTACCTAGCAGGCGAAAAAGATAAAAGATCGCTCCCTTCATTCATACACAATTCATCTCGCTAGAGAATCCGAAAACTGACAACGAGTGTTTTTGAAGGTATTGAAATAAAATTAGGAAAATAAAGAAATAAAATTCTTAAGAAAAGCAAAATTTTATTTTTGGCTTTGGTATAAAAAGTACGTTATAGCCGAAGTAGGTACTTTTGTTAAGTACGTTTGAACTGAAGTTATATGTATAACATTATAAATATAGGACTTATATCGGGATCTAGCTTCTAGGTACGTTATAACCGATAGTACGTTATATCCCAGGTCCGTTATAACCGGTGCTTACTGTATATATCAGAAACAATTCAGTAGTTACAGAGATGCCCATACAGCGTAATGTATTTGAATTATTTTGAGTGTTCCAGTAAAAGAACTATTTGTGAATGAATTTTAGCTGTTACTCAGGACAGGGTAGATTTCTAATAGTGACAAAATTTTTAAACTCGGTTCAGTGGTTACAGAGATGGCAATCAAGAATAATGTAATTCTTATGAGCGTCCCTGTAAAATTGTGATATGTGCTAGAAAGGAAGCATATATTACTCAAGAATAGTGTAGCTTTTTATCAGCGAAGATGTTTTAGAATCGGTTCTGTCATTAGAGAGATACAAATGGAGCTTAATGTAATTCTTATGAGTGTCCCTGTAAAAGAACTATTTATGATGTATGCATAATAGGTATCCTTTAATACTCAGAGATAGTTTTGCTTTCAATCAGTGAAAAAGATTACTAACCCGTCTAGTAGTTACAGAGATACCGATAGAGCATGATGTATTAGAATTACTTTAACTATGTCCCTGTAAAAGAGCTATATTTATGTTATGTCGATGAAAATTAGCCTATAATACTCAGGAATAGAGCAGCTTTCTATCAGTGAAGAAAGTTTTCGTATCGGTTCAATAGTTACAGAGATACCCTTAGAACGTAATGTAATTCTATGAGTCTCCCTGTAAAACAGCTATTTATGCAATATGCACAAAAAGTAGCCTGTATTACTCAGGAATAGGATAGATTTCCATCAGCGAAAAAAGTTGTAGAAACGGCTCAGTAATTTCAGAAGTGCCCATGGAACGTAATGTAATTCTTATGAGTGACCCTGTAAAAAAACTGTGATATATGTATGAAAGGTAGCCCATATTACGCAGAATTAATACAGTTTTCTATCAGTGAAAAAGTTTTAGAATCGTTTCAGCACCGAGATGCCTGTAGATCGAAATGCATTAGAATAATTTTAAGTGCCCCTGTAAAAGAACTATTTGAGCTATATACATGAAAGATAGCCTGTAATACTCAGGAATAGTGTCGCTTCCGATCAGGAATAGTGTAGCGTGAAAAAATTTTCAGAATTGATTCCGTAGTTACAGACATACAAATAGATCGCCATGTAAATCATATGAGTGTCCCTGTAACACAATTATTTGTGATACATGCATGAATTTTAGCTATGTTACTCAGAAATAGTGTAGCTTTCTATCACTGAAATTTTTTTTAGAATCAATTCAGTGGTTACATAGATGCCCTTAGAGCAGAATGTAATTTTTATGAGTATCCGTGTAAATTTGTAATATATGCATGAAAAATAGCCTGTAATACTCAGGAATAGTGCAGTTTTCCATCACTGAAAGTTTTAGAATCGGCTTATTAATTCCAGAGATCGTAATGTAATTCGTATGAGTATCCCTGCAAAGAACTACGTGTGATATATTGTTTTGAATTTTTGTGGCTGTTCTGGGGTTTAAAGTAGTTTAAAATTCGTATTCTACGTGTCAAATAATTAAATTTTGCATTTTGTTGCATCAAAATTGGTTAACTAGAACAGAAGATAAGAAATTTTGGGGTTCCCCATTGGTTAACCTAGGGTTTTGTAAATCTCGAGAAATACTGACGCTAGGGCTTAGCTGACCTCACTCTTCGGGACTTATTTTTGGTGCCAAATTTGGCGATATTTTCCAAAAAGTCGCCAAGCTTGGCCACATTTTGGACATTTAGCGGGATTTTTCCAATGGTTAAAAGTTTGTTTAAAAGTATATAAAGTTTGTTTTCTTGGATTAATATTACGTAATAGCCTAGCGATTCAACCTCATTTCTATGACGTACTCAAAATTGGCACTTTATGGGGATCCTTCGAGAAATTTCTACTAGCTTCTGCGACACCTATAAAAGGACAGCACATTGTCCCAGTTAAGTTTCAGTTTGCTTCTGTCTGCTGATGAGAATATTTTTAGAATCGGTTCAGTATTTACTGAGATGCCCGTCTAGCGTAATGCATTAGAATGATTTTGAGTGTCCCCGTAAAAGAACTATTTATGCTATATGCATGGAAAATAGCTAAAAAAACTAAAAAACTAACGAAAAAAACTAAAATTTAGAATCGATTCAGTAGTTAGACATACACACAGATTGCAGTGTAATTCATATGAGTGTCCTTGTAAAGGAATTACTTATGATATATGCCATCAATTTTAGTTTATGTTACTCAGGAATAGTGTCGCTTTCCGTCAGTGAAAAAATCTGATGTGGACAACACATGACTTCCTTGTACATCTATTAAATCAAAAATATTTTCAGTCCACTTCTAAACTTATTTTTTTTGAAAGAGATAAAATACTGCAGTAATAGTAAGGTTTAGCAAATTCTACCCAAATATTTCCGATATCGCCAAAATGGGTTCAATTTGAAAGATTTCCTTCTGGTATCCATGCACCTTAATCTATTCCAAGTCATTTGGCTGACCCTGTACATAAATAACCCAGTTGATTTCAATCAAAAAAGAGATGCACTGGTAGATGTTACAATAGTTCTAAATACAAAATTTCAAAATTCTACGGGTAAAAGTTTTCGAGTTATGCAAAATACGTAATAATTTTTGTCCCCAAATTTGGCGATATTTCGGAAAAACTCGCCGACAAATGACGAGATTTTAGGCATGGAACAAACAATGACTGACTATCGCCAAATTTGGCGATATTTCGCCAAAACTCACCAAGGACGTTGACAAAGGCAATATTTTGGGATGGACAAATGACTGACTATCGCCAAATTTGGCGATATTTTGCAAAACTCGCCAAGGTCGATGACAAATGGCGAGATTTTGGGCATGGAAAAAACAATGACTGACCACAGATGTAATATATTGAAGATGTCCATAGACATTAATGTACTGAAATTCTTTACGGTGGTCCTGTAAATAAATTCTCCACCCTACTAGCAATTTTGCTTGGGCTACCACTGGCCACACAGCCAGCCGATGACGGCCCGAGCAAAATTGCTAGTAGGGCAGTAGATTGGAACCAAAAATCGAGATTCAAAACTAGATGTTACAACAATCTTATATATGAAATTTCAACATTCTACGACTAATAGTTTTAAAGATTTGAGAATTAAATACGTACACATGTATGCCAAAAGTCTCCAAGCTTGGCGAGTTTTGGTGTAATTCTTGAGGGAGGCACGTGACCGCGGTCGGACCATTACCTAACTATATGGTTGGACGGTATTTTGCTTAAAATGTATGAAAATGTCATTAAAATTGCCATTGACCATAATGTATTGGAAATCTTTTGAGTGTTCCTGCAGCAGAACTATAAATGATAAAGACACTTTTTTTCAATGGAGAAAATCATTTTGTAACCCTTAACAGCATATATCACTTCTGAGTCGTTTGAATACCTCTAAAATGAATCGTTTGAATACCTAAAACCTCTAAAATGCGCTTTAATTAGTATCTGCCCATAGAGCGTAATGTATTTCAAATCTTTTGGGCGGTCCTGTAGAAAAACTATCCAGTCGATTCGGACCAAAAGGGGATGTGCACAACTACATGTTACATCAATCCTAAATACAAAATTTCATCATTCTACGACCAATAGTTTTTGGGATATGCGAGTTGCATGCATACGTACGTACAGACGGCATAGAAAAACTGATCAAAGTAGACTCACCGTTGGTCAAAATGAGTTGCAGACGCATTTATATGATCGTGCATGCTAGCGTACGATGAGATGCATTGAAGAAATTCATAAAATTTAATTAACCGGTAGTCAAAATCGGTTTTTTCGTCGAAATTTGGCCCCCGAAATGATTCGAGATCACATTACTTCCTTATACTCCGTACAAGGAAGTAAAAAGTTTTAGAATCGGTTCATTAGTTCTAGAGATCGTAATGTAAATCGAATGAGTATCCCTGTAAAAGACCTATTTTTATATATCCATGAAAGGTAGTCATAATTCTCTTGACTAGTGTAGCTTTCTATCAGTGAAAAAAGTTTTAGAATCGGTTCAGAAGTTAAAGAAATACCCATACAGCTTCATGTATTACAATTATTTTGTGTGTCCTTGTAAAAGAACTATCTAAACTATATCCATGAAACTTAGCCTTTAATACTCAGAAATAGAAGCTTTATATTATTGAAAAAAAGTTTTCGATTCGGTTCTCTAGTTACAGAGATACCCATAGAGCATAATGCAATATTTGCCTGTTCTTCTAAAAGGATTATTTGTGATATATTCATAAAAAGGAGTCTAAAATACTCAGTGGCTTTCTATCGGTGAGAAAAGTTTTAGAATTGGTTCAGTAGTTAGAGAGATAACCATAGAGTGTAAATGTATAATAATTATTTTGAGTGTCCCTGTAAAAGAATTATTTACGCTGCATACATTAAATGCAGTCTATAATAATCAAGAATATTGTATCTTTCTATTAGTAAAAAAAGTTTAAAAATCAGTTCTGTAGTTACACAGATGCCCACAGAGCGTAATATAATTCGTACGAGTATCTCTGAAAAAAAATTATGTATATATATATCTACACATACCTGCATGAAAGGCAGTGTATAATTTTCAGGAATAGTGTAGTTTTTATTGGTGATAAAGTTTAGGAATCAGTTCAGTAGTTAGAGAAATACCCATAGAGGGTATTGCATTTGAATTATTTTGACAATTCCTGTAAAAGAAGTATTTATGCTATACGCATGAACTTTAGCTTATGATACTAGGAATAGTGCAGCTTTCTACTTGAGAAATGTTTTTAGAATCTGGTCAATGGTTACAGGTATGCCAATTTTATGCATTTCTTATGAGGGTACCTGTAAAATGGTGATATATGTATGAAAGGTACTCATATTACTCAGGAGTAGCATAGCTCTCTATCAGTGAAAAAAAATTCAGATTCAGTTCAGTGTTTACAAAGACCGTAATGAATTAGAATTGTTTTTAGTGTCCTTGTAGAACTATTTATGCTAATACATGAAAGGTATTCTATAAGTTAATCAGGTGTATAAGCACTTTAACCCATACCTTTACATATATTTGAAACATATACTTCCATTTGCTTAATGTCATTCTTTAAAAAGTTAGCCCATTGTTTAGAAATATATTATCGATGGATTTTTAAAAAGCATAGTTATACAGTATATTTTTGCCTTAAGTCTAACGGTAATGTCCCTTTGTTATACCAGGTATTTTTAATATAACCCTTTGATTCTATGTCCGTTATTGACACACATTATAAACAGCATTGTTATACCGTGTACTTCTGCATTATTTCCAACAATGAACGTCCATTTGTTGAAAGTAATTTTAAATAAAGGTTTAGTCCACTGTTTCAAAGAATTGTTGCAGAATACTCTGCTTGTTTCCTGGGTTCGTCGTTCTAAAGTCTAGTTGGTGTAGAAAGTTCTAGTAAAAAGTCACTTGTCAGGATGCAAAACAAACTTTATTGCATCTAGAACTTCGTAGAACAATCCGCTTTACAAAATTCACAGGCACTAATGGCCCGTAGCTCGTTTAAAACAGTCCACTCAGTACCGAAACTTTCACAAATGCTGTAATTCTAACATAAAAAATCTGATGTGTCCAACACATGACTTCCTTGCACGTCTATTAGATCAAAAATATTTTCGACGCACTTCCTCTAAACTTATTTCTTTGAAAGAGATAAAATATCAATAATAGTAAGATTTAGCGATTTCTAGCCAAATATTTCGATATCGCCAAGCTGAGTTCAATTTGAATGATTTCCTTCTAACACTTTATTTGGCGATATTTCACCAAAAGCCGACAAACTTGAGATAGTCTGCGAGATTTTGGGGATAGCCAAAGTAGTCATTGACCACAGACTTTCAATGAATTGAATGCATTCATACACCTCAATGTATTTAAAGTCATTTGGCAAACACTGTAAATAAATTCTCAGTCGATTGCTGTCAAAAAAGATATTGAAAACAGTTAGATATTACAATAGTTCTAAATACAAAAGTTCAAAATTCTACGGGTTAAAGTTTTACAGTTATACAAAATACGAAATAATTTTTGGCGCCAAATTTGGCGATATTTCGGCGAAACTCGTCAATTTCGACGACATTTGGCGAGATTTTAAGCATGAACCAAACAATGACAGATTATCGCCAAATATGGCGATATTTCGCCAAAACTCGCCAAGAACGATGACAAATGGCGATACTTTGGGCATGGACCAAATAACTGAATATCGCCAAATTTGGCGATATTTCGCCAAAACTCGCCAAGGCCGAGGACAGACGGCGAGATTTTGGGCATGTACCAAACAATGACCGTCTACAGTTGTATTATATTGAAGATGTCCATAGACATTAAAGTACTGAAATTCTTTTCGGTGGTTCTGTAAATAAACTCTCCAGTAGATTGGAACCAAAAATCGAGATGCACAACTAGATGTTACAACAATCTTATATATGAAATTTCATAATATTTTTTGAGATTTGAGAGTTAAATATGCACACACGTACAACAAAAGTCGCCAAGCTTGGCGACTTTTGGATAGTTCTTGAGGGAGTCACGTGACCGTGGTCGGACCATTACCTAACTTATTTGGTAGGACGGCATTGTGCTTGAAATGGATGAATGCCCCTAAAATTGCCATTGACCGTAATGTATTGGAAATCTTTTGAGTGTTCCTGTAGCTGAACTATAAATGATAAAGACACTTTTTTTTAATGGAGAAATTCATTTTCTAACTCTTTACAGCATATATCACTTCTGAGTCGTTTGAAATAGCCCAATACCTCTAAAAAACGCTTTGATGAATTTCGGCCCATAGAGCGTAATGTATTTCGAATCTTTTGGGTGGTTCTGTAGATAAACTATCCAGTCGAATGGAACCGAAAGGGGAGGTGCACAACTAGATGTTACAACGTTCCTAAATATAAAGTTTAAACATTCTACTCCTTATAGTTTTTGAGATATGCGAGTTTAATGAATGTCGGCCCATTGAGCGTAATGTATTTCGAATGTTTTGGGCAGTCCTGTAGATAAACTATCCAGTCGAATGGAACCAAAAGGGGAGGTGCACAACTAGATGTTAGAAATATCCAAAATATGAAGTTTGGACATTCTACGCCTAATAGCTTTTGAGTTAGGCGAGTTTAATGAATATCGGCCCATAGAGCGTAATGTATTTCGAATCTTTTGGGCGGTCCTGTACATAAACTATCCATTCGATTATCACCAAAAGGGGAGGTGCACAACTAGATCATAGAACAATCCTAAATATCAAATCTCAACATTCTACGACCAATAGTTTTTGAGATATGCGAGTTACATACATACGTACGTACGTACGTACAGACGGCATGGGAAAACTGGCCACAATAGACTCGCCGCTGGTCAAAATGAGTTGCAGACGCATTAATATGATCTTGCATGATAGCCTACGATGAGATGCATCGAAAAAATTTTTAAAATTCAATTTAGAGGTAGTCAAAATCGGTTTTTTTGTCGAAATTTGGCCCCCAAAATTTTTCGGGATCACATTACTTCCTTATACTACGTACAAGGAAGTAAAAAGATCACATCCACAGGTAAAAATTCAGTGGAAATATTCGAGGGATAACACAAACAGTCCCTCAAGACTCAGCAATCAAGAGTTTACATACAGCACTTTAAAACAGCTTCGAAAATGCACGCGGAAACACGCTTCTACCACAGATCAAAGCGCCGTATGCATGGGCAGCTCTATCATCTCTCGACCGGAGATCACTCCACATACTGCGGGAGCTAACTCACACACTAAACTCTCGGAGCAGCGCGCTCTGGTGTTTATAGAGCAGCAGAAGCTGCGAGGAGCTTCAAGAAAAATCCATTTCTCGAAGATTCTACATAAAGCGGGAATTTTGATTACGTCATAGAAGAGAAATGTTAGGTTATTATGCGTTTTTAAT
The DNA here is from genome assembly GCA_038373885.1 of Cheiracanthium punctorium. Classification (NCBI taxonomy): domain Eukaryota; kingdom Metazoa; phylum Arthropoda; class Arachnida; order Araneae; family Cheiracanthiidae; genus Cheiracanthium; species Cheiracanthium punctorium. The sequence continues at coordinate 249,065 of JAWZYV010003261.1, read as the reverse complement.
GCACGAAAACCTACTTCCAGGCCCCATTGGGAAAATCACGCCAAATGACCAAAATGTCGCCATGCTTGGCGACTTTGGACGAAATATCGCCAAATTTGGCGCCAAAAATAAGTCCCCAAAAGTGACGTTACTGATGGCCTAGGACTAATATTTCTCGAGATTTCTAGAAACCCTATAGAAAAACCAAGGAGAAACCGAAACCTCCGTATCTCCGTTTCCAGTTGACCGATTTTGATGCAATACAAAGCAAAATTTAACTATTTGAAGCGTAGAATACGAATTTTAAACTATTTTAAGCCATAGAACAGCGGGTTGCCCCGAAAATTCGTAACAATATGTTATTGACACACATTTTCAAAGAGCATTGTTATACCGCGTATTTTTGCATTATTTCCAGCAATTACGTCCCTTTACTGAAAGTCATTTTAAATAAAGTTTTAGTCCACTGTTTCAAGTATATTATTGACACACTTTCTTAAAGAGCATTGTTATACCGTGTATTTCTGAATTATTTCCAGCAATTAACGCCCCTTTGTTGAAAGTCATTTTTAATAAATGTTTAGTGCACTGTTTCAAATTATATTCTTGACACGCATTTTTAAAGAGCATTGTTATATCGTGTATTTTTGCCTTTCCAACAACTGCGCCCCTTTGTTGAAAATCATTTTAAATAAAGGTTTGGTCCACTGTTTCAAACTACATTATTGACACACATTTTGAAGGAACATTGTTATACCGAGTATTTTAACCTTATTTCCAACAATTACGTCCCTATATTGAAAGTCATTTTAAATAAAGGTTTAGTCCACTGTTCCAAAGTATATTATTGACACACTTTCTTAAAGAGCAATGTTATACCGCGTATTTCTGCATTATTTCCAACAATTAACGTCCCAAGCCATTTTTAATAAATGTTTAGTGCACTGTTTCAAAGTACATTATTGACGCACATTTGTAAAAGAATTGTTATACAGTGAATTTTTGCATTATTTCCAATAGTTACGTCCCTTTCCCTTTGTTGAAAGTCACTTTAAATAAAGGTTCAGTCCACTGTTTCAAAGTATATAATTGACACACATTTTCAAGGGTATTGTTACACCGAGTATTTTTGCCTTATTTCCAACGATTACTGCCATTTGTTGGAAGTCATTTTAAATAAAGGTTTAGTCCACTTTTTGAAAGTATATTATTGACACACATTTTTAAAGAGCATTGTTATATCGTGCATTTTTGCCTTATTACCAACAATTACGCCCCTTTGGTTGAAAGTCATTTAAATAAAGGTTTAGTCCCCTGTTTCAAAGCATATTATTGACTCACATTTTTAAAGAGAATTGTCATACCGTGAATTTTTGCATTATTTCTAATAGTTGCGTCCTTTCCCATTGTTGAATGTCACTTTAAATAAAGGTTTAGTCCACTGTTTTAAAGCATATTATTGACGCACATTTTTAAAAAGCATTGTTATATCCTGTATTTTTGCCTTTCTAACAATTACGTCCTTTTGTTAAAAGTCATTTTTGATAACCGTTTAGTTCACTATTTCAACGTATATCATTGACAAACATTCTTAAAGAGCATTGTTATACCATATATATTTTAATTGATTCTAACGGTTACGCCCCTTTGTTGAAAGCGATAGGTAGGCTATTGTTCCAAAGTATATTATAGCCACATTTTTAAAAAGCATTATTATACCGTATTTTATAGCACTGCTTTTAAAAATTATGTCTCTTTATTGGAAGCTATTCTACTAATATGATGAATGTAAAAGTTCGCATTTTTGTGTGTTTGAGTGTTTTTGACTCATTTACGAAAAAGCGCAGAACGGGTTTGCGTAAAATTTGGACTGAAAATAGCTTACGCCCTGGATCAATATGCAGTCTACCTTTTATGCATATAGCATAAATGGTTCTTTGACAGGTACGCTCAAAATAATTCTAATACATTGCATTCTATGTACGTCACTTTAAGTACTATACAAGTTCTAAAACTTTCTCCCCTAATAGAAAGCTGCACCATACCTGAGTTTTATAGGCTACCTTTTAGGCATATGTCACTAATAGTTCTTTTACAGGAGACTCATAAGAATTGGATTACGCTCTATGGCATCTCGGTAAATATTGAACCGATTCTCAAACATTTTTCATGGACAGAAAGGTACAATATTCTTGCGTATTATAAGCCACCTTTATCTATTATATCACATAGTCCTTTTTCAGCGACACTCATAAGAATTACATTACGCACTGAAGGCACCTCTAAATACTAAACGGTTTATATATGTACTAGCGGCTACCCGCGACTTCGTCAGCGTCGGCTTTAGAATTAGGTCCCGAGAGAAACGAAGCATGTGTGAATAACAAATATGTTTGCGACTAAAGAAACTGCATTTAAATATTATATGCTTTTTACTTATTTTATATGAAGTATAATGCGTGGTAGTATACTTCATTTAAAATAAGAAAGTAAGCAGAGTTACTAAATTTAGATTTTTTTCAGGCATTTGGCGAATACATTTACGACAGTATTTGCTAACTGTTTTTGTTGTTCTTGTGAAAGAAATATTTATGCTATAGCATGAATTTTAGCCTACGCTAATCAGGAATAGTGCAGCTTTTTTTTAGCGAAAAAGTTTTAGAATCGGTTCTATAGTTGCAGAGATACCCAGAGAGCGTAATGTATTAGAATTATTTTGAGTGTTCCTGTAAAGGAACTATTTGCGCTACATGCATGAATTTTAGCCTATAATACTCAAGAATAGTGTAGCTTACTAAAAGTGAAAAAAAGTTTTGGAATCGGTTCAGTACTTACAGAGATACACATTTCTTATGAGTATCCCTGTAAAAGAACTATTTGTGATATATGCATAAAAGGTAGCCTATAACACTCAGGGTCCCACCAGTGTCTAAGAAGTTCTACTCTCAAAACTGGAAGGCTGGAAGTGCCAGGTTCAACCCCTGGTCGAGCCTGTCGACCTAGCCGCTCGCAGTTTTCCGTGTTTTTTTCAAAAACCTCGCGAAAATACGGGCTAGGATCCCTTAGAAAATTCCACACAGAGGAATTCTCCATGTACGCCTAGGACCCTATAGGCCTAGGACTTTCAATCAGCGAAGAAAGTTTTAAAATCGGTTTAGTTGCTACAAAATTTCCATAGAGCGCAATGCATTAGCATTATTTTGAGTGTCTTTGTAAAAGAATTATTTATGCTATATGCTTGAAAGGTTGCCTGTATGTTAATCCAGGGTATAAGCTATCTTCATTACGAATTTTTCCAACCATTTTTGTGTGATTCAGTCAAAAACATCCAAACACATAAACGTACACATTTATATTATTGGTAGGATTTGGAAATTTACGAACTTTAAGAAACACATCTGGACTTTTCTTGGTACTTACCTATATTATCCCGGCGGTCATTCCCGCCAAACTGTTTTCCCGCCCCATTGCCAAACTGTTTTTTCGTCAAATGAGTTGCCAAACTGTTGCCAATCGTATTCAAAACCATATAATTTCATGTGCCCGGCATTTATCTCGGCAAAAAATCGCTCGTCTTGGCGGACCGCCGGGATAATACGTAAGGGCACTTTTCTTTATTTATGCTTTTTAATTTGGCGTAAAATCAACATAGTTTCCATACTTATTTATGTTTTCCAAATGCATGTGATTTTGCAAATAGAATTTCTGCTTTATTTCAAAAGCATAAATCATTTTGTACGGGCGATAAAACGGTTTTTAATTAATAGTTAGAAAAGTAATTAAAATTTCCGAGCCTCAGGTACACTTTACCGAAGTCATGGGTCCAGGCATGCTCAAATTTTCAAAGATCTGCTTTCTGTAGATTTGTCTGGAGAACATTCATTTTTATTATTACAGATAGATAGATTTGGCATAAAACTGGCTTAATTTCCGTGGTATTTAATGTTTTTCAGATGCACGCGCGCTTATTTATTGAAGTAATAGCATTCTTGTTAGCTCAAAACATGAATCATTTGATACGGGCGAAACTCGCCAAGCATGGCAACGTAAAAACGGTTTTTAATTAATAATTAAAAAAGTAATTAAAAATCTAAAATTATAAGTAGCCTATAACCAACTCCAGAGTCCCATCTATATCTAAACCGAAATGCATCCTAATCGATTCAGCGGTTTAGGCGTGAAAGCGTCATAAACAAACAAACAAACAAACTCACTTTCGCATTTATAATATTAGTTAGGATATTGTTAAGAATTTTCGGTTTATTCTGCCTCCTAGATATTAAAATTATTCTAAAATTCGTACCCTACGCGTCAAATAATTTGTATTTTTTTGTATCAAAACCGGTTAACTAGAACGCGACGGACGGAGTTTTGGGTTTGCCCATTGGTTAACATAGGGTTTTCTAGAAATCTCGAGAAATATTTGGTGATTTCACTTGTGGGAACTTATTTTTGACGCCAAATTTGGCGATATTTCCCCCCAAAATCGCCAAGCTTGGCGACATTTCGGTTATTTGGTGCGCTTTTACCAATGGGGCCAGTAATGCTTGTTTTTCTGCATTAATATTGTGCTGTAGCTTAGTATTACTAATTTCCATTTCCATGACATAATCAAAATTCGAGCTTTATGGGGTTCTTCGAGAAATAGCTCCTACAAGAATTTTCGCTTAGCTTCTGCGACACCTATAAATAGAGGCAGGGCAGGCCACCAGCGATAGTTATATTCGAACGCTAATTGAGTTCGATGCATTACTCAGTAAATTGTGCTATTGGAAGCAATATTTTGCTTGTTTTTGAGTATAGAGTGTAAATTCTTCATTGCTGAGTCATGAGGGACTGTTTATGATTTCCTTTGTAAGTTTTCATTGAATTTTTGCCATTGAAAGTGTTTTATTTTTTGTAAGAAATGCAACATCTGTGAAAAGTATTGAGAGGACTATTATAAGCAAGGTTCTGGCCATTAGTGTCTGTGAATTTTGTTCAGCTGATTGTTCGAGGAAGTTCTAGAAGCAATAAAATTTATGTTCCATCCTGACAAATGGACTTTTTATAAGAACTTTCTATATACACTGGATTTTAGAACGGCGAACCCAAGAATCGAATCCCGACGAAGCCAATATCTCTGTAACTATTAAACCGAATGAAAAACTTTTTCTATAATAGAAGTCTTCTATTCCTAAGTATTATAATTTTACGAATTTTTGGGCCAATCGGCTGTTCTAGGGGTAAACTAGCTTAAAATTCGTATTCTACGTATCAAATAATTAAATTTCAAATTTTGTTGCATAAAAATCGGTTACCTAGACCGGGAGATATGGAGTTTTGGGTTTCCCATTGGTTAACATAGGGTTTTCTAAAATTTTGATGTTAGAGCTTAGCTGACGTCACTCTTGGGGACATATTTTTGGCGCCAAACTTGGCGATATTTGCCAAAAAGTTGTCAAGCTTGGCGATATTTCGGATATTTGGCGCGATTTTCCCAATGGGGCCTATAAATTTCATTTTCCTGCATAATATTGCGTAATAGTCTAATGATTCAACTGTATTCCTATGAGGTAATCAAAATCCGCTCTTTAAGGGGATCCTTCGAGAAATTTCTAATAGCTTCTGCGTCCCCTATAAATACGACAGCGTGCTGCCCCGGTTGAGTCAGTCTGTTTTTGACTGCTATGAGAAATAGACGTCCGTTCTGTTGAGAGTATAAGACTCTGTGTTAGCGCTTATAGAAGCAGTAATTTGCATGTTTTTAAAAGCGCGTTTTTAAGTGCTGTGTAAATTCCTCATTGCTTAGTCTTGAGGGACTGTTCCCACAAGCCCTCATAAGATTCCACTGAATATTTTGCTTGTGGAAGTACTTTATTGGGTGTGAATTGCAACATCTGCGAAAGCTTCGGTACTGAGCAGACTGTTAAAGCAAGCTACTGCCCGTTAGTGCCTGTGAATTTTGTACAGCTAGAAGCAATAAAGTTCGTTTTCGATCCTAACAAGTGGACTCTTTACTAGAACTTCCTACTCCTACTGGACTTTAGAACGACGGACCCAGAAATAAACAGAGTTTTCTGCAAGAACTGGCTACCATTCAAGAATTTCTTAAAAATAAAATAAAATAAAAGTTTAAATAGTTCTTTTACTCGGACACTCAAATTAATTCTAATACATTAAGCTGTATGGATATTTCTTGGACGTCTGTACTGATTCTAAAACTCCTGAGTATTATATGGGCACTATTCCTGAGTATTATATGGGCTACCTGTCATGCATATATCACATATAGGCCTTTTACAGGGATACTCCATTCGATTTATATTACGATCTCTGGAACTAATGAACCTATTCTAAAACTATCTTCACAGGCGGAAAGCTGCATTATTCCTGAGTATTGTAGGCTACCTTTCTTGCATATATAGCATACTTAGTTCTTCTACAGGGACACACATAAAAATTACGTTACGCTCTATGTGTACCTCTGTAACTATTAAGCCGATTCTGAAAATTTTTTCACTCATAGAAAATTACGTTATTAATGGTTATTAAAGGCTACCTTTAATGCATATAGCATAAATAGTTCTTTTACATGGACAATGAAAATAATTCTAATACATTACGCGCTAAGGACATCTCTATGACTACTGAACCGATTCTAAAGATGTTTTCACTAAAGAAAGCTTCACTATTCCTGAGTATTATGGACTACCTTTTATTTATCTCTATTCTGAAAAAAAAAAAAAAGAAACGCCCACTGCCGCAAGCTTGTTCTGATATCTCCTTCGAAACCATGGGGATTTGAGTTTCGACGAAGGTGTCCACGAATTCGGAAAATTCCGGGAAAGCCGATAAGTTGACTTAAATTTCGAAATTAGAATTATTTTAGAAGATATTAATAAAAAAACTGAAAAAATATAAGCATAATCCCTGACAGCACATCAAACTTGATTTATCAAGTCAATAAACTTGAAAATTTCAAGCGTGTAAGCTTAATGAAAGCTTGAATCAAGTGCTTTAGTTTACACTTGCCCAGCTTGCATTAAGCTTGACATAGAAAGCTTAATTTCAAGGTTAAAAATTTTCTACAAAAAAATTTCTTAAATACACGGGGGCGCCCGTGGGCGAACTCGCTCCACATATTTTATTTTTCCACGCATTTTCCCCTCTATGCTGAAATTTCAAGTTAATTTAATCTGTTTCCATCAAGCGTCCGCGGCTGGAATAGATCTCGGGACCTAAGGGTTGCGATGCCAGCGTGCTATCCGTTCGCCAACCTGCCTCGCGCTTTCATGACTAAAGTTTGTAGTAACTGTCATGGTTGTCACGCTGTTTTCAGACGAGATCGATCAGTGCCCGGTGCCGATTTCTTTCTTTTATTTTTCCATGGAATGAATCAAAATTAAAATAATGTTATGTGTGATTTATAGAGACTACTAATAGGGAAATAAGCATAATATAAACTTAAAAGCACTACACGTTTTAAAACTTTCACTATCGCGACACTCATGTTGGGCAATACTGGCCAAAATCGAGACAAACGACTTATTTTGAAATCAATTTCGTAGTATAATTATATTTTATTTTGAAGAATTTCCATATTTGGAAATATAGAATCTTTTTTTTTTTTATTCTATGGTCAAGTACATTTATGACAGATGATAAATTATTTTGTGGCGGCCGGATTGCGCCTCATTCTACCACCCAAAAAGTGAAGTATATTAACTAACTAAATTCTGTTAATTATATTAAAATTTATTTTTAGGGCTAATTAATTAGTTAATGGAATTACTAATGTTAATTAGATGTAAATAAAACTAAAACTACCCTCGTGTTACACTTCAGAGACGCTTATTCCATTCATTCCTTCCCCTTGCGTGTTCTAATGTCCAGGTTTTGTGCGATAATAAAATAAAACACAACTTTTATGAACTTTTCTTTATTTAATATGAGCAAATTTGAGAAAATTAATGTCCATTTTCCTTCTCACCTAGAGCGACAGATGGCGCCATCACCGCACGCTCTCCCATTCAAGCTGTATTCAAGCTTGACAGTTCAAATGACTTCTCCAAATATAATTATACTTGCTGCAAGCTTAAAATGAATTGAACTGTCAAGCTTGTATTAATACGTCAAATTCAAAGAAATGTCAAGCTTGATTTAAGCTTATGTGCTGTCTGGGATGGTTGCCAGGCTAGGCAATTTTCGTCAGCATAAAATCATTCATGCCTTTGCAACAAAGCAATTCCAAGTATGTAGAATCACGTGAAACTGACAAACATGAAGTAGAATGACACCAATTTTATTCCAAATTTAAAAGTTTGTGACATAAATAAGTCAAAGTGTGTTATACAAAGTTCCCTTAGATAACAGGAGTTTAGAATTACCGATTATTTGTTTTTCCAAAACAGAATAACTAATTTTAGCTGATCTAAAAAGCTCTCTTTTGGCATCAGGTACAGGTACTATCTGGCAAAAGACTCTCTCTCCAAGCAGAGTAACTCTAAAACGCGTTTTTCAAAATGCTAGCACCCACTCAGACAGCACAGCAAATTTGCATCAAACTTGCAGCAAGTCTGATTTATCAAGTCAATAAACTTGAATTAAGCTTGAAAATTTCAAGCGTGTAAGCTTAATGCAAGCTTGAAAAAAGTGTTCAAGTTTACACTTGCCCAACTTGCATTAAGCTTGACATAGCAAGCTTAATTCAAACATTTCCTAAATATATGCGACGCCGGTCGGCGAACTCGCCCCATATATTTTATTTTTCCAGGCATTTTCCCCTCTAAGCTGAAACCTCAAGTTATTTTAAACTGTTTCCGGCAACGTCCGCGGCTGGGATCGATCTCGTGACCTATGGTGTGGAAAGCCAGCGTCCTAACCATCATGCCAATCTCACTCGAGGTGATATGACTAAAATTTGAAGTGACTGTTACGGTTGTCACGTCGTTTTTTGGCGAGATTGATCAGAATTGGCTGATGCCGATCTGTTTCTTTTATTTTCCCATGGGATGAATCAAAATTAAAAGGATGTTACGTGTGATTTATAGACTCTACTAATAGGGAAATAAGCATAATATAAACTTAAAAGCAGCACACGTTTTAAAACTTTCAATATCGCAACACTCATATTGGGCAATATTGGCCAAAATCGAGACAAACGACTGATTTTGAAATCAGTTTTGTAGTATATTTGTATTTTATTTTGAAGAATTTCAATATTTGGAAATATAGAATCTTTTTTTTTAATTCTATGGTCAAGTACATTTATGACTGATGATAAATTATTTGTTATGTGTATGTGGCTTTCCAAATCAAGCAGTCATCAAGTTGAATTCAAGCTTGACAGTTCAAATGACTTCGGCGGGAAAATATTTGCTGACTCATTTTTTTTTGTAATCTCTAAGCTTACTGCAAGCTTAAAATGAATTGAACTGTCAAGCTCGAATTCAAAGAAATGTCAAGCTTGATTTAAGCTTATGTGCTGTCTGTGCAGTATCTTGAAAATGAAAAATAATTAAAATGCAAATTATAGTAAAGCCGGTTAGGTTCAGCTTATTTGTTACCAGTAGAAATATTTGGCGGCGTTAGCCATGCCATTATAGCAGTTATAGTACAGCTTTTGTCATTTGTCATTATGTCATGTTTTGGATATTTGTCAGCGCGGCGAGATAATATATTTCGTGCTGCTAAATACGCCAATCTGCAAAGAATTATGTATATGAATATATGGATAACGATTTACACGGTAACTTTACACGAGCAGTAATTATTAGTTATTCGTTTGTGTAAATCGCCAAATAATGAAAAGTCGACATGGGTGGCAAGCTATTCTAGCTGTTCCGTAGTTTTTATCAAGGAAAACATATAAAGTACTGGTTTCTTTGAACTAATTATTAACTATACATATACGTAAGTCGCCAAATTATGAAAAATTGCCATGCGTGGCAAATACACAAGGTTTTTCATATCTTTTACACAATTAAAAATAGTCAGAACTTTAAATTTTTATGTTCCAGAGAACATGCATAACCAAGCGATGTGTAGCTCGGTAACATTCTATCTGATCCAATCTTAAGTTTTTTCTTTTGAAATTATGACTTTTTTACGAATACGCCTTATTAGGGGCCGAATGCATCACACGAAAAGCGAGCGTAGCGAATCCAGGGGTCTTGGCCCCTAGTCTCTCTATTCTAAAAAAAAGTAACGACCGCTGCCGCTGCTGCCGCTGTCAAGAGCTTGTTCTACAATCTCCTCCTAAACCGTGGGGATTTGAGTTACGACAAAGGTGTTCACGGATTCGGAAAATTCTGAGGTACCTGATAAGCTGACTTAAATTTCGAAAATCGAATTATTTTAGAAGATATTAATAAAAAACTGAAAAATAATCATAATGTTTGCCAGGTTTGACATAAAATCATTCATTCCTTTGCAAAAAGCATTTCCAATTATGTAGAATCGCGTGAAATTGACAAACATGAAGTAGAATGACACCCATTTTACGCTAAATTAAAAGTATATGAAATAAATAACTCAAAGTGTGTTACACGAAGTCGACAATTTTCAAATAGTACGTTCGCTTAGACAACAGGAGTTTAGAATGAGCGATAATTCGATTTTCCAAAACAGAAAATCTAATTGTAACTGATTTTAAAAGCGTCATCATGGCATTAGGTAAGATCTAGCAAAATGGTATAGTTCCAAGCAGGGGAATCTCGGCGAGTTCCAAAATGTTAGAAACCAGTATCTTGAAAATGAAAAATAATTAAAATGCAGATTATTTTAAAGCCGGTTCTGTCCAGCTGGACTATTTGCTACCAGTAGAAATATTTGGTGGCGTTAACTATGCCATTATAGCAGTTATAGTACATTTTGGATATTTGTCAGCGCGGCGAGATGATATAATTCGTGGTGCTAATACGCCAATCTGCAAAGGATTATGTATATGAAAATATGGATAATGGTTTTCCGGGAACCTTACATGAGCAGTAACTATAGATTGTGAGCATGTGTAAATCGCCAAATAATGAAAAGTCGCCATGGATGGCAAGCTATTCTAGCTGTTCCGTAGTTTTTATCAAAGAAAATATATGAAGCACTGTTTTCTTAGAGCTAATTATTAACTATATACTAGCTGCTACCCGCGACTTCGTCCGCGTCGGCTTTAGAGTTAGGTCCCAAAAGAAATGAAGCATGTGTGAATAACACATATGTTTGCGACAAAAGAAACTGCATTTAAATATTATTTGCCTTTTACTTATTTTATATGAAGTATAATGCGTGGTAGTATACTTCATTTAAAATAAGAGAGTAAGCAGAGTTACTAAATTTAGATTTTTTTCAGGCATTTGGCGAATACATTTACGACAGTATTTGCTAACTGTTTTTGTTGTTCTTGTGAAAGAAATATTTATGCTATAGCATGAATTTTAGCCTACGCTAATCAGGAATAGTGCAGCTTTTTCTTAGCGAAAAAGTTTTAGAATCGGTTCTATAGTTACAGAGATACCCAGAGAGCGTAATGTATTAGAATTATTTTGAGTGTTCCTGTAAAGGAACTATTTGCACTACATGCATGAATTTTAGCCTATAATACTCAAGAATAGTGTAGCTTACTAACAGTGAAAAAAGTTTTGGAATCGGTTCAGTACTTACAGAGATACACATAGAGTGTAATGTAATTCTTATGAGTATCCCTGTAAAAGAACTATTTGTGATATATGCATAAAAGGTAGCCTATAACACTCAGGGTCCCACCAGTGTCTAAGAAGTTCTACTCTCAAAACTGGAAGGCTGGAAGTGCCAGGTTCAACCCCTGGTCGAGCCTGTCGACCTAGCCGCTCGCAGATTTTCGCGGTTTTCTCCAAAACCTCGCGTAAATACGGGCTAGGATCCCTTAGAAAGTTCCCCACAGAGGAATAACCCATATAGGCCTAGGACCCTAGTGCAGTCAATCGGTCTTAATCCACAAACAAACAAACAATAATACTCAGGAATAGTGTAACTAAGTTTTAAATTCGGTTTAGTAGCTATAATTCCATAGAGCGCAATACATTAGAATTATTTTGAATGTTTTTGTAAAAGAATTATTTATGCTATATGCTTGAAAGGTTGCCTGTATGTTAATCCAGGGCATAAGCTATCTTCATTACGAATTTTTCCAAATCCGTTCAGCAATTTGTGTGTGATTCAGTCAAAAACATCTAAACACACAAACGTACACATTTTTTAATGACTATGTCATTTTATCTCTCAATACCCTTATTGAAAAATGTGTCCCAAAAATGCGACATAATAAAGCGACATAAAAAAGCGACATAATTTTACATGTATTTAAATACTATTAGTTCACAACAGCTTTAATATCGAGATTAAAGCAATCTTTAGTCTCGATATTGTTACACTATTTCGTAAGCTGTAGAATATGCTCCACATGTATTTTTTACATATATTCAAATATTATTAGTTCACAACAGCTTTAATCTATTGTTACAATATTTCGTAAGCTGTAGAATATGCACCACATGTATTTTTCTATAAATAGGTTACACTCATAAAAATTTCAACATAGGGTTACCAGGCGAAATACGCGAAAGATGAGCGATAAAATGCCAAGTTAATTAATATAGTTTTAATATGGCAATAATAAAACTAAAAAATTAGGGGGGTTCAGGGGATCTCCCCCTGACGAGGCTCGAACAGCCGAGTTTTTATATTATTGGTAGGATTTGGAAATTTATGAAGTTTAAGAAACACATTTGGACTTTTCTTTCTAATGCTTTTTAATTTGGCGTAAAATCAACATAATTTCCATACCATTTCATGTTTTTCAAATGCATGTTTATCTGAAAATAGAATTTCAGCTTTATTTCAAAAGCATAAATCATTTTGTGCGGGCGATAAAACGGTTTTTAATTAATAATTAGAAAAGTATTTAAAATTTCAACATTCTGAGCCTCAGGTGCACAGTCATGGGCTTCTATGCTCAAATTTTCAAAGCTCTGCTTTCTGTAGATTTGTCTGGAGAACATTCATTTTTATTATTATTGATAGATAGATTTGGCATAAAACTGGCATAATTTCCGTGGAATTTAATGTTTTTCAGATGCACGCACGCGCTTCTTTATTGAAGCAATAGCATTCTTGTTAGCTCAAAACATGAATCATTTGATTGATACGGGCGAAACTCGCCAAGCATGGCAACGTAAAAGCGGTTTTTAATTAATAATTAAAAAAGTAATTAAAAATCTAAAATTCTAATTAGCCTATAACCAAGTCCAGGGTCCCCTCTATATCTAAACCAAAATGCATCCTAATCGATTCAGCGGTTTAGGCGTGAAAGCGTCATAAACAAACAAACAAACTCACTTTCGCATTTATAATATTAGTTAGGATACGCAAGTCGCCAAATTATGAAAAATCGGCATAATTGGCTAATACGCAAGGTGTTATATGGGTTTCACATAATTAAAAATAGTGCGAAGTTTAAATTTTTATCTTCCAAGGAACATGCAAGAACCAAGCAATATGTAGCTCGGTAGCATTCTATCTGATCCAACCTTTGGGGTTTTTTTTGTTGTTGAAATTATGCCTTTTTTATGAGTAAGCCTTATTAGGGGCCGAATGCCTCATACGAAAAGCGAGCGTAGCGAGTCTAAGGGGCCTTGGCCCCTAGTACATAACGAAAATGGTTATTTACACGGACACACATAGAATTGCGTTACGCTCTACGGGTATCTCTGTAGCTGCTAAGCCGATTCTAAAACTGCTTTCAGCGACAGATTCAACTTTAACGTAAGCTTGCGACTGTAACCAGCGATAGATACACCTTAACGCAAGTCACTCGGCTGACCCTGTCAATAAATTACCCAGTCGATTGCCAAAAAAAAAAATGCACAGTTGGATGTTACAACAGTTCTGTTCTAAATACAATATTTCAACATTATACGGATAAAACATTTTGGAGTTATACGAAATTCGAAATTATTTTTCGCGCCAAATTTGGCGATATTTCAGCAAGACTTGCCAAGTTCGAGGACAAATGGCGAGATATTGGGCATTTAGAAAACAATGACTAGCTATTTCCAGAAGCATCTGGTGTTATTATGGTAAGGTCATTAGTTGCCTCGTTCATCCTAGTCGCGCTAGTGTTTACCCACCGAAACATGATACAATGACAGTGAAAGTTCTGAGGAAGGAGATGGCTACAGGCCGGCACTCATTCAGCGTGCGTTTCAGTACGCTATAATGGGAAGTCTATGTATTTTTCCGTATCTCCAAGACGCATTGCGGAGAAAAGTTGCCCCATTGTATGATTGGGGTGGTTTTGTGGTCTCACGCGTTATCCTTTGGCGGCGAATCCCGAAGGGCCATTAAAAGTCAAAAAATTCTTCACCCCTGCACTGTATCCCCCTTGTACAATGCCTTGACCATTAAAAAAAAAAAAAAAAACCTGCTGCGTCCGGAAAAACGCTGCATGTGTGCCGGCCTTTAGGATGGAAGGGATGCCAAAGAGAAAATTCTCATAAAGGCACGTCTAGAAGTGGCCTTGCCAACAGAATTTGTGACCTTTGAGAAGTCCCAAAATTTTCTCACTTCCTCCTTTGCTGATTGCAGTTTCCCGGATCGCGGGGAACGCTAATTGTAGAGATATACTAAACTAGCCGCCAAGGTGGAGAGCTTCTCCGCCCGTGCCTAACTGTTCTTAATACTCAGTGCAGTATCGGTCAACACTAATGCTTACATCTGAAGGCCGTACTCAGGGGGGAGGCGGTCCCCGCCCGAAATTTGAAATGTTTTTACAAAACAATAATGAAGCCTTTTTGTGAAAAATTTTGCCATTTTCACCTCTTGGTCCCCCCCCCCCCCCCAGAAATTTTTTTCTGGATACGGTCCTGTTACATCTTATTGTGATTGCCGTTCGCAGGGTAGAAATATTATTGATTTTGGTACCACATACGTTAGCGTATTATGTAGGTTGATACCTCGACATTCCATATTCAGATTTATGATTTTAATGGTCAGATTTGTAAGAAAATTAATTAGCAAAAGTTCACAGACGTATTCAAAGTGGACACTATATAACCACTCACACTCTTTTTAAGACGTAGTTTTTACAGTGTGCATGGATGCAGTAAATAAAGGACAAAAATTGACAAGTATTGCAAAATTCTTGAAAGTTACGATGTTTCCAGAGTTTGCAAAGTGCAGACTAGTGAAAAGACCATTTTAGACAGCAGAAAATGTTAATTTTTATCAGGCCCGGACTGGCTCTCAAGGGGGCCTCGTCTAGAGATTTAAAAGGGGCCTCTTCAGGAGCCGATTGGTAGATTTGGGAGCCCTGCCTTTTACTGAGGAATTTAGAGGAAATAGAATATTAGAATATGTAATATTTGAAAATTAGGCTTACGCGCCTAAAAATCACATTTAAGTATTTTACAGATTTGGGGGTCCTGACTTTTCGGGGGCCCCCTTGCGTCGCGTGGTTTCTGGAATCCTCCGCTGCGTAAGATTGCTGGAAAATAAATAACAAAATTACTCTTATTATAAAGTTGTATATCCACTTTTGAATGCCTCAACGGATCCCCATTGGGTCGGGGGCCCTCGGCGATCGCCGAGTCCGGGCCTGATTTTTATACATAGGGATAGATACTGTAGAAACTTATTTTTTTAAAAACGTATTCCAGGTGCCTGTTAATTGCCCTACGGGGGCTGAGCCGTCCATAGCGCCCCCAGCACTACGGTCATGAGTGGGCAACTAAACTTTTTAGATTAGCCTAAGTTGTTCAAAACGCCAAACTGAATGTGTGAAATCGTATGGGAACATGTGAAATTCAAGATCGGTAGAGGGAGATGACCCCTATGACCCACTCGCTGGAGCTGCCTTTGCATTTAGCAAAATGATTGTCTTTACAAAAACACCGTCTTCACAGAAAAGTGTGGTGGTTGTAAAGTGAAATTGTACAAAAGTGGTGACTATAGACAGATGGTCTCTTAGCCAAGGCTTTAGTAGGTTCCACTGTATATGGAATCTTGAGAATATTCAACATAACTTTATTCACGCCCAAATTTAATGCTTCATTGTCGAATTTCGACCATTAGTATAAATAAAATAGTTTTTCTCAATGGACTTAACGCTAAAAAGTACAAACAAAGAATTTGAATGAAATGAAAAAAAGCGTAGTTGAGTCGCCAATCGTGACCTAGTGTTTCAATTTCTTGAGTTTCGTAACCTTTGCACGATGCTAGACACCTGTTTTAGCTTAACATTAGGAAAATTAAAGAATATGACTTTTTAAAAGAAAGGTTTTTTAAGAAATCCAAGTTAAAAGGACAAAAATTCTCAAAATAACTACTCTGGTACTTATAGTGTTTTATATGGTGGAAGGTAAACACTAATTTAAAACTCAACATTTTGTTCTAGAATATTAAGGGGGGGAGAGATAAAAAATAATGAAAAATATATAAAATGCAGGAAAAAAGAAAGAAAACAAGATTGCACAAAATAGAGACGTAAAAACACAAACAACACACAAGAAAAATTTAATTTTTGTAAGCTTATTTAAAAAAAAATCTGGCAACCATAGGTTCAATACTTTTTGAACAAATCTCGTTTTTGATCTAAAAAATTAGCTTCCAAAAAATAATAAGTTTATTTTAATATAATAAATTTTATAAAAGTTGAAAACATAAATATAATATAGGGGGCCTATTTTTAACCCAACTGCATCGAGATTTAAACCGAGGAATACTACAGAAAAATTTGTCATTCCCAATAAGAATCATAAAAGATTGAAACTGGAATTCTAGAGACAATTTTCTGTGCAACTAATGATACAATTTTAACTCATAAAGCATATTTCCACATTTTTGCAGCAGAAGCCTTTGATGCCTGGGTAATTGCAGATGCACACCGTTTGACCAATCAACTTCAAAATTCGTATAGGTATGTAAATTCACATGGAGAAGGCCATAAGTGACTGCAATAGTTTAAAAATCCACTCATTCTGATTTTTGCCAGTTTTTAGCTGCAAAGAGTTTACTCAATATCTGAGAAAGTATTACTTTGCATGGGTTTAATATATTGAATTATATGTCAAATTAATAATATCTGGTGAGAAATTTACATCACAAACAATGTAGTTTCATAATTTTTATGATTTCAGCTAGCTTGGAACAGTTCTTTGAGATTTTTGAGATCAAAGATTAAGTCATGAAAGTAGCAATCTCCAACAGATATTTCAGACTATTTTCCCTCGGTTAGTTTAAATGAATGCTAAACCACATTAGTTCAGAACCCCATTGTCTCACTATGTTGTAATGCAACTTATTTGTAATGTTAAGCATGACATCAATTCCTACAGTGCAATTATTATTATTGTATGATTGTAATAAAAGAAGCACAAAACAATTTTCTAGAAAATAATTATTATTATGCAATAGCTTTAAAATTTATATGCATTGATGCTAACCTACAATGCTATACAACAACGATACAAAATGAGTCTGTTTTCCGTGATAAATCACAATTATACATGTACATTATTTAAACACATCACAAATACATAATAGCCAGTATATACAGATAATCAATAACAGGGAAAATTAGACATTAAGCAGCATATTTGATGGCAGCAAAAATTATGAACAGAAAAAATATTTTGATGTTGACAAACACATATGTAACAATGTATGAAACTTAAAGTGATATTCCTTTAACTCTTTACCATTGAAGTTAATAATAAATTGATTTAACTTTGAAACAGTTTTAAAAATTTAAGGAACAAGTATAGAAAAATTAGTAATTTCTTAATGAAGGTTGTTTACAGAAGAAGTTAAATTTTAAATTCAATGTTACACATTGAATGTCAAGCATTATTTACCAGGCTAATATGAAACTTAGAATGGAATATACAAACTGAGAAATATTTTAAAATGAAATTGCAGAACAGTACTATTTTTCAACACTGCATTAATATTAAATGGTAATAATTAAAAAAAAAAATAATTTTTCAAATTTCATTTAAATGACTAGAAGTACAGATGAAGCTTGAAACAGCGTAGTTTGAAATACAGTCAATATGCATATAACCTGAGAAAATATGTTAACAATAAAAAATGCCATAAAAATAAAATAAACTTTTGACAGTTGAGTTTTCAATATACTATGGCAGGGGTTCCCAAAGTGCAAAACAACCATGATTTCATTAAAGTACTTGTTTGAATTTTAAATTAGAACTGCATAAACTATGTTTATGTTCTTACTGCTTTACTTCTCTAACTTGTTCTTCACAAGGAGATATATATATATATATATATATATATGAATAACAGATGTAAAACACAAAGTATATACCGCAAAATTACAATATTCCATAGATATTGTATGATGAGGATGCTGTGAGAAAATTGTCTAATTATCTAAGAATGCCGTGTTTGGGAGCCCCTATATTACGGAAAGGTTATAATATGGCAGGTAAGCACACACCCACAACTGGGTTACATCGAGTGCTCACTATAATTTAAACATCTCTTCTTTTTAAAATTTAAAGTAAAAATGCAATGAGAAAAGAATGCTAACCAAATACAAAAGCTTTCAGAAAGCAATCATCAATTTTTACTTTTATATATTTAATAAAAGTTTTAAAATGCTTAAGCACAAAATTATTGCACTTGTAACAAGCTGAACGCCATTATAAATTAATTTTTTGCTAAGTTTGATTTAAAGCAACAATAATTTTCTTGTTTGGTCTTATTGACTAAAAAAGCCTACTTTTGAAGTACACATTATACAATAGTTCAGGGTTATAGCTACTGCAGATGTTTCGTAAAGAAATTAAATTTTTATCATTTTGTTAAGAGAAATAAATTTCACAAGCGTGAGGGAGTAGAGGGAATCCTCTGGTCTTACCCAATGTGCCTAGGCTCTTTTCCGTTTTATTCGTCTCAATAATTACCTCTGAGAATAGCAGATATTCAAGTTAAAAATAAATCCATTATATGTTATTACCTTTTATCAGTTGGTGACAAGACAGAGTCAAGAATTTATTTTTTTCAAAGGAATGAGGATATTTATTTGATCACAGTCAGGGGAAATATGATACCTTTCTTTACGCACTGGTGTGATAAAATTCTTATTTGACATTAATTCTGAATACCAGATTACAATACAGTTTTATACAAAGATGGGGAAAAAAAAAAAAAAATCAGTAAAAATTTGAGACTTTTTTTATGCATTACAAAATCTTAATATCAAACTACAACTAATCAGTCATAACTGAAGTTACAATATACACTGACAAACCACAGACACTCTCTCTTTTCAAATGGCTATTGTGTTCTGCTCAATACCGTGTGAAAAAAAAAGTATAATAGAATAAAGTATATTGGTGAATAGCTTTTCTTGAGTAAAAATAGATTTAGGAAATCCAAACAAAAATCTATCATTGTTTACTCTCTCTTGATTACTTAAGAGAGAACAAAAGCCACCAAAATTAATCTGAGCTTATAACATATTTTTTCAATACTTTTGAGTTAACTGAAATTTAACAAAAATTACTGTATTTACCCGCGTATAAGTCGAAACATTTTGGACAAAAAAGAGGCTTTAAAGTTGGGGGGTCGACTTATACAGGGTGTCTACCAAATTTCTGAAAGTCAATTTACGGACTGAAAAAAATTCCTGACCACTGCATTATACTTTGGGAAATTGCACAATGCCCCCTCCCTTGTCTTTATATTTGCATATTTTGTACAACTTCTTGAAATCACTTTTAGACTGAAGTATACAAGATTAAGCTTTCATCCATTGAGAAACAGAAGGAGTCGCACTTTCTGACAGAATTAACTAACTGTTCTTGGAAATACGGTCCTAAACCATAAGTTACAAAGTAAGAAGCTATTTTGTCTTTTACCCTCGCGTCAAGATTGATGCGTCCATATTTTTCCCTCCTTATACAAACACATCACTTTCTTGATGCTTTCGCGGTCCGAAAAATGCGTTGCAGTTGCTTTCGGTTTCGAGTCACACGAAACAAAAAAATTGATTCTTTTGGTGAATTTTCCGGACCCATTTTCCAATTTCCCGGCTTTTTCCAGACTTTCCGGAGCGGTAGACACCCTGTTATACGAGGGCCCTTAATTTTTAATTATTATTTTTTTTTTTAATCAGAAGTCAAAAATGCCCTTTTATAAGACAAATGTCCTCTTCCTTCCTGCATTCCATAACACAATGACGTTTTTTCAGGTTGATTTTCATACCAGGAAGAATGTAGCGATACAAAGATTGAAAACATGTATCATATTGTTGTTCTTATTGGATTACAGCCAATTAGCTACACGTGGACTCTAGGCCGAAGGGTAGGGTGCTCCCCACCCCTTGTGGAGGTCTTTCTAAGGGATCCTAACAAAATATGTGTACATGACGAGCCGATGACGACGAAGGAATTTTTTTAATTGTTTGATGAGTCCGATATTGTATAGGATCTTGAATCAGTTTAACTTTATATATTAGTATTTTGCTATATCATACTATCAGTAGTGCCATATTATTATTATCAGTTCAATTTTGTATACTACTTTTGTATTGTTATTATCTTTATTATTGTATATTTAGTACTTTCTTTTTTTACAGATGTCTTTGAATAAATGTGTTTAAAAAAGTTAAAATTTCCTGAGCGGGAAAGTGATGGATCAACTTATACGCGGAATTTTAAAAAATTCAAATTTTTGTTATCAAGAAAGTGAGGGGGTCGATGTATACATGAGTAAATACGGTACTTCTTTTTTTTTTCCCTTTGAGTTCTCTGTATAAATTAGGATACTGAGCCATGCAGCAAATGGTGCACCGTATCATTTTGAAATCATTTAAAAAGAAATCCAGTTTAGGGTATAATAGAGAAAAATTATGTAAAACTATTTTATATAAAATATATCTTTAATCTCTTTTTAAAACAATTTTACACCTAAACAGCTAGGCAAAAATTTAACTCTTGACACATCTTCATTATGTTTTCAAATTTAGAGTGTGTAGCAGATAATTTTTTAAAAAACTATTAAATTATAGGATGGTTATAATTAAATATACCCTATCAACATGTTAGATAGTATTTACAATCGAATAGTTTTTATCGTCTTAATAAAAAAAACACGTTTTTACCTTCCTTCGAAAAAATAGTTTGATTGCTCTAGTTTTTCTTTTTTCATTTAAGAAATAATTAATCCACCAATTTTTTACTTTCTAAGTATAGAATTCTATTTCCATATAGCAATATTTTCCTAATTTAATTTTTAATCAAGTAAATAAAAATACTATCAGTAAAAAGTGCTTTTACCCCTTTAATGTGCATTGATACAAATATGTATTATCCCATTTAACCTTTAGAGTCCGGCGCAATGGCACTAAACATTTACTCTGTGGCAAGATTTTTCACCCCTTTCATTGAAATGTTCTTTTGTAAAATTTTTCTCTATCCAGTTCAGGATATAATAGAAGAAAATTAAAATTATTTTATATAAAAAATATCTTAAATCTCTATCAGCCACATTTAACTTCTACAAGAATTCAAAATTTTAAATATGTTATTGTACATTTATCATTATTCACAGTAAAATTTATTATAATTAACACTTTCTGAATGTACAGCTGCGGAAAAAAAAAAAAAGGCCCACTTGCTCTTTATTTCGCCATTGTTCGTCGTAAAGCAAAGTTATATATACCATTCGTTTGCAAATAACGCATACTTTAATTTACTATTAATTTAATTTGCATAAGGGGCCATCTTCATATTTAATTCTGCATCAACTTCGTTTTTCTCAATGGCAACCCCATATTTTGACTTTATTAAACGAAAGAAAACCTTCAAATTACCCTAAATATAAATTTTCACCAATTTTCTACGATAATTTTCGGAGATATTGCGAATTCATTTTTGCGCGTTTTTAAGGGACTTGGCAAATTGAAAAACGCTATTTGTAGGTTCCGAACTTTTCGCCTTTCATTTATTTCGCTCGCGAGAATTAAAAGAAATTAATATTATTTTCCAGGAAAATATTGTTCCCATCTCTCTTAAAGTTTTTTGTACTGAGGATATCAAGGGTAGAATAGAATATTTAGTCTGTGGTAGAAATGACCCGTGAGTTTTAACTTCCTTGGTTCGTACACATGATTTAAGGGGAAAATGCAAAATTACTGCTAAGGATTTTGAAAATCTTTGTAATTTTGAAATTGTTATTCAGTGTTTCCCTTGATGTTTCTCTTAGACAGCTGAAATGTTGGCAGGAGTTAGAGGCTGCTCCCTGCTCTTCTGACTACAAGCATGAATATTGCTCGACTCAGCTATGGTTGAACTTAAAGAATGGTTTCATGATTGAAAATTTATTTGTTTGAATTTCATGTAAAAAACACAATTACTTTTTTGCCGACCCAATATTATCACTGTGTTTGTTATTTCACTTTCTTCATTTAATACTATCGCCTGCAATGTGCAATATTCTTAAGACTTTTGGCGGTATTTTAATTTATAGTTAGATGAAAATTTTTTTTACAGAAAAACGTGATTTTGAATGTTTGATAAAGTATGTGGAATTCCAAAGACCTAATGTTTCCGATATTAAAAAAGGTCACATTCATGCCTGGAAAGTTGAGGATGTTAGTTTTTCAGAAATAGGACGTTGTATTAGAAGACATACATCTACTGCATCTAATTCTATAGCTGGAAAATATTTTATTTGGGGGAATATGGTAGCGGACGCAACAATACACGCTTTATAGAATCCCCAACAAACTGTAAAAACCTCTAATTTATTTGCTTCAAAATTTGATATTTTTAATACTGGTATCTTTCACTGTGTTTTTGCACAAAATAAATCTAATTTACATTTATTTTATGCAATTTTCAAAAAAGTTTCACTTAATAAATTTATATATGGTCCCTTAACTCATGAAAATAACACATTTTATTTAATATAAATTAAACTACTGAACGTAAAAATTTGAAATTTTGCACAGCCATGCAATATTAATTTCTGCATCTATTTCCATCGAAATTTGGCTAGGTCGCTATTCATAATTTTGTTGAATAATAATTTAATAATTCATATTAATGATTTATTAAAAATCATAACATTAAATTATGTTTGGGTCGTTTAGTTCTAATAGTATGAATAAAAATCAGCTTCTTACTACCAATATTATATGAGATATGAATTGAAGTATGAGAAATATTTTAACATAGGGGGAGGGGGATTTTGGGTGCTCATAACTCACTCATTTTCTGTCCAAATTTATTGAAAATTGGTGTCTGGGGTTAAAATGAGCTAAATTCTTGAAATATGAAGTGAAATCTAGGGGTTGCTATTGAGAAAAAAAAAGTTGGTGCGAATTTTAATATGTAGATTTGCAATTTTTATGCATAGCAAATTAAAGTGTGCATCAATCGTAAACGATTGGCATCTGTAACTTTGCTGTGCGACGAACGACGGCCGAAAAATGTACAAGTGGGCCTTTTTTTTTTTTTTTTTCTCAGCTGTACATAACAATACTTACTATAATCTTAATGGAGACTATAAAATTTGCTATAATTAACACATTAATCTGACATAAAAATACACCTGTTGAAATAGAGAAGGAACACATGGGACAACAGTAAACCTGGGTGCCGGCTTTTGGTCAAAAACGTTTCATGGGAGGACTGTTGTCCCAGCCGGATTCTAAAAGTTAATTTTAGAATGATTGCTGTCATTTACAAAAATACATAAGCATAAATCAATTATCTAGTTTTCCCCACATACAATTAGTAAATTTGATTTTTATAATATACTAAAGAGTGAAAAATATAATAAATAATGATAAATATCATTTTATCACTATTTATTATATTTTCTTATTTATTATATTAAGCATGATAAATCTCGTTTTTTTGATTATATTTATCAACCACATTTTCCTTCTACAAGAATTCAACATTTTAAAGGTGTTATTGTACATTTATCATTATTCAATCTAAAATTTATTATAATTAACATTTTCTGAATGCACATAATAATATTTATGATAATCTTAATGGAGACTAGTTTCCTAAATTTTTACTTAAATCAAAAGAAAAAGAGCAAGTATAAGGACAATTTGATGCAACTTAACTTTAAAGGCCTTAATCATTTGAAGAAAACCAAACACTTACAAGTATAAGTTATTATATAAAGTAGTTTGCACTAATAGAAGTACAGTTTACCAATCTATTTACTTGAAGAATCTTGGCATTCTGTAAAAATATATGATGTTTGCAGTTTACTGTACACAAAGTCTATTTGAATCCATCTTCAACCTTTTCAGTATTCGATTCCAATGTCGATTATTATATTATTTAAAGATATGCCTGATATCTTACTACAAATATGTAAAATATGTCATTGACCTAGATGTTTTGCTTTTTACTATTCATAGGCATTCCAATCAATTTCTGAAACAAGATTTTCTGAATTTCACAGGTTTTTCAGAATGCTATAAAAAAATTTCAAGCCTATGTTGCTATAACACACATGTAACTTACAACTACCATGGTAGCACGGATCATTGTTAACCCTTTGGATGCATATGCCAAATCATATTAGGAGCATCTCAGACTTACAAACTGTGAAATATGAAATAATTAAAACTTTGAAAAATAACACATAAAAAGTACTCATCATTTTGACATGTGTTTCAGACAAAATATTTTCATCCAAAACATGTGTCAAACGATAAGTATCTTATGTGTGTTATTTTATAAAGTTTTAATTATTTCACGTTTTATAAACCCGCTTCTCTTGAGTGCTTTTAGTTATCTATATATGCAGACTCCAACAATTTGCCAAGTCACATTTTGAGATTTTCCAAGCTTAAAATCAAAATTTGAAATATTCTCAACTTTTCTTATCAAAATAAAATTCTTGGACTATTCCATGTTTTCCCCGACTGGTTGCAATTCTGTATTTATTAAAAATTATTTGAAGGAAAAAACTAAATAGAGAAAATATACAAAATATAAAAGTAAAGAAAGACAAATTGAAATCCTTTTATGTAGGTGTGAAACAAATAAAATTTGCAATTAGCCAGGTACAAAAATAATTATATGTTTATGAACATTTTTCCACAACTACCTATGATACTTTGAACAATTTTGCACAGTTACAGTAAAAACTGTCTAAAACAGACTAAATACTAAACAGAAACTATGAAATTCCTTTGAGTTACTGATCTGATTCTGTGAATAATAATAAACTTTTATTTAACAAACACCTGGCTTTAGTGAACACCTTTTTAAGCCACTTTCAATTCCATTTGTGATTTATATGGCATCCAAAAGCATAGTGAAAACAAATCAGATTGGAAGCACTTCCACAAAACAAGATCAAAATTTTGTTATTTGGTAGTTGGGATAGTGTTTAAAAATTTATTTAAAAATTTTCTTGCAATCTAAAATTCCCCAAACTTCAAAACTTTGACTGCATATGATCATGCTTCTTGAATAAGGGTTTAGAGAATATCTAATAAAAAGATACTATTTTTTCAAGGGAAGACTCACAGATTCAGATATGAATAAAGATATCGGTTAAAAAAAAAAGCTTAGAAGTAATAAAGTTTAGCTAATGAAAATTCACCATTATTTCATGGCATGTCACAAATTTTTCAATAGATAACAGAAGTTAAAATAATAGTGATTATCAACACTGGCAAAAGAGCCACTTTACCATATCAATGACTACAGGATTTTTACTGGTTGATAACTGGAATAATTAAAGCCAATTTTATTTCAAGACTTCAATTAAAACACTGGTGGGAAAAAGACAAAGTCTGTATGTTCATCGGCATAAGCTGGAAATTAGAGAGCATCTTTTGCCATCTTATTCTTACAGTTTTTGAGTTAGCAGATTACTTCTTGGAAATACAATGGGTGTTTTTTTTTTTTTAGTTTTACATACAATGGGGTTATCTAACAGTAGCATTGAAATTCTGATGCGCTGCAATTTTATCATACAAAAACATACACTTCAGCAGCATGCTCAAATTTCGACATTTTACACTGAAAATGATAGTTCATTCGAGCAAACTTTTTTGCATCCAATTTAAAAATATAATTCATGCATGTAATTCACAAGATTAGGCTAGCAATGACAATCCCTGCCCCCCTGCCCCCTTCTGGAAAAAAAAAAAAAAAAAGGTGTGGGGAACCAGGTTTCAGGTCAATCAAATGGCCTTTGCCAAACATTGTCAGCTGTCAAGATAGGTGGAGTCCGGTCTGTTTTTAAAATTAAAGGTAAAAACAGTTATTTGAAAAAAAAATCATGTTTTTATTTATTTATTAATTATTATTTTGGTTGTTTTATAAGTTTGGAAGTTCAGGGAAAGTAATATCTTACCCTTTACATATCTTTTATTTTCAGGATACAGTACAGTAGAATTTCTCAAATCCACTTTTTCAAAGTCAAAATTTCTATAATCCGGACAACATTTAGGCTTTCAATATTTTAAATCAGTATTGGCAGTAAATAAATAAATAAATAAAAATTATTTCTTTTAAATGCAAAGAGATGGAACACCAAACATAATGGAGACTTTAATGTGGCATACCACACACTGAAAAGGCTGAATCTAAGTCCCAGCTGGAAGTTCTGAACAAATGATTTAATGGTCAATTATGACCACACATATAAAAACAATACTGAGTTGTTTTGTTTTTTTTCCATTCATTTTCTTTTCTCTCTATTTAAGAAAGGTTAGTTAATTAATTTTTAATAACTTTATAGTCAATGCTTATATTTACTACAATGAATCTTATAAAAAATAATGCAAAAAACTTCATTTTGATGATCAACCTCACCATTAAAATAGAAGAACAAAAAGTGTGAAGAGGATGGGAAGACAGTTAAAGTAAACACTCAGGCCGGAAGCAAGCTGATTATACAATTTTTAATATTATATTACATTTGGGTTTATTTTAAGAGCAATTGGCACTGCCTGGACATGCCAATTGAAGCTTTTATTTTATCTAATAATGCCATAAGGGGCAGTTTATTCTGTATTAAATGATACACATAGATGAGGGTGCTTTTGCAGTGTTTTTGAGAGTTGATAATACAGAATTTCTATAATCCGGAATCGGTCAAGTCCCAGTGATTCCAGATTTAAGAAGTCCTACTGTAATATATAAAACACATTAACTACACAAAGCATAGATTTTGAAGTGTATCTGATTTTCAAGGCCAACTTCATCTTTTCTGAAATTCTGAACACAACTTTTTGTAAAAAGATTCACAATATATGAATAAGTTTCATTTATGCAGAAAATGTATAGAACAAATAATGATGAATTTAAGAGTACAAAATAACATGTATCCAAAAGAATTTAATTGAAAACTGGGAACTGCTTTGAATCTTTTTTCAAGTTTTTCAATCAAATGAGATTACACATGATTTAAATGTTCTAATTCAAAAAGATAGTACATAAAACCGTACTTTGAAATAAGAAATTGTTTACATTTAAAATCAGTTAAAAACTCCTTGTTTACAATTTCCTTAAAATTAGACAGTATATATGCTTATATCATTTGTATTTCTAACACAAAGTCAGAAATTTTACTGGCACAAAAGGAAAACACTCGGAGATTTTTTTTTTTTTTTAATAACAACTAATAACAGGTAAAGAGCAAACATTTTCAAGGCTTATCTATTTTATATGAATGAACTATACATATGTTAAGAGAGTAATTTTGTGACATATATTTTCTAACAAAAAATAAATTAAAATTTTCATTTCTTAACAGTATGTAAAGTTTTAATTAGAGGATAAAAACTCTTTAATGGAAGCACTGCTAACTTTTGCTAAGGGCTCAGATTCTTTCTGGCAGACATATTTCCACTGATTTGGAATTGGAGCATCTAAAAGACCATACTTTTCACGAATATTATCATGCACCCACCAGCAATATTTATTAAAGTTTGAATCGGGCGATTTGCCATAGGAAGCAATTTCTCTGATAGTTCGGTATAATCGCCTCAAGGAGATTTGAGCTGAGTCAGAAGGAACATTGGAGGCTTCCTTTGGGGGATCTGTCTCCATGCTTGCAGGTGGCTCAGTACTCTCTTGCTTTGATTCTTGATTCTCTTCAAGCCAAAATTTTTGAAATTCTTCAGCTAGAAACCCTTTGTTCTTAGTATTGCCATGAACAAGGCGAATTAGCGAAGGGAATGCTGTAAGAGATACAAAATATAAATGACTACAAAAAGATACTAGTTTTTCAGAATGCCATTCAACATATAATTGAAATACAGTTAATTTTGATGTTTGAAAAGCAAGGTGGTCACAGCAAATTCTTTGATTTCCCTCCCCCATTTATATTCTATGGCATTCTAGGGGGCCCTAAAACAATGTTAACAGAGTGTATCAGTGATGGATAGTTCTCACTCGTGGATATTCAAAATCTTCGAAAAATTAGCCACGACCCTTAATTTTGCCCACCACGATTAGCAGCGTGTATAAGTGAGAATTTTTATACCTGTTACAATAGTGCCAGAACTGGGACTGATCAACCAATCAATACACACTGTTTCATCCTCTTTTTCTGCTTATTTCTCATTCAAGGGTATTGCCTTTGATAATTTCCCAAGTGGCTCATTGTCTCGTCTTCTTTTTCCTGCTACTTCTCATTCAGGAGCATAGTTTTCTAAGATTTTTTTTGAGTGGCTGGCGGACACTGATCAAGGAAGGGGTGTGATTTTTGGCAGTGAGGGAGAGTCAAACTTGTAGCGAAAGAGGGACTTTTGTGGGAATGCTTAACACAAAACAAAACCTATCCATCTTGCATTCTTCGATATTGGAAAGATCTTCCCGCCTTATTTACCCTGTTTAAAACAAAAAAAAAAAGTATTTCTGATAGTGATTCCAACAGCTCTGTAGTAGTACACAGAGAAGCTCTTTTGAAAGTGACATCATGAGTGGGGAAAGGTTTTTTATTCGCTACAGAAGGATTTCTGATGGCACTGTTGTACGTTCCCAGGTTAGAACACACAGTATCAAAGAATCATTTGCAAAATCATTGATATTTATAGAAGGTCGAATTCACCTTTCAGATAAACTGTGAAATAAATAGAATCGGAATAGCCCAGCAATTTCATTGATGGGATTGGAATGTATTTAGATTCAAAATAAATGCCAATTTAGCAGCTTGTGCTAGGTATACATACACTATTTATGATAACTGAATCAATACTATTACTTTAAAAAATAAAATGAAATAATTGGGGAATGGGTATGGGATGTTTAAAAAGAATGATAAAATTTAAATCTGAAAATTAGATCTTAAAATACCCGAAAGAGAATAAATAAAAATTAAACATTGACAGCAGAAAAAAGTCATTTTATATATTAGTTTAAAAATTTGTTCATTCAAATCCGAAGCTTTTCTTTGATTATTCCAAATATCGCAAATTTGCTGATTGGTGGCCATTATGAAATTCTAGATAAAAACACTGAAACATAATAAAAATGAATGGATAAGAGACATGCAGTGGGTCTACTTGAACGCATGCTTTCCAAGTGGATAGATACCATAGTTTTATTTTTATGGTCTACAGATTTATAGAAGATTCTGTAGAAATGATTATATTAATGCACAATATATCTGCAAATCACTTACCTACTGAATTTCTAGGGAAGGTGTCAATGATTTGAATCACTTAATTTTTTTAAAAATCAATTAAATTTTAATCTTTACATTACATGATATAAGACTAGATCTGGGTTATTATTTTAGTATCAAATATAATATGATAGAAAAAATTTATTTGTAATCAAAACAAAACAATGGATATCAATGAAATAGTATATCTGTTATTACATACTATGTAATAATATATTTATAATCATCTTCATATAAATATTATATTTATACTTACATTTATAAATATAATATTTAGTATACTAGTGTTTTAAGTTCAGTCTTAGTTCACAAATGATATCAATGAAAATTATCTTTTAACTTACATTACATTATGTAAGAGTTTTTTTTATATTAAATTCCTAAATCTAAATCAACTGAGTTCTAATCTAATTCTGGCCCATTGTAATAATAGTAAAAATTATGGAAAAAGCCAAAATGTACTAAAAAGTTTATATCTAGATTTGATTTTATCAATATTTTAATGGGGAAAGGATTGCATGTCAATTAAATCCAGTTCAGTGCAGACTTTTTTAAAAATCAGATTTGTAAAATAAAAAAAATTTTGTTAAAATATTAAAATGCGTTTGTTACATATCAATACAATAATACAAAGTTTTAGGAAACATAGGACAGCCATAAAAAGTACAATATATTCGACAGCTCCGACCCCTGCTAAAGTCTTCATTAAACAGGCTATCTAACATAAAAAGAATTTTTCAAACTTAGTAGTTCCTGAGATTTTTGCATTAGGAAAGGAAAAAAAAAAAAAAAAAGAACCTGTCTCTTTGATATAATAACAGAGACTTATAAACATAAACACAGAGTTCCTTTTTAAACGTACTTATCAAGTCAGATTTCTTAAGGTTTGAAACAAAAAATAGGTAACTTTTCAATTCACTGGAAAATCAGATTATTTTTGGTCTGGATAAGCAGCAAAGTTCCATTCTATTAAATATAACACAAGGCAGTGCATGAATGCATAAATGTAACACAACCAAAAATTTTGAAGGGCACATAACTTTCTACAGGCTTTGAAATGGAAGTTTTAAAATGAATGTTGGAGGCTGCCAACTAAACAAAGTTAGGAGGTACATGGCCCCCACCAAACACTACACTTATGCATTAATGGATCAGTTATAAGATACATATTTAAAGAAACCATAATGAAATTAGAAAATGCATTATGCATTAAATAACATTCACCTTCATCAGGCAAAGGAAGCAGCTTCTTTTTTTTCACATTGCCATTGTTAGACGATTTTGGTGATTTGGCTAAATTAATGCTAGGATCATTCTGCTGGTTTTTAACTGTAAAACTAGTTGGAATAGGATTCTCAGACAGTAATTCAGCTGAGTAATTTTCCAAAAACATCTTTAGTCCATTATCTCGGAATGCAGGTTCACTGAGAAAATAGCATCCTAAGATAATAGGTTTCAGTTCTGTGGTTTTCTTCTTGCGTTCCATGTCAAATTCTTGAAGTTTTATTTTCAAGAAAGCTTTCCGTTTTTCAGGATCATTGTCCTCCTATGAACACACACAAACAGAAAAAATGAAATACTAAAACATCAGATAATAAAAGATATCATTTATAATATATTGTAAAAATGTTATTGGTTAAAATTGAGCATTTTCCCTATTGCAATGAATGTGATTTATAAGATTTTACTCAAGCAGATACACAGATTACTTAATTATGACAAATTAGCAGTGTGCCTGGCACAGATAACAATGTGAACATTTTAGGGGGAAAAAAAAAAAAGATTAAACTCAAACTGCAAGGTAGTGTTGACAGCTTAGATAGTGTGTTAGCAGCACTAAGATTCATCACTGGTACTTTCACCTTATCTTAGAAGAAGGAAAAAAGCTGTTTAACCCCTTGGGTACATTTGCCGTCTGAGAGACGCCATTCACTTGTTTTCCCTAGGAGCGGATGACCACGCTTGGTACCAAACTTGCTTTGAAAAATATCACACTCTGCATAATTATTAATAATTGGTTTTTTGTTATAGCTTGCATTTATTTCATTTAGTTTTATTTTGTTGTTATTCATTTATTTTTGTTTTGCAATTCTAATTACTTGAAGACATCTTAATACTACATATGTCACCAATCTTTTAGAAATAAATAAATTCTTAGATAAAATGTACTGCTTTTACATACTACTCCAAGCAACCAAAAATTATATCTGTTCCACATGCAAATATTTTCTCAAATAAATCCGTACCTAAAGGGTTAATAATGATAATCAAGTATAGTTCTTTCTTACACATAAAGATGTGCTGCAAATTTTTTCCTCTGTGTTGGGGAAGATTAATTTCAATTAAAATACAAAGATTTTAATATTCCACTAACAGTTTCTAAACAGAATCAGGCAGTTAAGTTGACAAACAATTTTTTTTTAACAGAGCAGGTAAAAGTAATTTTTTCATTTACAGACAGTTATGATAACATACATTACACAGGTTCCTTGAAATAATACAAATGGTTTATAACATATCCAATATTTATACAGGATGGATTTGAACATATTACAATTATACAAGGAAATAAAATCACATAAATAAAGAAGCACCTTTAAAAATGAAACTTACTTCATCATCATCTTCCTTTATCTCTTCTTCATCTGATAAATATGCATGAGGAACTAAGAACTCATTATCAACTTCGTAATCATCTTCACTTTCATCTTCATTCTATTTTTAAAAAGAAAGGTATAAAATAACTAATTTATCTAAACTGAAATATTACATTTCTGAGCACTTAAAGGAAAGTTATAGACTCAATTTTATTTATAAAAACATTTTGTTATGGATGACATATAAAGACACTGGATTCAATCAGTGCTTCCAAAAGAGTCAAACTGATGATGATCAAAATGACCCTCAGCCTTTTTTTTTTCGTTATCTGGTGGACATTTAAAAAGTTTAGGGGGTCATTTTATTATATGAAAAATTAAAAAAAGGAAAGACCTGAAAAGGAAAATTATTAATGTACACATTTTTACAAATACTGGCTAACATTATAACTCACTAACATTTGGTGTATCATCAAAAACACATTTCTTGATTTTGGCTTGACATTCAAGAAATAGAAGTTTTTAGTTGTAGCCAATATCCTGCAGCTGGTCGTATTGACACTCCA
This sequence comes from Cheiracanthium punctorium, assembly GCA_038373885.1. Classification (NCBI taxonomy): domain Eukaryota; kingdom Metazoa; phylum Arthropoda; class Arachnida; order Araneae; family Cheiracanthiidae; genus Cheiracanthium; species Cheiracanthium punctorium. The sequence continues at coordinate 216,265 of JAWZYV010003261.1, read as the reverse complement.
ATTTTACACTTTAGAAACACTCAATTTAATTCAAAGGTAATTTCAGGCAATCAAATATCCTCGCATGGAGCTTATTTCTTAAATAATAATTCAAAACAGTTATATTGTGGTACCTTTGTTAGCAATCATAAATTGAGTTTGTTTTTTTCCCCCCAGTTGCTGGAACTTACCATCTAGGCATTAACCACTACTAAGGCCAGAAATGTTAATCATTTTATTATGGGAGCACCTAGTAAATCCCTCACGGACGGGAGAGATGATTTAACAACCAAGTCCTAGCCAGGAGTTGAGTCTAGACTCATAATCGTTGACAGTGCTGTGCTAACCACCATATAATTTAGCAGATTAATTTAACTTGCCAAAACTTTAAGCTCTTACTAATACTTCAGCCATGTCAATGGCTTGAAGCAATGAAAACCTATATAGTTGCTCACTTGTTTTCCATGAAGGTTACTATAACATTATTAATCTAATTATTTTATATGGGTGCTATATAAGTACTTCAAAAATGGAATATAAGAAAAGAGGATTTAAGCAATCATAATGCATTAATTATGCATATATAACTGCAGTTTCATAACTTTCAGCAAAATCATTTTACAGATCAGTTTCTATCCTACTTTGTATTAAATTTGAGTGAGATATGTCTGGAACACTAATTATAAAAAAAAAAAAAAAAAAAAAAAAAAAAGGAAAGAAAGAAATCCTAAAATTGGTCTATTATTACCATATCTGATATAAAATTGATATATTTAGAATTTCCAAATGCATACTATAATTAATGAGACTTAAAAGAATGCTTTCGAAGGGAATCAGTTTTGAATGCAGAGGGAAATATTTCCAGCTAATGTTGAATCCCAAAATAAAAGTAATTGTTAATTACATTAAATAGCTTTATAGAGAAATATCACTAATTTATTTCAAAAGCAGGGGGGAAATGTTCTTCAGCAGTTTAACCATTAAGATGCCAATGTTCTCATTTGGGAACAGCAATAGGGAAAAAAAAAAAAATCACCTAAAATTCAATTTTAAAGATATCTTTGTTATTTCAATTTCATAAATTATAAACTTTGAAAATATGTTTGAAATGTTTAAAATTTGGATAATTTAGTTTATTTAGGTCAGAAAAATATGGCTGATTATGCAAATTTTTATATATTTCATATAGTGAAAGTATAAAATTAATAAATCATACATAAAATATAAATTGATTTTAAATTAGAAAGAGTTATGAAATAAAAAGCTTAAAATTAAACATTAAGTTACATAAATATGCAAAGTTCCATTGTTATGAAGAGATATTTTGATGTTTCCAAATGGGCACATTGGCACTTGTGTCATGAACTTCTTTTGTACATTTCAACTCAATCAGTTCACCGATTTCATAAACCGTTTACAGATATTTTATGGATGCAAACAACATAGTATTGCTAGCTCTACTGAGAATACCCATTTCTGTTCAGTATTACCCAAAAGTATAAACAAATGAGTCACAGTTGCAGTGAAGTAGAGGAAGGAGATTTATTATCTTAGTGTTCTTATATCAGTGCTTAGATTTTAAATTTAGAAGTTAAATTAGACATGTGGTCTACACATGTCTAATGAAGAAAAAGAAAATCTACACTTGGATAGGAATAAGTTTTTCTGTGTTTCAGTTGTGTGTTATTTTCATTAATTATGAATGATTCTAAGTGTTTTTGAATTGTGGAGGAAGCTCTTGATTATTTCAATACATTGAATTCAGATGAGTCTGATATCTCAGATTATGTATTATTCCACCAAATGAAAGTGCTGATATAACTGAACATGAGGATATTAATGATCAAGACTTAAAGAGAAATTATTCCAATGGATATGACAGGAGAATTAGATATTCTCTATAATGAATATAACTATACATGCAATGTTCCATCAACATCACATGCAGCAAGAGTAGATGCAGAAAGTCAAGGTAAAAGTAGTGATGACTACTCAACAGAAAAGAAAAAAGAATTAAACTTGTGAAAACAAGGAGGAATAAAAATAAACAATTTAACTATATATTTTCTGATGAAGAGCCCTGTGATCTTAATCTAAATTTTCCAGAGTTACAAGATTTACACCCAATTCAAATTTTTATTACCTAAAGAATACATTGAAACATTAGCACCTATAACAAAACTTTACACAAGTCAGAAAGGAGAGATAATTTCTGTTGATAGTACAGATATTTCTGTTCTTAGGGTTGCTCCTCTTGAGTGGTTACCACTTGGAACTAAAGGAAAATTATTTTTGGAGCACAGCTGAAGACATGAAAATTGTTATTGTTTCAGTCATGTCAAGAAACCATTTCTAGATGATAGTATTATCATTCATGTGAAAAAACTTTTCTAAGTTGAAGTCTGATGATAAACTTGAAAAATAGCTCCAATTTATGAAAATTAGGAAATCCAATTGGGGAAAAATTTCATCAGCTTGGAACTTTCCATAAAAAATTGAGTACTGATGAATCAATGGTACCTGATTACGGCCATCACACTTGCAAAAAGTTCATAAAAGGTAAACCCATGAGATTTGGCATTAAAATATAGATGTTACGTTCACCATTGGGATATCCATATATGATGGGAATTTATTCTGGAAAGAAGAATAAGCCATCTGGAATGCCTCTGGGTGAGGATGGTGTAATGCAACTACTCTTCACAATTGCAGATCCAGGCAGGCATGAGATCTATTTTGATAACTTAATAACCCCCCATCTCATAATTTACTAGCCAAATTGGCTGATTCTGGAATAATAGATGCAGGTATAGAGCGAAGTGACTGGATCAGGCGATGTCCTTTATCAGAGAATAAAACATTTGCCAAAGAGCGCAGAGGATCAATGGATTACCGAAGTGATGGAACTGCATTCATTTGCTGACTGAATAACAATGCAGTTGTGAAAGTTACCTCTAATCATCAAACACATGAGCCAATTGCAAATACAAAGTGATAATCAAAACTAACAAAATGGAAAATATTGCCCAACCTGCTCTTATAGAATACTAGAATGAGGAAATATATGGAGTGAATGTTCTGGATAAGATTCTTCCATTGTACAGATCACAACCCCAAAATAAAAAGTGGTATTTGAACTGTGGTAGTGGTATTTGTTTGCAAACACTAAGTATAGCTGCTACAGCATCTTGGCTACTTTATAGCGATATTCACCAGAAAACATCAATGTCCCATTCAGAATTTCGTTGGAAAATATTGATGCACCTATTGCACTCCAAATCAAAACTCTTAGTTCAACCAGGAGCAAAAAAACATGGAAATGTGCTAAGTGCACATAGAAAAACTGAAAACCATTTTGTTACATCTGCATCACAAGGATGTTGTGCTGTTTGCCAAAAAAAACTGCCACAACAAGTGTATTGAATGAGACAAGAGAATGCAGAAAGTATGCTTTCCCACATATCATGGCAAATAACAAAAAGATATAGTTGTAAAATTAATTTTAAAAAAAGTAAATTTAGCAGTAAATTCTGTAAAATTGTCAAATATTTTATTTAAATGCTTTTTTGTTAATTTCTTTTTCACAAAAGAAATTATATGAAAAAGTACTTTCCAGATGCCAATGTTCCTATTGGGGACATATAAAATTTCTATGTAAAAATTTTTTTAAGAGAAAATTTTTTTTATTACTTATACGGGACCTATAAGTGTATATAATTGAGTTAATCTAAGTACAAATTCAATCTACTTCATTATTTGGCCTCTAAATAGTTAAGTAACCAATGAGACTAACACCATTATCAATTACTACTAAGTTAGATCTATCAATCAGCCAAGTGACATATATCAAACTCAAAATAAGTCATGAAAACCATGTCAAATATTGTGAGCTTAGCTTAAATTGCTGCAATGGTCAACAGTTTGCATAGTAAGTTTTGCTCTTAGTACGTGAAAACAAATGTTACACCCCCCCCCCCCAAATTTCACATATTAAATAAATATTATTGGTTATAAGTTTCCCAATTGGCTTGTCAGTCATTCGTATTATAAATGTTTCATAAATTAATGTTCAGAGAGAGAGAGAAGGGAGGGGGGGGGGACTGATTCATATCTTGGTTTATAAAATTTACATAATTCCCCTTATAGTACAGATGCTTTAAATAAACTCATTTTAACACAAAATACAGCAATAGTACTGGATGCTAAACAAAAAATTCAATAGATATTGAATGTTTTCTACAATATAAAACAGTATAATCTTAATTTCTATTCGTAAAATAGAAAACACACTGTTTAAAATGCAAATAAACATACAGAAATATGCATTTTGTGACCTTTGATCTATGACAACTTGTGAGCAATGGCAAATCAGCTGTCAGAATACTCAAGAAAAATGAAGAAAAGGACTGATCAATTTGCTTTCAGTCTTTTGTGTCAGTGATAGTTTTGAATGAAATCATTTACCAAAATCAGAAACCTGGAGAATCATCATTGGCTTAGAAGCATACCAAACACGAGTTGATGTTGCAGAATCCATGAGAGAGTTTCAACATGTAATTTACAGGATGTAGAACCATTTTGTGGAGCCTATAAATAGCCACTGAAGACCGAACTAATGTCGTAGCAGACATGTAATTTTACAAGAAAAAAAATTAGCTGAAACTTTTTCGGTATTTTAAGAAACTGGTACAAAACTAATATTAATATTTTCTGTATTTCTTGCATGTTTTCTGTGTTTATTGCTTGGAAAGATGCAAATATGTTTGGCAAAATAAATATGCAGAAGATAACATATGTTGTCAATACAGGAACTTTTAAAACACTCTGTATTCATTAGCAACAGTAGCTTGCAAAACAAAACTATATTTAACTATCAGAAATTGCTGTTTGAAGCTTTAGCATACATATTTAAGTAGACATCTAAAGTCACAATCTCTGTTTTTAATGAGAAAACACAACAAGACATCTGATACAGATTACCCCAGACTCAAGGCATGATAGAATGGCTCTTAAACCACTATATCATCTGAGGGACTTGAAAGTAATTATGAATACAGTTCCATTGAATGTTAAACAGTCATATGGAAGTGATTTCAGACAAAAATTTTAACACCAATTTCAAACAAAATACAAGTTTGCTTGAATAAGTTGCTAATGAGTAAGTAATAAAGCCGTAAATAATAAGAAGAATAAATAAAATTAAAAAAAAATTAGAATCAAGATAAGAGCAATACAAAAAACACCAGTTACAGTTATCTACCAATAAGTGCATTTTAGAAGTGCCCTAAGCAAGCTTTTCTGTCTGGCTTTAGATGGTCTGAGCCTCTTCTGGAGTTTTAGCTCATGGAAAGGCCAAGTATGTTTTTCACCAGCTTTCTTAGATCATTTGGCTATTACTTTTTTTCCTTTAAATTTTCTCAATTCCAAATCATTTTAATTTGAAAATCAGAAATCTTTTTGGGATTGTTTCGAAGAAATAAGTACTAGTTTTATTGCAATTAAAGCTGAATACATACATAAAGATGAAATGCCACTGATGTTCTCCTTTAAAAGTTAGATAAATATCTTGTAGAATAATTTTTGAAAGAAAGACATTTCCATTCAACTGTCGGCAAATCAATAAATTTCCCTACTTTATCAAAATTAGATAGGGGGCATTTTTTCACCAGCCAGCAGTACTGCAGCAAGTACACCAATTTCATAAGCAGAGTCAATTTATGGGGAGGTAACCAAATTCTTGCAAAGATTAAAAAACTATGTTTTTGCACAATAATTTAATCCAATCTTAAAAAAGGAAATACTGAATCCCCCCCCCCCCATTTTCTATAAATAAAAACAATACATTCTAAAAAGTATTGAAAACAAAATAACATTTCTCAGATTTTATTATTGCAGTTTTTAGAATTATTCATTTATTCCTGATTATTATTATAGCTTTTAACATTATACCTCTGTTCCAGAAAGACTTTCACCGGGGCCACCTTCATCCCACTCATCATCACTATCTACAGAATAATCAAATATTTCCTAAAAGATAAACAATACATAAATAAATAAATATCTAATATCACAATAAAAATAAAAAGATAAATATCACAGCATTTATCTATGTACTAGATTGCTTATTAATACTGTATGCATTAAAACAGAAAAAAAAAAAAAAAAAATCTGCAAATTTAAGATAACTTTATTATTTCAAAGTGTTCTTAAAATTGTGTATCCCGCACAGTTGTAAATTTGTAAGAAATGTTATTTTTCAAGTGCATGCACAACTCTTTATTACTTTCTCAAAACATTTTTAAATAAATAAAAAAATCCTGTTTAATAGCATTTTAGGCCCATGATAGTCTCCTTTAAAGATAATTTCTATCATTGAAGGACTATTACTAACAATAATTATTATTTCAGTACACACTCTCTAATCTATACTGGTTACAACCAATGATTGTGCAGATTACAGAATTTTGCAAATTGTAAGTCTTCCTCTGTTGACATCCAAATAATGAATGCTTCTCTAAAAAGTATTTTCAACAGTACACATATAATTTATATATTAATATGTAAATTTCAAGTAAATAAATGGTTGTAATTGGGTTTTTTCTCTAAAATTTGAAAAACTTTTTTTACAATTCTAAAGGCTCTATTTTTTAGACTATTAAAGAAACTTCAACACATTATAATTTATCAATATGATTCAGCAGTTTATTAAGAAGTATTCTTCTGTGTTTGGTGATCAAAGCTTATTTCTTCCCATAACCCATCTTTTCTAAAATTACGCAAAATATTGAATATAAATGGGATCCCATGTCTTGCTATGTATTTTTATACATAATTATAATGGTAAAATTTTGACAATTGAATTCTGAATGCAATTATACAGATATATTTCAGGACTTTTTCTGGTCATTTCACTTTCAATATAGCAAAAACTTTCACTGGTGTTTTATTCTATGAAGAAAAATTGAAATTTAAACTTATTTGTTTACATTTGAAATGTACAGAGGATTATATAGGAATTAATAGGTTATTGGGTTGTGGATTAGAGGGAGTGCACTATATTTACTTAGCACTTGAATGCTAATGATAATGTGGTGCTGTACATTTAAAGACTTTTTTTTTTTTTTTTTTTTGCAAAATAAAAGCAAATCAGCACTAAGCAAATATATAAAAAAAAAAAGAGAAAATAAAAAATCTGAAATTCTTTCAGATTTTATTTACACACTCGGCTGGAAGAATTTCATTTTTTTTTTTTTTTTTTTTTTTTTTAAATCTATTAAATCAATTCTGCCATATAGAGGAAAATGATAACTGTAAGTGCCCATATAGACTCCTGTTCACATAATTTTGTTGCTGAAAATTCCATAAATTGTTGTTTCGCCCCTAGTGGTGCAATGTTTTGGATTAGTGCGTATTGGAAAATCTAAAGTACCATTTCAGTTATGAAATCGGATCCTTGATCAGAATTTAATTCCATGTTAAAATCACCTACTAAAACAGTGTTACAATCATCCTCCTTCAGTAACATTTTGAATATAGCGTCTAATTTATCTTCATAAGAAATTCGAGGACTAGCATATGTAACTGCAAATCTCACTTTATCTTGAATATACGCAATGACCATTTGAACACCATTGATCTGGCTCATGTACCACAGGTTGAGTGTTTCATATTCTTTTTATAAAGTTTTCCTCTATAAAAATCATAACTCTAGATGGTTTTCTGTTTTGGAAACCACTGTCTATCCGTTCGACCAAAGTGAATACTGGTATTTGAAAGTCATCCGAAGGGATAGTCCATGTTTCCGTTAGCAATATCAAATCACTCTGCAGAAAACATGAATCAAACGCAAAAGTGACCACGGCGTACCGTGTAGACAAAAATCCCGTGCTTGAAAGAAATAGCACCCGAGTGCTAAAAAAAATTACTTAAATGTTAGACATGCAGATTTCTTTTTACATTACCTACAATTTTGCCAATGCTATGATGTAAGCTGTCATTCATAGTATTAATATTCAATTTCACAACTAGATTTTTGGTTAATTCCTCTCCCCAAATATTTTTTCCTTTAGGATATTTTAGTTACTTCCATAAATCTAGTAGATACCTTCACTTACACAGATAACTATATGTACTATTTTCGTTAGAAAACATAATTTTAAACTACCAGAATAATTTCTTTCAGTACTGAATAAATGCATATTAACTCAACCACTAAATTTTATATATACACCTTAAGTGCATTCCCCTACTCTCCGAATGTTTACAGTTTAAGTAAACATTCTTAAGATAATACTACTTAAGATAATACTGTATTTTAAAACAAACTATAATAACACATTCACTAATCTCCATTATCATTGTCTTACATCAGGGATTCGCAAACTTATTCAAGTCACAGTACCCTTAAGATAATTAACAGTTTTCTCATAGCACTCTCATCAATTTCTGTACCCATGGTGATGTAAGGTTTCCCCCCTCGCTTGCTGAGAAGAGTGACCAATCACGGTGAGGAGAGAAGTTTGTCACACTGTAACTAACCCTAGAGAATTTAAATGATAAAGGGCACCTTTTTTTTTGGGGGGGGGGGGGGGGGGCACATGCAGCTTTAGATTCTTTAGATTCTAGCATGCGAAGGAGAAAGGATTCTTGGTATTCCTTGCCCTCTTAATAATGATAGAAGCAGTACTTGAAGCATTAAGATTTTAGTGTTACATTTTGCCTATAGAGAACATGGCACCGTGTGCATGTGTGTGTCTATATATATATATATATATATATATGTTATATTTGTACGACTGTGAAGAACAAATTTGAGAAGTAAAGTAGTATGTACATAAACATAATAGAATTCTAATTTAAAATTCAAGTTTTAAAACATTATACAGATAAATTACTATTTTGAACTTTTTAATAGTCAGTTAAGGAGTGCAAAAAATCCATGCATTAAATTTTTTTTAATTTAATGCTGGATTTCTTTAAGTCACGAAGCAATAATCTTTTTAAAGAAACTAAAGAGAAAAAAATATTTTCAAATCACAGAAATTTAATGTTTGAAATATAAATAAAATAAGCATCAATAAAAAGAAAGGAAAAAATGCTTTGAAACACAAAAGCTAATACATAAAATAAGGCAAAGTAAATGCACAACAGAAAGAAAAAGCTCATACATCTTGTCCAAATGGGTTCCTAGGTCTAATGTTTTTGCTTTCTTTCCTCCATGTTCCCCAATATGGAGGTCTGACATTTTCACAAAATTGTAATAGTTTAGGGCATAGGCCAAGCTCAGCTTGGGCATTTTTATCGATTACAATAACATCAGCTTCAGATGTTCCTAATTTTCTATTCTTTTTTCGCTGTCTAACATCTTTGTAAGATCCTGATTTTAAAATCTGTAGGTACAATTCTTTACTATTCTGTAAATGAAAGGGATAAACACATTTAATAAACAAAAATGGCATGGAAAAAATTCACTGTGTAAAAGGCAAATGTAACTAATTAATAGTATAAAGAATAATTTTCTATAGGATCCAAAAAGTATTAATGATCTAAGGGGAGAAAAATTTTATTTTTAAACAAAATGTGTTGACATTAAGCAGCTTTTAACCTCTTGAAATATTCTGCAGGGCTCTCATTCAATTACTGGAATTAACCCTCCTGATTATTCCAGATAGTTTATTTTAAATAATTTCAGACAGTTGTTGCTGTATGGAAAAATCCCACGAACAGCAGATACTCTGACAGTGCATTGACTTGTCAGAGTGAGCCTTTTCCAGCATTTTGCTTGGTTCTTCAGTTCTGTGGGTTTTGAAAGAAGAAAGACAAGTTTATTTATCCTCAGAATGTAAAATGTTATTCTTGTTTTCCCATATGTACATACGGGTATCCGAGAATTGTTGGAAACTTTATCAAATTAAATTTAAAAAGTTCTAAACACGGTAGCCTGACTGGAAGTAATGTCCTCTTAAGACTGTTACAAATCAATCTGGCCTTGAACAAGAATGTGCATGGTTAATTTTGTCCTAGTTTGAAAGATACAACACACCCGTCATCCAAAGTTGACGTGATGCAGTTGTTAAATGTGGTTAACTGTCACCTCCAAAGACCATTCATATAGCAGTAGTACTGAACACGCTCCATAGGATTAATCCTAGTATAGTAGAACTAACACCTGAACAGCTAATTCTAAATAGTGGTCATCCATTGGCATCATAAAAAAAATCTTAACAGCCACCCAAATGCGCATTTCAATTTTTTTTCAACCTAAAGTAAGAGCAATGAAAACTTTATTTGTCACCCCGCAAAATAAACATACTACTAACATCTAGTGTTGCAACTACAGTTTACGTCACCCAGGGCAAAACTTAATTTTGAGGCCCCTTACTTTGGAACCATAAAGGATTTCTTGTGGCTGCTTATACTTAGCTAGTTGTGGACCTTCTAATATCGAAAAACATTCCAATGTTGTTTTTATGCCTTACAAACTTTAGAGCAGTACAAAAGTTTTTTCAATAAAAAATAATCAGTTGTATGGAAAATCAAAAAATATTAATCTGTCTTTCACCTTGGAAAAAGATATTTGCCTTAAAAAAAAAAAAAATCAAGTAACTGCGAATAATTGATTTTTTAAATCCAAATTAAAATAAATCAGATCTAGTGAAGCTTTAATAATGTATTTTTGTCCTATTAACTTAGTTTATTTTGATTTTGTTAAATGTTAAACCTCTAAGCAAGTAGTTCTGAAGGATGGTCACTTCGGAATAATCTCATGAATGGCAGTTATTCAGAGGTTTCATTGTATTTTGAAAATTGAAAAATGCTATTTTACAAAATAATTGACAAATATTTTGAGATTGGAAGTTAATAGTACTCTAGCACTAAAAAACTCAACGGGAAAGCCTATAGTTACCTGATGCTCTAAATGATGATCCAATTGCTTTTTATCAAACCTTTCTTGAGCAACAGGATGCACTACAGGTGCCAGGGTCATATCGTCCGACACTTGAAAGGGCAAAAAAGCTCCATCTTTTTCTACCGGCTAAAAAAGGTTCATAACATAAAAAGTAAAAAAAATTTTTTTGAAAAGATTAAGATATTTCAAGCCTGATAAGGAACATTAACAAAAAGAAAATACCTGAGCTGATGATATAGATGTATTAGTTTCAGCTTTGACAAAAAACTTAGCAAAAGCAGCTTTAGCTCGTTCTTGCTTTTCTCTTTCTTTCTGTTCCTACATACGTTCAAAGAAAAGGGAAAAAAAAAAAACTTTCTCATGACTGTAGTTCTAAAAATACTATGTGATATTCAAACAAAAATACAATACAAATAAACTAATTAAGTTACGGGCTTGAAAATTTTTATGTCCCCTCACAAGTTGTACTATACACTGAAAGACATAATAAAAGAATTACAGAGTAGAAAATTGAAAAGAGGAGGATATCACATGCAAAGAGAAAAACATGCTGCACAACAGAAAATAACATGTGAAACAATATTAAAAGAAAGAAAAAAGGTAAAATCTCAAATGAAGAAAACCCACAGTTAAATAATGGTAATTTCCTATTTACCTATCTTATTGGAAGAAAAATTACCCAAAAAGAAAAAAACATCCGAAAATGGCAACAGAAATAATACAGTAGCAGATTAGTTTTGGCAAGTTTAACAAATTATTACTTGAATCATTGTAAAAGTGTTAATATTTTGCCATAAACACAATAGTGTATAAATAATTTATCAATTAGTTTATTTTTCATGTTTTTTCAGAAAATAAATAAATCAATAAAATAATGCCGTATTAGCCCGAATATAACCGATCATTTCCCATTAAAACCTGACTAATGCTAAATTTGAGGTCTAGATAATGGAATTTAACCATTTAAAGGTAACTTGTGAGAAGAACACAACAACTGGCTATTAGCAGGCAGTCACCCATTAACACTTTCTGGATGTACAAGAAAACCCTCAGTCTCACTTTTAGGCGAATGGTTGCAACTACCAGGCAAAAGATCGAATCTGAATCGATAGTTAAAAGTTTCAATAAATGTTGCATTTTCAATAATTTAGATAGGTTTGAAGATGACATTTTGTGGGAGACTGAAAGTGTGGATGAGCATACTGACGATACAGACGTAACATCAGATTCTGAATAAACACTCCTTTATCAACTAATTTACTTCTTGTTACTTTCCCTAACATTATCCAAGTTTATTTTATGTTACTTAATTTTTTTACCCTGAATGTAACCTGTGCTATTACTTATTATTAAATAAATGCTTATCTCACTGAATTTTATTTTCTCTGAAACATGAATGTATCGCATTAAATTTGGATTTTTTTTTTTTGTAAATATCTTTATGAAAAATTTTACTGTCATATTAAATTCAGATTATTCTTTTTTATAAATATCTTTATAAAAAATTTAGATGTCGAGTTACATTTGGGCCAATACGGTAATATCAGTTCTTATATTAGAATCGGCTACATTATTGATAATTCCATTACATTTTCAGCAACTTAAGGACTTTGGCATTCCTAGCTTGTGAGAAAACATTTTTGTACAAAACATTTACCAGGGGGGAATTAATGATAAAATATTTCTTTAAAGGACTAGTCAATGTTCTCAAATATCAGTACAGTACCTCCTCATTACACTTCACTTTTTTATTTTATTTATTTTTTATTTTTGAGAAAAAATAAACTACACTTAAAAGATACATCTTCAGTATACAGTAAATGAAATTCAAATGATTTATTTAGCTCACTGATATTTGCTAGAGAAAGTTGTAAATGAAAAGTTAAGCAATCAACTTTGAACAGTACTTTTTCTTAATGATGAAAACTGAAAAGTGTAAATTCACATGAGTACTTATACATAAAATTTAAAATTAAATGGAATCTTTCTGTTTTTATTATTTAAGTCGCTTTTTTTTAAATTAAAATACTTACACTACTAATGCTATTATATTTTCCGTGAATATATTCAAAAGGAGTAAAATATTCATAATATCGTGTACCCTAAAATCCTTATTATACATACGCTTCTGTAAGTTTTAAATCATTTAAATTTGTGTGTGTGTGTGTAGGAGGATGGGCTTATAGTCAGGAATAATTGGAAATTCATTTTAAAAATTGTGCTATTACCAAAGGCATAATATTGTATTGGTGGTTGTTAGTATTTGCAAGTTCAAATTCCGTTAAATTTGGGAGAAGGAGGGGGGGGGAAGACTTATAATTGAGATTAATAGTTTTTTAAATAATTATTATTTGTTGTAAGGAGTTTAAAAATCAAAGAAAACTATGAAATCTACCAAAAATTAAGTATACTTAAAGAAAGATGCAATTGCTGGTAAAATATTGGAAACATTTAGACCTCATTGTTTCAAGAAAATTCATCTTTATCATTGTCAACATCAAGCGTTTGGGAGGAAGGGTGATAATTTTCAGGAGCAATAATGAAAATCAAAATTATTCAAAGTAGAAAGGCAGGGCTTTTATTTCTAGGGGGGGTGGGATTATAATCGGATTTTACAGAATTTGTCTTGTCTCTTGACAAGCATATATAACAAGAATCTACAGTACAAATGATTATTCATACTATTTTGCAGGACTTTCATATATTAAGATACAAAACTTTAGGCAATTTGTAAAATTTAGAAGATTGATTCAATAAAGACCTTTTTCAACATCTAAGTGATATATGTGGCATGGTTCTTCGTGAATGATATTCCACATGGCCAACACCAAAAATGAAGTATCAAAGCGAATTCAACAAGTAACAGTTCTACTAGTATATTCTTAAAATGACTGATTTATTGGACAAAAATAAATAAATAAATAAAATAAAAAGAAGAAGGGGGGGGGGGGAGAATATCTCATTTTAGAGTTGTCAACCGTCGCCTGTAGGGATATAATCCTTGAAACACAATCACACACACAAAAAAACAGTAAGAAACTCTGAAACACTTTAAGAAACTCTGAAACACAAGACTTTAAATACGCATTAAAGTGCTATACATTAACAGCATATCATATTTTATGCGTCATCCTTATTTTTCTTCCTTATTCCATTAGGCGAAACTACTCTTATCATATAAATATTAACTACATTTTCAAAGCATCACAACATCCCTAGTCTACATCTAGAGTACACACACACAAACAAGGGAAAAAAGAAAAAGAACCTTTTCTAATTTTGCCTTTAGTTTTTCTTCTTCAGCTTTTTTCAATTCTTCATCTCTTTTCAGCTTCATTTCCTCTTTTCTTTTTTTTTCTTCTAACTTTTGTCTAAATAAAATGAAACAAACTGAGAAAAACAAACAAAAGCTACACACTGTTTATAAAACTAATATTCAAACAACAACAACAAAAAGTTTCATTCATGAGGAATCACTTATAAACTCATGTTATCTGTTTCAATTTAAATTTTTGCATTTTATTTTTTCTTTTTGTTACTCAAAACTTTATAAACATTACTAACCATTCATTGATTTCCCCACTAGCATGGTCACAAAATGGCTAAGTCTCACTCTACGTGCAGCCAACGTACCAAGCTATAAAAAAGCGCTTACCCTTTATAACCCCTTCCCCCCTGATTTCTCTGCAATTCCCACATTCTTCTCAGAAAGCTGTTTGGACAAGAAAAATCTTACAAACGGTCTGTTATGCAGCAGGAAGGGGACCCATCAAGGGTCAATTCTATGGTCACGCACCGCATTTGTTGACCCGAAGCAGTTTCACTAAAAAAAGATTTTCATTGAATGTTTTGTATAATGCGTTTTCTTTCAGAAGAAAACTCTCAATTTCATTTACAGTTCTTTTCTTCAAATTTGGAGATCCAAATTTATTACAAAATAAGATTTTATTTGCGACAAGTAGAGCTTTCATCATTTACATGATATATTTTTAAGCAACTTATTGTAAAAATTATTTACCAAAGTCGTTACATATATCGACTAAAATGCTAAACTAATATACGTTTATTCGATACATGTGTCCATTAAAGTAGGATTTAAACTTTAAAATAATGATAAGAGAATTTATGATTTTAATACATGTTATATGAAGGTACATAATACTATTTAACTGAAACATAGGCACATCCACGGAGGGGGCTATGTAGCCTAAAGCACCCCCTAAACCTGGAGAGTTAGATGCAAAAAGCTATAAAAATTGAAAATTGTCACTCATGAATTTCACTAAGTATTTTAAAAACTGTCTTCCAATTCTTTCTTTTTTTTTTTTTTTTTTTGTAAGTGGATGCTGGTTTTTAAATAAATACTTACTGTTAGCATATGAAATAAGGTTAAACTTGGGTACAACACCACTAAAAAGATTGAAAATTATTAGTGATTATAATAACGAGTTTGATAGTGGACTTGTGTTCTATGGGCAAGTGGTAATGAATATTTTGAGGTCATAAGAGATATAACTATAACCAAGGTTACCATAACTGAGTTGCGCAATATTTGTAACCCCTAGCCCCCCCTAAAACAAACTCCTCGGTGCACCACTGAACTGAACATTATGGATTTCCTATACATATTACACTAGATTTTATTTTTAAATAATTTTAATCAAAAAGTAAATAAGGTATAGATGAAATTAAGTTTTGTTATACAATAAAACCTGTCTTAAATAGTTCTGTTTACTTAATTTTCCATTACATAAAAGCTATATAGAAATGGACTAAGCGTTCACTGGACCAAGAAATACTTTCTTAAATAATAAGTTTATGCTTAGTAAAGGGTTTACTTAAGGCAAGTTTTATACTGTAAAGGTCCCACCATATGGACGAGTGGATGGAACACACTGAATATCATAGATGCATGAGCAGGGTTGCCACTCAATTTCTGAAAAAAAAATTCCCTGACTTTTCCAGACCATCATGTGGTAAAAATCCAGACTATTTTTTATGTTTATGATGTCAAATTTGTATATTTTCTTTGATATTTTTAGCTTCCCAAAGTAAGGTTAAACGTCGTTTGTTTACAAACACTGATTTTCCAGTCCAAATTACATGATTTTCCAGGTTTTGGGCTAAAATTTGCAATTTTCCCTGACTTCTCCCTGACTTTTTTTGCCAAAATGAAATTCCCTGACTTTTCCAGGTTTTCCCTGTTCTCCCTGACCAGTGGCAACCCTGATGAGGCGTGAAGGACCAAGATTCTTGTTTACCCGAGGTTCTCTATCTAAAGGCTGTTAGAACCCCTTAAAAAGAGACTTCACTCCAGGCACTCCTAGTGTTAATATCCCTTAAACACATAATACAATACATTTACTGCACATTATTACTTCATCACATTTCAGAAAATTTTCGTTCATTCTTTTTTTTTTTTTTTTTTTAAGTTACTGTCTCTTGAAAAATGTTATTAACGGTACCCCATTAAATTATATATTTCGTTATAAGAGAATTTAACTTTTCTTGGGGGGGGGGGGGAAGATCTAACTCATTATAAAGTTCTTTACAAATTTCATAAATAATCATAGTTAAGTGCGTTACTCAGAAGAATACACAATGAAGAACACAATATTCACAAAAGAATACAAGCTCTACTCTTGGACTCATAAAAACAAGTCAATAGATATACAGGGTGTCTACCATATAAAGTAAGCTTGATTTCTTGACCATAACAAATACGAAACACTAATATCAAAAATACATTCTTGCCAGGGATGCAGAATATGTACGATCCGGCAATCTAGGATAGGGGGAAATTTTGCAGAAAATATACAACTGATTTCGATTTTAACACTGAATTACAAAATTCTTCAAGTTATTCTTTCCCATTCCTATATTTAAAGCGATTTTTTTTCAACAAACATGTATGTAGCTTGTACATTGCAAATATTTTTACACTTATGGTAATACAGAACTTATGCAAGTCAATAAACATATCATAAAATTTTGGGGAAATTTGCATATGGATTGAGGGAAATGTTGAGAGTAAAAACAGTTTCTGCACCCCTGCATCATACTTATAGAATGAAGAAAAATTATACTTTTAAATTTAACACTATTAATATACAGGGTGATCAGCGAATAAGCCCTGATTTCAAAATTAAATATCTCTACAACAAAGATCGATAGAATTATGCGGTAAACTGTACGTTTATTAGCAAAACTGTAAAAATGGTGCACAAAAGTTTAGAAAATTTAGTGACGAAAATCGTCAATTAAGAATTTGAATGAAATGGAAAAAGTGAGTTGAGTCGCTAATCGTGACCTAGTGCTTCATTTCTAGACCTAGTCTTGACTTTCGTGACCTTTTTTCCAATTCTTGACTTTTCCATGACTTTCGTGACCTTTGCATGATGGTAGACACCCTGATATATATTGCGTAAGTTTCAGAAAACACTCCGAGACCAATTATCCTGATTCATCTTTCATTTCAAAAGGCATTAAAAAGTACTGCATGTTTAAGATTTTTACTGAATCTTCTTTATCTCTTACAGGTCTGGTTTTTATAACAGTGATAATACGTCTTATGAGTGGACATTCTCAATTCTTTTGGTGCTTCTGTTGTTACTTGATTCTTTTAACCTTTTACAGTCCAATGTTCCCAATTGGAACATCAAATTAAAAATTTATTCAAAAATGAAATTTTATCAATATTTACTTGAAAAAATTATCAGATAAAGTTGACTTGATTTTTTGAAACAGAAGTTGCATTTTGATCAAAAGTGAAAAGCTGGAAAAAAAAATCATTAAAATAGCCCTTTTCATAAATATTTACAGAGCTATCTTGATACACCCTACCCTCCTTCAAACTTAATTTATATCTTTACTGAAATTTAAAAATAAATATATTTTATTAAGTCTTAATATTTCATTTATTATTTAAACTACCCATCAGTATATTCAGTTTTTGAAATCATTGTAAATTATAGTCAGAAATGACTAATGTTTTCAATTAGAAACACAGTGAATATTTTATTAAAAAATCCCCCCCCCCCATTTAAATGACTAATATCCTTTAACTAATGCATTAGAAGACAAAATATGCAGAAAAAACTAATTTAAAATGAACCTGGATCTCAATGCGGTTTGTAACACTGGGTGATAAGCTGTGTGGTTTCTTAAAAGAACTGCTTTAAGTGACTGTCATCTGTGTCCCATCATCAAACTTTCATAATAATATAATGAAAGGATGCTAATAAAAATTAATCATTCTGATTAAGAGCTTCTATCTTAACAAGAAAGGTGTGCTTAGACAAAGAAGAAAGGGGGGGGGGTGAGAGCTCATATACCCCCAACAAATAATACAATGAAATTTTGGATTATTTTACAACTTTATTCTTATTGTATACTAATTGACACCCTATGTTAAAAGCCACCTCCTCAAGTTAAGAAAAAAACTTTATTATGGGTGCTGTTGAGCATTTATGCAATATGGACATCTGAACGCATTATTTCAGTGCAACCTATCATAAATCCAATGGATCAAGACATGCAGTAATCAGTAAAAGTATTAATTAATCTACATTACTAATACTCAAGTTTCAAGAACACTTGTAAAGCAGCTTTACAGAGTTGTCAAGGAAGAGTTAATTCAATCAGAAAAATTATTAAAATGACATGACAGACAAATGTTGCATTTATAACTTTTATATTTTTCGAAAACTAATTTTGCATGCAAAGCTTCCAATCGTAGAGCCCTAGGTGGTTGCTCCACTTGTCCCTGCCTAAGGCTGGCCTTGGATAACCCTCATCATTATATGTTCTTTTCTTATTTTTGTTCTCATCAGGGATGCAGACAAAGTGTGATCACAGGGACCTGCCTTCCAACCCCCGTCTGAAAAAAATCCTTAATTTTTGTCGATTGGATGTCAATAATTAAGCCCTTTTATGACAAGTTCTACCTTTACCATCTTTTGCACCCTCCCCAGAGATTTTTTCTGTCTACATGCCTGGTTTTCATAAGCAATCTGTACTACATAAAAGTTAGAAAATACAGAAACACATTGGGGTGGGGGTAATAATTAATGAACATTGTCAGATGGCTGAAGCATGAAGGTCCAGCATTCTGGCTTCCTGTGCAGTTGTCAATCTGGAGTTTTGGGAGGTTTTCTCCAGCAATATACTCATTAGACCCCTTAAAAAGTGCTTCACTCAATACATTCTTCTCTTTAGAAGATAGCCCTAGTGTGGTTTGCCTTAACAAAACAACAATATTAAATAATTGCAGGGATTTTCTTTCTTTATTGTGGAAGTGGAAAAGAAATCACCCATCAACATCTTATTTTTCCCCATGACTTTTCAGTTTCTGCAATTTCAGTTTATTTATGAATTTAATTTTGAAGTCACTAAAATAAAAAAAAATATTTAAATAAAAAGTGTTAAGGAATGCAAGTTTATTCTGAGTATAAGTTTGAATTCCACTATTTATTTTAAATGCATAATTTATTTGCTAAAACTTATCATAATCAGCATTTTGTTTTAAAGTTTGCATTCAGTTAAAGAAATCAAAATTTATAGTTTATTATGAGGAAAATATATTCTTGAAAAAACTTTCTGCTACACGATATCTGCAAAAACCTTTTAATTAATCTCTCTAAAAACATAATTTGTTATTATTAATAATTCATATATATTTGTATCGAATTGTCTCTTTAGACTATTTATCATCAAGGTGGACTACACTCACATTTTTTTTTGAGGGGGGATATCTTTTGATTTAAAAAAAAAAATTCTTATATCAGGGTGGCCACTCTTTCTCAGAGAAACAATTCAAGGACATTTAAGGACTTTCAAGGATATCCCGAAATGCACAATGAGCATACATATTTTTGAGATTTTTTTTGTCATCATTTCTATTTTCTTATAACCTAATTTAATCTCATGGTTTCATGAACACACATATATTGAAAATTCCTCAAAAACACTTAATACTATATTAGGCAAGTTGGAGTGTTTAGGTTGATTAATTTTATTTTTTACCAACTATGCGAAAAATTCCAGAGCTGGGGATCAAACCCAGGACTGCCGCTTAACGCGCGGGTGCTCTACGACTGAGCGACTCTGGGATGATTTCCAGATGAAATTTCTCACATTAGAACCGTTGGCATTTATCATCTTCTGCAAACCACAGATGGAACAGATGATACAATTCGCAACAACTCCATTACGCCGTGGAAGTTATAGATATTTTTAGAAAGTCTTTTTAAAAATATGTACACTTAATAGTATTTCATAATTGTTGAGAGACAATGTAAATCGGAGCAAGTACTGTTTTAAGCAAATATTTTGATTTTGGCAAACAACATATTTTGATACCAGATATTACTTAACACATTTTTGTATGTATTATTTGATTTAATATAAATTTTAAATGAGGAGGAAAGTATAAGTGAAAGGGAATTTGCATGTTTATGTAAAAATGATATTTCTTCTTCAATTCCAAAATAGCAGCTTTCATAAGTAGGAACAAAACTCATGCATTTTAGATAGACATGACTTAAATTCTTTTGGACATGACTTTAATTCTCTTTTCTTGACGAAAAAAGAATTCCTGTAAAATTTAGGGGTCTAATCTCGCACAGTCGGTTAACCGAACATTTGGTTGTGTGACGTCACATGGAACTCATCCAAGGAGCATCAACCAATCGAATTTCCCTGCAGTGTTCCGGTGACCTCAATTTGACATCACACAACCGAACCTTCGGTTAACCGACTGTGGGAGATTCAGGCCCCTGAATTGAAGGAGGGGAAGGGAGGGAAACACATGCCTTTAAATACTCGCATGGAAATATGTATTCCATTGATTTTAATGTAATAAAATATAATCAACAAATTCAAAACAAGAAAACTATTTACAAACAAATTTCAGGATAATAAAAATTTCAACTGCAATTTTTCTTTTCCTCCAGGGTACGTGGTTTCATTATCGTAGGGGCTGGGAATAACTGATAACACAACAAAAATTCAGCAATTGGATGGTAAAATTTAAGGATATTCCAGATTTCCTTTCAAAATCCATGGACATTCCAGACATCCATTCAAAATTTGGGCACATTCCAGGCCTTGAACTTTTTTTTTTTTGTTTGTAAATTCAAGGGCATTCCAGGTTTTCAAGGACGCGTGGCCAACCTGTTATATATTTAATTTTCTTACTATTTCTATAGTAACTACTTAACTATAATCAGTATCTTTATTTCTGTTTGATTATTATATTTCATACTTTTAAAGTTACAGAAGAATTCATTAATTTTCTTTTCATAAGAATAAGCATGATTTAAAATTCCCCCGAAAAAGTTTTAGTTCATTTTGAACCAAGAGCTTTTACATAAGTATTGAAAAAAAAAAAATCACTTTGAATTCATACTCAATGAGGCCAGTTCCGTGTGTGAATAAAGTGTTTCTTTCATCCAATTCAGCTTTTGTATTTTGAACACAGGAAAGCAAAGAACTGATAAGAGGGCTCTAGTGTAAAAGTGGGTCCTTACACTAGAGCCCTCTTATCAGAGAGAGGGGTGGGGGGAGAGAATAGAATTTTAAATATATGCTGTACATTGAGACCTGATGATTGTCATACATACATTTTAAGGCATACATGATATAAGGCATACATGATATAAGGCATACACAATATTTTAAGGCATACATGAGACACCCCCCCCCAGGGTAAAAAATACTTCTATTTGCATTACATAATGACTCTGTCGTAGCTGGATTTGGGAAATCCCGATTTCTTAACTCCTATTTCTTGTCCAAAAGGGATTGGCAGAGTGATTTAGGAAAGGGGGGGGGGTGTTGAAAGCTGTACTTTTGATATGGGTATTTATGATAGTAAAAATGTAAATGTTTACTTGTTCAAAACCCTAAATCTCAAAAGTCTTTTACTGATTGGTTTTTCTTTTTGGCATTACTTTTTATGGTATACGGGAGGTGAATCGGACCGATTCTCATTCTAACTCCTATTTTAAGTTTATCTTATAATTCTAAGCAACTAGCGGTGGAATTAAGCACTTTCTTTTCCTTTAATCAGACTGAGACATAGCAATGTGTGATCGAGTACAGCCAGTAATAAATAAAATAGTTACTCTAATATTAGCTGTTTTATTCTAGCCTTTTCTTCTTTTTCTTTCTGTTTCTGTAGTCTTTCTTTTTCCTCTTGTTCCTTTTTCTCTTGCTTAATCCGTTCTCGTTCCTTCCTTTCTAATTCTTCTCTTTCCTTTCGTAACATCTTTTCTCTTAGCCGCTGTTCTTTTTCCAGCAATCGTTCATGTTTTCTTTTTTCTTTTTCTTGTTTCTTTAGAAGCTAAAACAGAAACAAATGCTATTTGAATTTAACATTAATAAGTATAGTTCAAAAAAGTTTGCTTACATAGTAAAATACAACCAATGACACAGAAAAAGCTTTACATATTGTAACAGTTACAGCTAAACAATTGTTATTGGCATACAGTAACTATTTTATGAAAACTATTTTGCTTGATAAATCAACTTGACATAAATATTATTGTTTAAGCACACAAATTTCATTTTTACTTTACAGGAATATAATGAACATACTTAAATATTTTAAGGCATTTGCCTAGCAATAAGGTTTAAAAATTATTGCCTTTATAACATAAAAATGAGAATTAAATAATCTGAGAATATACATTACAATGCCAAGTAAGAGTAATAGTCTACCATCATAAGAAAAAAATTGTAAGTGAAAAATGGAATCACAATTACTATGTTGCAAAAATAAGAAAATATGAAATACATTTGGCAAATGTATTTCATATTTCATACATTTGGTGTTGCTAAAGAATAATGTTAATGAGGTTGACATTATTTTGTCGCATAGTTTGTCGGTGGGGTGGTTAGTTAGAAGATTAACATATACATCCATTTTATGGAAGTAAAATACGATCTTTTACATTAATTTCTTTTTTTTTTTTTTTGAGGGGGGGGGGGGGGGGCGCCCCCTTTAATCTGCCCTTGCACATAATATAAAGTCTGCAACGAGCGGCAATGAAACAATAAGTGGCGACCAGAAGTCCACAATAAGTGGCAACATTTCATAATGCTTGGAACATTGTTCGCCAGCCTCCGACTGACTTAGTGGGGTAGTAGTGTGGTGTCATGAGATTGTCTCCGCACACGTAACACCTCAATAGGTGAACACCAGCCAAGTCGGTACCTTTTGGCTCGCCTGGAAAATGCCACGATCTACCACGCGGATTTTCCAGGTTCAAAACCAGCTCCTGCTGCACGCTCTCCCCTATAGGCATATAGACAGTCATGCATAGTAGTTTTCCTCAGAAGCAGTGCTGTGGCTGCTTTTCGTCTATCAGGGAGATTATGGATGGCATTCCTCCATAGTTTCTCTCTTGTTTGTTCTTTTAGTTGTAACATGTCCTTGAAAGTCCAATTGATTTTTGATAAAACAGACTTATAGCTTACTTGATTATATGGAGCCTGATTGACCAAACTCCCTTTCTTGGCCAACTTATCCTCCTTTTCATTCCCAGGGATACTGAAGTGGGATGGAATCCACTGCAAAACAACCGCTTTAACTTTTTTGTGCATCTCTCTCAATAAAGATCTACACATTATTATGACATGGAGCTAGGAGCTTGGCAACAATTGCCAACTGTGAGAATCACTGCCTGAGAGTCTGAGAAAATAACATCCTGCTCAGAAAGAGGACACCCATTAAGATGTGACAAAGCAACCCTAATCGCCTCAACTTCACCACTGAATGCAGTCTTTGCTGTCCCTAGCAAAAGGTAATGGGAGAAATGTTCACACTAAATGCCTGTTCTGATCACATCATCCATCTGAAGCTTTGAGCCATCTGTATACATGTATAGTCAAGACCCAGAAGGAAAGCGATTGCAGATAGTCTCCATCCCCACACTGAACAAAGCTGTTGTACAGTCCTTGTTCTTTGATGCAGGATCTATAAGATCTAGATGATATGAAATCTTTGTAGCTTCCATAGGATTAATACGTAAGGGTTCGAACAGAGACGAAAAATAAAAATCAACCATCTCTTTCAGGACAGCTTCCAAGAAGCTGTCTTCAGTCTTTAATCTGAGGGGGTTGACCCAGTTTTAACACAAAGGTCTGTGTATGGTAAAAGAATTAGTTTTTGATAAATCTTTAAAGCAGATTTCTTAATTTTTTGATGCATATGTATTTCATCATTATAGAATCAGGCATGAAAGCATGAAACAGCTAACAAGACTGAACTTTGCTGCGGATCGTACAGAACAAATAAATTACTATGCATTTAACACATTATCTGTTATTCTTTTATATGTATTCATTATTAAATTAATTAATATTCATTGTATCACTGTATTCAGCATAACTAAATACATTAAACTATTTTAAATACTGAATCTCATATGCGTCAATGATGTTGAAAAGGACTGAAAACTTTCATGCCTGTATAATAGTAAAGCATCAAGAGGTGTAGGCTTGACAGCACCAGAGATAAGACAGGGGCGTTATTTTGTATTTGTTCCAGTCTATTTATCCCATCCTGAGAGACCAATGAGTGGGGCAGTGCAATTAGTCATGACAGGTTCTTATAAAAATCCTGTAAGTAGCCTGAAGAGTTGAGATTGCACAACCCCATCTAACGCACATGAGGCATTTAATCAACGACATACACTTCTCAGTCTTTTGTTGAATATCTATATAAATAAAACAGAGTGTAAACTGTCCGTTAGTTTGTTTGTCTGCACCTCGCATAGCTCTGAAATGGGTAATCGTAGACAAACCGAATTTTGTATGGAAATTCCTCCAGGACGGGTCCTGACATACCTTGAAACGATTTTTTCGAAATTCAAATTATCTTAGGAGATATCGATAAAAAACATGTTGCAAAAGGCTAATTTTTGCACCCCCATTTCGCAACTGTAACTCCACAGTGGAAAAAGAGAGAATATAGCATATCTATGTAGCCATATTTGGCCAAGTTTATTAAATGATTCAGACTCTTGAAGTAAAAATAAAAGAATAACGATTATTTTTGTTTAGATTATTTGTAAGGTTATTTTTTAATTAAAATATCATGTGCATGTGAAATCAGAGCAGGAATGAAATGTTTTTATACTCAAAAGAAAAATAGGATTTGGAAATTTTTTTAAACTAAAATGTGCAACTTTTTAATTTGGCAAAAATAAAATGGTTAATGTTTGAGTTTGAGGAGATGTGATTCCAACGCTTGCGCAAATTATCGTCTGCTACTTTGATTATGAATACACCTGAATCAGTTTTTAAGAAAATTTCACTCAGTTTGAATTGTGCATTTTTCTGCGCAGCTTTTTCTCATCTATTTCTAATGTACTACATACAGAAAAGAAAAAATTAGAAATATCAATTTTAATTTTGTTTAATCACACTCATGAATAATGATATACTTTCTAACTTATTGGAATAAGGAAAGAAAACAGGAAGACCCATAGATTATAATAGGCTTTTAATATATAGCGCTTTAGTGCTTTTTTTTTTTTTTTTTAAATCTGAAAGTGTTTCAGATTTTCTTATTTTTTTTTTTCCTTTTCCTTTCCGTCTTTTGATAAAGGCCAGTACATCCAGAAGCTCTTCAGAATTAATATAGGACGAAAATAATTTATACCTTTTTGTAGGTTTTTATCATTAAACCCCATCTTATTTTTGTAACAAGGGGCAGCTCAATACGGTAAACATCGCATCGGGGCGCCGGCTTCGAAGGGGTGTCATTTCGAACTTAAAAACTAAGAGCATAAAAGGAGGATTCTTTTTTTATGTTAGCAG
Source organism: Cheiracanthium punctorium (assembly GCA_038373885.1). Taxonomy (NCBI): domain Eukaryota; kingdom Metazoa; phylum Arthropoda; class Arachnida; order Araneae; family Cheiracanthiidae; genus Cheiracanthium; species Cheiracanthium punctorium. The sequence continues at coordinate 190,551 of JAWZYV010003261.1, read as the reverse complement.
GGATCTAACCATCTTAATTTTAAATTCCATTCAGAATCTAAGAGATTTCAGTGCCAAGGAAGCCAGTGAGAAACAGGATTCTCTCCGAACAAGATTTATTAAGATGGTGAACCAACTGGTCACTGGAGGCGGGTAGTCATTAATATATGACTTCCAGGTGAGTTTAGAATCAAAAGTTACTCCCAAATACTTAGTGCTCTCACTACATGGGAGGTTTATACTGTATTATTATTTAGTAAAAATACATTTTATCATTATTTTATTCACTAAGCTTACCCTTTCTTGCTGCTTTTTTTCTCTTTCTTCAGCTTTTTTTTGAGCTTCTGCCGATGTCATCTGAAACATTATACAAATATGTAACTTTTTAAAAGTAAATCATTCAACAGCTTCAATGAGTATAAACTTTTTGGCCTGTTAAAAATCAATTATAAAACTACTACATTGCACAAGGGATAACTAAAGTATATGTGAATACAAATCCACTACCCCCCCCCACACACACACACAGACACGCACACTTCCTGCCCCCAATCTATATACACGGTGCATAGGAAAGTCCCCTTAACTTCAAAATACATAAGAACAGAGAGAGCTACAGCTGTGCAAGTGAGATAACAGAGCGATCATGGTCGACTTAATGCAAATGACAGCAGCACCCCTAGTGGCAAAATTTGGAAGTTAGGCATTGCAAATTGTAATGAAAAGAGATAGAGCAAAATTTCCAGTTAGGATGTTGTAGAGCATTTACTAATTTGTACAAAATGACATTTGGTTCACATGGATAAGATAAAATTGTCACCTGTATACCCAAAAGTGTCCAAAATCAATGCATGCCATTTTATGTACAGTAGACCCCGCTATAACATGGTAGATATGTTCTGGGTTATAGGAATCCATGCTGTACGGGGCCTGAGCTATACTCCACCTGAAGTGCGAAATGTGCTTATAATCACTGAAAAAATTATTTGCACTTGTTAGAAAGACAATGATATTTAATGCTGCCATTCAACAGTTATATTAATTAGGAGCTAAAGTGTAATGAAATCAGATAATATATGTGAAATTTTACCATGCTGCACGAGTTCCTTTAAAAGTGTTACACGAAAACGATCGTAATATTTTGCCGTGTTGTATGGACCCGCATTATAGGGGGGGGGGGGGGCTACTGTATTTGCTTGAAAGATATAGCCATTGGTATAAAGAAATACTCACAATTTATTGGATAAAGTATGTACTTAAGTCAACACAGTTTGATGAGTAATTTTTCATGCACATTTGTCAGCATGGAAGGTGTCACACAATTGCAAGCATCTGTAATATGACGTAGATCCAGCAGACTTGTATGTGGAGTTGCATAAACCTGATCTATTATGTAATGCCACAGGAAGAAATCCAATAGATTGAAGTCTGGAGATCATGGCCTTTCAACACGACAGCCATACGCAATAATTTGTTTTCCAAAACTATCTTTCAGAAAGCTTCACACTTTAGTTATCTGTATGCAAGAGCACCGTCATACTGGAACAAGGACCACAATGTGGACAGAGAAATATCATCTACAAAGTCAGGCATGGTGAAAATAACCTTGTTATTTGAGGATTTATTTGATTACCTTCCTAAAAACGATCAATACATGTTTGACTAAATGAAGAACCCCATTATTTAACCCAAATAGAGGAAATGGAGAAAGTTCCAGCATTTACTTCACATTTTTGTGCACGTAAATGGGGCAATTGTGAAGTTAGTAAATTTTTAACATCCAGCTCATACTTCAGTTGGTCAAAATTTGAAAACAGACCACAACGATAGCCATTTTTTTTTCTCGGGATTATACACCCACTATAAGTATTCTGTTAATTTTAACAATTAGCAGGTCACCTATATAGACTGGCAATATTGGAATGGTGGGAAAGGAGATTGATAAAAACCACAGCCCCAACTGAACATATTAAAAAAAAAAAGCCTAAAGAAACTTAGAGATTTTTAAAAAGAGAAAGAAAGAAAAAACTTCACGGGCAAAAGGTGGCATTGGGATGCTGCACCCCCCTTACCCAACCCAGAATGAGCCCTGCCTTAATTTCTTACTGTACAATACATTAAAAAATTTGTAAATATTATAAAATTAATATTGCATTCATAAATAGAATTTTGAAAAATTGCTCTTGATAATAATAAATAAAACATATACCTTTTTCTTAACTCTTTTGACACCTTCTTTTGCAGTCTTTTCACTGTCTTTTTCAGATTGTCCATTGCCTAATTTACTATCAGACTTATTGCCTTTATCCTCTTCATCTGATATAGAATGTCCACTAGTATTTAATGATACATTGACAGAAGTATTCTGCTCATCACAACTGGAATTATCAGAATTCTTAGACTCATCTGATAATAGTTCAACATCATTATCTGAAGCAACTTGGTGTGGGCTTTTAGGGCTATCTGACACGCAAAGTTTACTAGAAGATTTATTTATACTGGGCACAGATTCTTCTTTGCTAGGACTTAAAACTTTTTCTTTACATTCAACTGGAGATTCAGGTTGAGTAGCATTTAAGTCTTTATTCTCTTTACAGTCTCCAAGAGTAGAATCACGTAAAGCTGGCTGCACTGTCATCAGGGTCTGTACAAAAATAAAGACTTTGTAAAGACCAGCAACATTTTTTAAAGAGTAGACAATATCAGAACAACTGCATTGTGATAAAAACTAATATAAATAAATAGCTATCTTTTCAATCAATATTTTAGATAATGACAGAAAGGAAAACACAAATTATGTACAGAAGAGTATACAAAACACACTTTTAAGAAGGCACTAGTCTCATATAGTTGGATCACTGTATCTGATTACAGTTAACACATACTAACACACACATACACACAAAAAGAAAAAAAGAAATTCATTTCATCAAAGAAATTCACCAAAGAAAGGTGACATTCATTAATCCGTTAAAAAAATAAAATAAAAATTTTCCATTAAATTGGTTCTACCCAACTCTTAGCTTTGAAAAGATTATTAAATGACTCATAAAATTCTGTTTATTTGAAACATACTGCTTCGAAGATAGCAATTGGAGCAGCTGGCACATCCCTGCAAATAGCAAAACCACGGAAAACTCATGAATGATAAATTTTACAAGATTCTTTTTTTAAACAAAATATTCTTTTTAAAACAAATAACATGACCCTATTAAAATAAAATCTTCAAAATTCATTAAAAAGCATAAAAAGGAGACTCTGCATAAAATTATAAAAAAGCATTTGTTTTATACTGAAAGCTTTAAAGTTAGAAAGTATGTAGTGATAAAAAACTAAAATACAATTTAAATAATATAGCATGTAAAGACAAAAGTAAGCACTTTTTAATAGCCCTTAAATAAGGGTATTCAAATTACTTTGTGGAAGACTTAAGACCGTACGAACCTTGGTTATTCCACATGCTCCATCTAGAACTTCCACATTATTATCTAGGTTGTTGGCTTCGTTACTTAGTTTTATACTTTTGGAGTCGATTGGTTGAGGAGATGTTGCTTTACGTTTTCGATTCCCAACAGCTAAGAATGCTGCTTTGATATCCATCGTCTTGAAAGGAGTTGAGGCTGAAATATGAAAAATTATTATAACTACACCATTTTATATCAACTTATTAAAAACTAACAAGGAGAAGGCACCGCCTCTGAGATTCATTTCGGGACGAAACTCTGTATAATAATAGAGTATACTCCTTTAGGGGTTATCAAATCTCAAATTCCTATGAAAATCTCAAAATGCCACCCCTGACCACAAGATCTTTCAATTTCACTTTGAGAATTAATGCACAATTCTTCACAGAACCGAGAATTGAATTTTCTTTCAATTCCATTGAATTTTCTTTGGAATCATTCATTTCTTCACCGTTTTCAAAAACTATTACATTAATTTTTTCTAATACTGACCTTAAGGTTCTTTCCATCAAGATACTTAAAATATTTGAAAATAGAGATTTGACTGTAATCCATTGATAGATATTTACCCCATTTCGTAATCAACATTGATTTATGTTGCCATATCTCGTCAGATGAGATAAAAAGGATTTTATTCCAGGGATATAATCTCTTGAATATTTTTAAAAAATGATTTGCATAATCTGTTAATTTTCTAGATTTAAGAACAGCCCGTACATTCAGTTTTACCATGCCATCTATTCCATCGACTGCACCTTTCCTGACGGAAGTAGAAAAAAAATTCCACTTCACCACTTACTGAAATCATTTTAAAAATACCATAAATTGGGAAGAACAAATTTATTTTTTAACTGTGCTGTGCTGAAAACTCCACTTCGAGACTACTGATTATTGCTTTTAGAAAGGTTCATGCTGCAAATTTATCATAGCTACTATGATTCATCACTTATGATGATGAATGGGTGTAAAATATTCCTGTGTAATTGCTTAAAAAACTTTTTATGTGTGGCTTATAACATAACTAAATATCCTGTCAAAATTAAAATTTTCTATTAGCTCCCTTCAAAATTCAGAAGGGGCATAACAGCTCTCATTTTCAAACAAATGATTTTTCTCAGGATCTAAATTTAATGTATAGACAATTGATATATCTTTCCTTGTTCTCCTGTCTCATAGTTTCCACTGCTCTCAAAAATTTCCAGCAACTAATGAATTTGGGCATTTTAACAGCCAATAAATGCACACTTTTAACCATGTGATTAACTTATAAATAATGTGACCCTACGTAATCAAAGTTTAAAGGATTATTTCTGGAGAAATTTTTCTACCATGACAAGGTTCAGGGTACGAAACTATTCCCTTGTCTTTTGTTAACTGATTTGCTTTCCTTGCTATGTACTCGCTATATTGAATTCTTCTGATATTTTTTTACGTGACCATGACTTTGGGGGGGGGGGGGGTTAGTTAGAAGATTGATATATACATCCATTTTATAAAAGTAAAATAGTATATTTTACATTAATTGGAGGGGAGCAGTTGCCCCCTCCGGCTCCCCCTTTTAATCCGCCCTTGGCCTCCGGTGTTTCTTTCTTTGATCACAGTATTTTCTGTATAAAGTTTGATAGTACTTAATTTTAGGCAGAAGAAAATCTGGTTGTAACTTAAGCTTTACATAAAATTAGATAAATTTTAGCATTTTCTATGAAATTCAATAACCAAATGTAAATATGGTTAACATAACAGTCAATAAAATTATTTTATAAGTATTAAAACAAATCTGCATACAAATAATTTACATAAAAAACATTTTAGGAGAATAACTTTTACCAAAGCTATACTCAGTGGAAAAATGATTTGTTAAATGTACAATAATACAATAAGCAGTCTGAACTACCAGTTGTTTTGATTCTATTTAGTCAAAACAAAACTTCCTGATTTGATTTTGATTACCAACTTGTCTCCAAGCAGCTGCAAATTTTGTTTTCTTTCTTTTTTGCAGTTAGTTTTTCACTAAGTTTTATAGCAGATATTAAAATTATAGTAAAAATTAAGCATAATAAAACTTATTTTTAAGAGCAAGGAACTGTATAATATTTGTTTAAAGAAAGAAAAGGCTAACGCGATTAAATATATAAAGCAGAAGTACTTGTGTATTTCTTCATAACTATGAAGATTTTATCTTATGCAGACAAGGACTGAAGCTTAAAAAAGTTTCAATGAAATCATTTAAGAATTGTTCCAAGTTCATAAAAAATATGGATGAGGTGACAAATACCCAGATTAGTTTACAGCTTCTGATAATAGTATTTTTTAATTTCATTGTGTGTGAGAAAAAGAGACAGTAGTAAATCTAGTAAAAATGGTAACTTAGTGTCTTCCTAAAAGCCACCAGATGAGGCAATTATTCAAATGTAACTATAAAAAGAAATTTAATGAAAATACCTCATACACTAGTTGTCTCAAAAGTGAGTTTTATTTATCAATTAAATAATTTTTCAAAGTTGTTCTTGTTTGTCTAAAAGTACCCTGTATTGCATTTAATTCAAATTTACATATATAAGAGGTGGATAAGGCATCACTTCTTTAAATGATATGAAAAGGTGACCTTATGATTTTTTTATCTTTTAATATATATTTTTTTAATTTAAGATAGTTTTTCAATTTGAAACTGATATTACCATTTCTAATTCAAGTATTTTTTGTGTAATTTCTTGTAAAATTGGCAGAAAATATATGAGTGCACAAAAATTACAAAAAGGGAGTTTTATTTATCAATTAAGTACTTTTTCAAAAGTGATAGTGTGTGGGGTAAGTTAAATACACACGATTTTTTTTACATATTTTAACAGGAAATTTTATGCTCTTTCTAATGACACTAAAACCAAAACTGTCAAATTAGTCAGAAAAAAGTTATAGGGGGTTAGTTGTTCCATGTTTTAAATTTCTGAAAACTCATTTTCTAACTTCAAAAATCAATAATTATTTATATTAATTAAATTGTATTTTATAAGATATATTGTGAATCTGTATAAGTATAGTGAATTTCAACAATTTATCTTGATAATTATTGAAACAATAGCAAATTGTAATCGAGTCTGCCATTCTGGTTTGAAAGTGTCTTGGAAAAATCTATTGAATGAGGCAAAAATTCAAAGAGCTATAAAAAGCAAAATAATGTAAATATTCCAAAAATAAAAAATGCGGGTTCTTATATTTGTCTAAAGATGCCATGTACCAAGTTTCATCCAAATCTGAGGAGGTGGGGTGGACACCCCTGGATGATTTGGCATGGAATGACCCAGGGAAGTCTTAATTTTTAAATGTATTTTATTACTCTAAATATATTTAAATTTTTTAATGCAGTTTTTGATACTTATGTATTATCCCGGCAGTCATTCCTGCCAAATTATTTTTCATCAAATGTGCTGGCAAACTATTGCCAATTGTATTTCAAACCATCAACAATATCATGTCTGGCATTTATCTTGGCAAAAAATCGCTCGTTTTGGTGGACTGCCAGTACTGGTACCCAGTACCAACCATAAGTACCCAGTTTTCATCTATACTACCTTTTCTCCATGATTATTACAAGTAAGTATGTGTGTTAAAGAGATAAAATGTCTACAGGGTTTCTACAGATTTCACAGCTTTTGCATCCCTGACTTTTCCCAGAGACCTATCATGCTCTTCCCTGACTTTTTATCTAGCGCGCTTTCCCAAATTTTGCATTCCTATTTTTAATATTACATCCTTTAATTAATAACTTTTTATATATTTTGCCCTTTTTTTCACAAATAATATTAAATTAGTATATACAAGAATTTTATTTGACATCATTGGATTCTAACAAAAACCCTGTTTGATAATAATTTAGCATAAAATTAAGCATATTTCAACTGCACAAGATATGCTCATAAAGGACACATTTTAAAATTATTTATAAGGTTAAATGTGAAAAAATGAAAATAAAACAATTTCTACAATTAGGTTCAAACATCTAATATTTTCTTGATTTTGCAGCAAAATTCAATTTTTCTTGCATTTCCCTGACCTTTCTTCAATTTCTTCTAATTTCCCTGTGAACTTTTTTCCCAAATCCCTGACCAAAACTCATTTCCCTGACTTTCCAGATCTGTAGAAACCCTGGGCTATATTAATGTTAGCCCTTAATGCTTACACTTCATATACAAATATTATAAGCGAAAGTTTTGAAAAAAATATGTAAAGAAGTAAACATAAAAACACACAAAACTCATTTTAAGACAGAATAATGACATTAAGTGGCACATAAAAATTTGGACCTTAAGCTTTAAATAGCATGGAAGCTATCTCAAATATTAATTAATATTTTATTTAAATTATTCATAGATTTGTAAAAGGTTACAGCGGAAAAAAAAATAAACTTAGACATAAACATTAATCTTTTATGTGTATTATTATTAATAAACAAACAAACAAAACTTAACAATGAATTTCATCAACTAAATTAAAAGATTAATAATACCTTTACTTCCAGTTTGAGGCATTTTTTCTTATTTAATTTTGCCTTGTTTCTGTAGCTAAGCTGGTACAGAAACTAAAAGAAGAGAAAGAAAAATATATCAGCAAACACGTATTTCGGAAACAGAAATGAAAGCAAAAACAAGTTTTCATTGATTATACCACAATATGTAAAGAGCTTTCTTTAATTTAATGAAAAATCACTAGTGTGTGGAAAAACATTATAATAGTTACTAAACAAACATCACACATCAACTGAAAAGGAACACAAACCTACTTTAAATTATAGAATAAACAGGCATTCTTTTTTAAGGAAAAAGTTAAGAGATAAGAAATATTCTCAATAATAAGGAGTAAATTTTTAATTGTTCCTAATAGAGTGATTATTCTTTAAACTTTTATAAACCCACAAATGTACACGTTTCTTGAAACTATGTACATAATATGTTTACTAGTATGTATAGCTTTCTACACATCTTACGAATGAAACCATTATAACATACTTTTTAGATAGAGGTGGCAGTTTTGTAAATCTTCTATGTATCTAAATTATTAATAGACATCGAAATGATTATCTAAAAATGGATAAATTTGACGAAGAATCTAAACAATGTACTAATTGCTTACTAACAGCATGCATGCTATGCTATGTTGCCGCCGACATACTCATTAAAAAAGCAATCCAAACACTAAACATGAGTTTTGGCGCGCGTTTTTCGCAGAGAATGCAGCGCCACTACTACGTTTTTTTATTTTGTAAACGAGAAAATTCAAGTTTAAAATATTTTAATGTTGCTATACGAAGGAAATGTGGGTATTTTTTTGTTATTATTCATTGGTTGTTCATTGGTTTTTCTTAATATAATGATATTTTAAAAACTTTGTATTAAAATTTTACGGCGGTGCGTTTACAAAATCGTGGGTGGTACTGCGTAGCTCTACGAAAAACAATAACTATAAATAAATAAATATATATATATATATATATATATATTTATTTATATATAAAATAAATAAGAACTCATATAAAAGCTCCACGTACTAAGTATTAAATTTTCTATTGTGATTACCGTATCAATGTGAGTTCTGTCAAATCAAAGTACTAAAATGAGAATGAAAAGATAGAAAGATATTTATTAATTTCAGCTTTTATGAAGTCTTTAAACAAATATTTTGAAGCCTTAGGAAGGATAAAAAATCTTCCATAAACATTTTCGTGTATATGTTCTTCAATTATACAAGTCTTTGTACTATATGCATTTTAGAATCAACAATTCCATGGAAGATTTATCTTTTTGTCTATAAAAGATTTTACTTTTTAGCTAATTTATCTACTGTTTATGAAAAAAAAATGTAGGAAGGATATATATGGCAGTAGTTTGTTAGTAATTTTCCATAGAACTCTCTGATTTATTTTCGTACCTAATTTAGTTTCTCTACCATAGAACGGGATTTAACACATCGGATATTTTAAACTTCTTCTTCTTTTCTTAACATTGGAAAAAGTTAGACCTTTTAATTTTTTTTTAATTATATGTATAAAGAGGTTTTTATAAACTTTTGAGATATACGTATCCATTCAAACATCTGATTCAAATTTAAATGTTTGTGCGTCTGTGCAGCCATCCTGCATCCTTGCCAAAATACGATCTGAGCGTGAGCCAATGAGCTTTTAGCTGGGTCAATACATGTAGAGGGTGTTTTTTATTATTTTTCTTTCTTTTCACTGTAACTGCTTTTGCTTGTATTAAACGCTATTGGCGTTGTTGTGTGCATTAGTGTGTGTTGCACTGATTTCTGTGTGTGTGTTGTTTTTAACATAATTAAAAAGCGTTAATAAGCATGCTATGTGAAAAATAATTCGTAAGGAAACGAGCTAAGCTTTGTTACTGGATTAAAGCTAGGCTTTATTAACCCACCCTATCAAAATTATGTCTAATGTCGATTTAAGACGACAGCTCTTAGATTTTTTTCAGCTCAACTACCACAAAGATGTAAAATTAATAGATATATGTCGTGCTGTACAACAGCCTAAAAAAGTAGTAAATAGTGTTCTCTATAATTTAAGAAGTGAAGGTATTTTGCAAAAAGTTGTTGAGAGTCCGCCTGTATGGAGGGTAAATGAAAAGTTATACGACAGATATAACCAAGCAACCGTTGTTCCCGAAGCAGCTTCTTTTCATTATACTTTAAAAGATGATAATGCAATTCCTTGCATCACAAAGAATAATAATTTTGCTGTTCTGTCCTCTGTGGAGAACAATAGGTCAGACCCAATGTATGTTAAGGAGCAGTTGGTATGTACTATATTGTCATTTAGTTTCGATTTATTTACATTTGCTTCATATATGTTTATTATGTTGTACGAAACTTTATTTACTTAAAAAAAACACTTTTCTGATCATCATCTAAATTTTCTTGTATGCTTTTACGAATAAAATAATACGTTCTTGTTTTCTTTATTTTTAATTCTCTCAGAAGTTTCGTTATTATTCTTCATTTTTATGTTCAAATAAAATTGTGTTCTAATTTAAGATCAAACCAGTCTTTCTGGTACTTATGTTAGCAGTTTTCTTAGTAAAATTTTAAGATTCATGTGAGTTATCGAGGAAGTTACAAAAAATCAATACTGCAAGTATCTACTTCGGTAGCCTGCAACACTGTATTTACTAGTGTTTGTATATTAAAATATGTACGTACATAAAACTTATTTTTCAACATGTTTGAAAGTAGTTTTTTTTTTTTTTAAATCTGTATGTTTGATTGCCTCAATAATGATTATAGGTAATATGAGTGTTAGGGATTAATATGAATTCTTTGAAAGAAGTGTTTAATCTTTTTTAGGTGGCCTACCACACAGTAGTCAGCAGTGCAACAACTGAAGAATTTTGTCAAACTTTCACAGGCCGTCAAATTGCTGCTGCTCCTTTGCCTATACAGAATGCAGGGAATAACGTAGCTCCAGCTGCATATTTATCAAAGCCTGCTGAAGCTGTTCTTAATATTTTGCACAAACAAAAAGGTTTGTTTTCTTCAGTTATTAAAGTTCTGTTATGACGAAAACCATTTTATTTTGTAGTGCCTTGTTATGCTTTGTAAGTATGTTTGTCTTATTGAATATTAAGAATTTCATATTGTTGCAATAGACAGTGATCTAGTTTTTTAATAAAAAAATTTTCTTCTGTAATTTTTTACTAAGGTGAATAACTTTTGATCTTGAAATTAGGTATGACCATGTTAAACATTAGAACAACATTTAACAGGGTCGTTCTTGTCCTAGAATTGTTAAAATTCAGAGCTTTAAAAACATTCTCCCAAACTTATGCTATTAAAATTAGAGTAAAAACTTTCATAAGCTTATATAAAATTGGGATATTTTAGAAAAATTGTTTATTTTGGAACTATGGCAATTTCAACATTTAATTTACTGTGTATTTAAAAAAAATATGCTTATTTAAATTACTATATCATATCTCACAAAAACTCTCAAATTGTAAAGCTTACTGGTCAACTAATTTTTCTACTTTAGTTTTCTTACATTTAAAGTATTTATTGAAGATCATAATTTTTTCTTTTTTGTTTGCTGAATAAAACAATTCTTTTTGATTTTTCTTATTTAAAAAAAAAAAAAAAAACTTTTATTACCTTTGAAAAAAAAAAAAAATACCTAAAGGAAAGAGAAGATGGTCCCATAACTGAATAGCTGTTTTAACCACACTTTACACGACTACTCAGATATCTGTAATCAATTGCATGATCTCGTATCAATTATGATTGCTGCTTGTATCTCAAAGAGTAGTTTATGTCAAATTTGTAGAAAGGCAGTAATCTCCATATTAATTAAATCAAACTTACTTTCAACAAATTTAGGAATTAGTATAATTTAATAAATGTATTCCTGCAAAAATTTATAAATTATCATTTATGCATATGATTATGATCAATTATAATTGTTCCATAATCTGGTTTCAACAAATTTTGTCATGTTCAAGTAAATATTTCATTGTTGCAGTAAAAAAATATGTACATGTGAAATCATAATTTATTGCCTGCTAACTAGAAGTAAGTAGAAAAAAAATGCTTTGAAGATTGCCACTTTGGTAAGTTATTGCTTAAAACTTGGCAGTTTTTTTTTTTGGGGGGGGGGTGAAAAGGGGAACCCTGCTAAAAGAAAGTACTCTTTTCAGGGATGTGCCAGCTGCTCCAATTGCTCCAAATTGTGCCAAATCAATCCTGATGCGCCAATCTGCTACAAAAAGATCATTTTTGGACATTTCTGCTCCAAATTCAGCAAAACTGCTATTTTTAATTTTTCCATGTATGTTGAAAACGTTTGTAAATCTCCCGAATTTTTACAAAAATCATCACACATCCTAAGCATTTTAATTTCAGTGTTTCACTGTTAATCTTAAAAATGAATATTTTTTCTTTGGCATCCCGTTGTTTAAACCTCCAATGCCTTAAGAGTAAAAATTGACCTCTGTTTTAAATTTAATTTTATATAAATTGGTAATTTTTTGTTACCAAATTTTTTATAAGCCGCTGATGATAGTTAACTCATTTGTGCTCAGATATATTTTATTTTTGCTAATACCAGCAATAATAGATAAATTTCTGGTGTCAACTTCTTGAGCAAGGGATGATTTCTTTTAAAATCATTATGTATAAAAATTGAAATGTCAACATCCTACTGGGTCATGTTAAAATATTCTGTGGAGTTGAGGTTCCATACTCGTGAATAAAGGATAGGAAAAATAAAGTTTTAGACTGATAGTGAAAATGCCGTCCCACAAAAAGGACGCTAGGCATAAATGGGTTAATATAGTTTGGTAAATATTATATTTTTGATTTAAAAAGATATTTTGTACAGCAATGTATAAAATAACTGAATTTTTTATTTATTTCATAAGCTTCTGACTCCCCCCCCCCCCCCCAAAAAAAAAAAAAAAAAAAAAAACTGCTTTTGCTCCAGAAATTGCTCCAAAATTTAATTTCAGCTGGCACATCTGTCTTTTATAAAGTTATTACTTTTTAAAAGCCAAAATGTATCTTAATTTTGTTTACTTTTTTTAAATAAATGTTTCGTAATCTCGTAGCATTTACTAATGCATGGTACTGCTTTTGAAGATAACATTCTGAAATTTTTCAACACTGCAATTGATTCTTATGAATCCTGTTCGAAAGTTGCATTATTTCTTTAAAAAGACTGCTGAAGCATTTGATGTTATATATCCTAGTCCAAGCATAAGATTTGTGGAAAAATTATATTGCCCTTACACAATATAGGTAAATAATTTTAAATTTGCACTTTTGTACTTCTCTAAATCTTGTTTGGTTCAGGTGCATAAATTTTAAAAAGGTTCTTAACAATCTTATAATAATTCACACAAATTAATAATTTTAATTTTTTTTTTTTGGGGGAGGGGGAGCTCTTTTTTTTTTTTTAATATTAAAAACATTGGTACAGTAACAAAAACTCAATGCAGGGTGTCTACCGCTCCGGAAAGTCTGGAAAAAGCCGGGAAAATGGGTCCGGAAAATCTGGAAAAAACCGGGAAATTCGATAATGGGTCCGGAAAATTCACCAAAAGAATCTTTTTAATTTTTGGCATCCCTTTTTTTTTAACCCTTCCTATTTGTCAGACTGGAAACCGAAAGCAACTGCAACGGATTTTTTGGACCGCGAAAGCATCAAGCCATGTGTTTGCATAAGGAGGGAAAAATGGGGGCTCATCCATCGTGGCGGGAGGGTAAAAACGCTGTCGTCAGCGCGTGATCATCCGTCTGGTTTGCAATAGAATTTCATTCATTGTTTATTTATTTTAACTCAGTGTTCTGGATTTGAAGTGTAGAAAGACAAAAGTGGCTAAAATTTGTGCTAGAAGTATCGTGGTATTTATTTTTATTGCTTAATATTTCTCAATATTTATGTATGCATGCTCGCATATAACACAAGCAATTGGCCCCTTTTTTTCTTAGAAAGTGTGCGCTCTTTGAGTTTCGTTTTATTTTTTGAATTTAAAGTATTGGATAGTGTTCAATTTGGAGGACTTATCTCTTCATTAGAATGGTTGCTGAAAGTCTGTCGACCGGGCCTCCCAGCAGATATTTTAAAACATTAATATTAACTCTAATAACAATAACATTTAAAATTTCCCCCCCGGAAATGGAAACTTATATATGCTTCTGTCCTTCTACCTCCCAAAAGTCAGGAAATAGTCGGGAAAAAGTCAGGAAATGGACTTTCAGAAATTTGGTAGACACCCTGCAATGTGAAAAATTTTGTTTCTTTAATACAAATTGTTTTCATAGTCTCAATTCTTACTTTTGGTTTAAATTCTCTGTTTAAGATAATCATAAAACTGTTTAGTTATTCTTGTGCAGAGGTGATGAGTTATTGCCATAAGATTGAGAAAAAGACTGTCCTGACAAAAATAAAATATGCTGTGCCTGTTCAAAAATCTATTTTTATTGTAAGTATAATTAGAGGGAATGGCAGAGAAATAACTAAATATTTAACTTTGGATAAGTTTAGTCAGTCGTATCTATACATCATATTGTGAATCTAAAAAGAAAATGTTGATTTTTTTCCTTACTTCTAACCGATTTCAATTCCTATAGAGACTTGTCCTATGACAATCTTATTAACTGTCTAAAAAATTTTAACAGGCATTGCAATGCAAGTTATGACTTCTGCTGTAATATGAGTGGGTCATTAGCTATTAAATTTTTGGTCTTGTGTTAGGTTAATAAAAAAACTAAATTTCTAAATTTATTTATAGAAATTTCGTTTAAGAATTTGTTTTCTAACAATGAGTTTATTGGCAGCACTGAGATTAATTTTAACGTCTGTGCATTATACAGCTTCTTTTGAAGTGCTATAAGTTTAAAATAACTAATACAGAATGCTCTTTGGGCAATTGAAAATGCTAAAAATAAGCCAAGTTGATGAAAGCCAATATTTTCAAATTAATTTATTCCTCAATAGTTGTAAAGATTTTTGTTTACTGCTATTGGCAAATGAGAAATAATCAAATTGACATAAAAATACATGAATAATTTTTTTTGCTTTCTTAAAAAAAAAAAAAAAAAAAAAAAAAAAAGAAAGAAAGAAAAAAATTGGGGTACTTGCTGATCAGGCACTCTCCACTATAATGGCACAAAATATTTGCCATTCTATTAAAGGACAGATGAATAACATCCAAGCCGGGAATCTAACCTAGACCCAAGGTGTGATTTTACCCACTATGCCACCTTGACCACTTTAAAAAATTTGTTGTTGAAATCACATTATAAATATCTTTGCGTAAGAAGAAACACTTATGTTTTGCAGGATATAAAGGACAGTATTCACAAGAAAGCAATTACTTTTTATATGTATATAGATTTGCTTTCATGTATAGATTAGAGAATAGTTAATTTTATACTTTATGCATAAAATTAAGGTTAATTGTAAGTTATTTACTGATGTAAAGTGCAGAACATAGTAGCCAAACATGAATCTTGTGAATTCATATTTAAAAATGATTATGCTTTCTTCAAATGGTTTTCATATCTTTAAGAGACTTCATGATATAAGTTTTCTTTTTAAAAGATATTAAATACAAATAGGCATTTTAAAAACTACATCAGTGTTACATTTTTAGCAGGACAAGGTATTCTTGTTATACATGTTTCTTTAAAGTTATTTCAGCAGGTAAGTTTATTTACTTAGAATAATTTTAAAACTTAATGCACAACTTTAAAAAAAAGACCTACTTTTTGGACCTTAGGATTTTAAAAAAAATTATAGAAGTGTAATTTGCTTCTATTTTAAAACAGATGGTTTTTATCTGTTTATTTCTTTTTAAAAATCTGTCAATTGATTGATAATTAATAACAATCTGTGCTTTGTCATGGCTCTAAAAGAACTTTTTAGAAATTTTCTTTTGAGTTCTAGTGTTTTGCTATTGGTGTGCAAGTGTTTTGGTTGTTTCAATAGCAGCACCTCTAAGAATCTTCGAATTCAGTTCATTAAAGGCTAAGAGTTCAATGTTTATTTTTACTGAGAAAACATCTATTCAAAAAGTATTGCAGCACTGATTGTGATTCTTCCATTCCCTTTCCTCTTTATCTAAATGAAGTGTTAATTTCATTCAAAGAAGGAATTTGATCTTGTTTACAACACTTTGTAATAAATGAGATGTGCTGAAACACAATAGAATAGGTTTATATTGAAAAAAAAAAAAAAAAAACCCAAAGCTGTGTGTATACAAAATTCCATTTTCTTGTCCTGAATAATACATTCAAGTCTTCCCAAGACAAATTCTTAATTCTTCTTTTTACAAATTTTTAGATTGAATTTTAGACTCAGTTCATAGATAACTGTCTTGTGCTAAATCATGGTTAGATTGCTACTGCCAAATACCATTAAGCTATCAAATTTAGTTTACAAGCATTAAACTTTTTAAAAAAATCAGTAATCTTCTCTGTATGTGTGTGTGTGTTTGAATAAATTTAAAATTGTCTTTAGTTGAAATGAGATGCTAACGAACAACATCCAGAAAAAACTATCATACTGCAAGATAGAAGTAATTGTTTGTGAATTAGTATTTCAGAAATTAACTTGATTAATAAATGAATTTATAATTTCATTTTCAAGCTGCTACTGATATGGCAACTCTTTTTAGTTATTTTCAAATATTTTTATATTATATTAAAACATACATGCATTTTTATTGTTGAGATGGGGGGGAGAGTTAAAAACCTGGCTTTTTTCAGGGTTTTGGGGGTTTAATCATACTTGAAAAAATGTATAAATCAATAGCAATAACCCCAACCATGGTTTGCTCTAAGATAAATTGACTATTAGTAATAATTTTTAGTGATATACTAGTGCTTAATTAAAACTTTTTAAACTAATGCTTTTTTTATGGTTAAAAAATCCTTATTCATTTTAATACATACAGATAGGCATAAAATTTTCTCTAGAAAGCTTTTATGCCTATATGAAGTCTTTCTGATATTTTCTTTCCTTAGGTAGTGGTTGTTTGGAGAGAGGTAGGGAGCTGTTTATAAACTTTTTAAGTGGTGTACTGACAATTAAGAAAGGTATCTATGTAATTAAAGTTGAAATTTTGAAAAAACCTACCTGGGTTTTTTCGCGTTGGGCAAAATCATAACCCTGGGGGGGGGGGGGTTATAATGTATTATCTCATCTAAAAAATTGTTTAATAAAATTCATGCTAGGTACAACTTCCTTAAAGTATCTACCTTCAAACATTTATTTACATTTTTTTACTCATTACAACATTTATTTACTCAAAAAAATTAAGCTTTTTTGCTAGTGACTTTATTATTTTTGGCATATTAATGAAACAAAATTATATACCAATGTTAATCATACTTCATTACCTTTTTTGAGTACTACTAGGGGCCAAGGCCCCCAGACTCGCTATGCTCGCTTTTCGTATGAGGCATTCGGCCCCTAATAAGGCTTATTCGTAAAAAAGACATAGTTTCAACAGACAAAACCCGAAGATTGGATCAGATAGAATGTTACTGAGCTACACATTGCTTGGTTCTTGCATGCTCATTGGTATATAAAAATTTAAACTTCACACTACAGTAGACCCCCTCCCCCTCATGACACGGAAGATATTTTGTTATGGGAATCAGTGTTGTACGGGTCCTGAGCTATACTCCATCTGGAGTGCGGACTCCGCTTATAATCGCTGGAAAAATTATTTGCACTCCTCAGAAACACAATGATATTTAATGTTTCCATTCAAAAGTTATATTAATTAGAAGCTAAAGCATAATAAAATCAGAACATCTGTTTCAGCTGTATTTTTAATAATGTAAAACCTATTGGACACCTTGCGAATTTGTCACCCATGGCGATTTTTCATTATTTGGCGATTTGCGTACATGTAAAGTTAATAAAGGCTACGGAACAGATAGGATAGCTTGCCACCAATGGCGACTTTTCATTATTTGGTGATTGACACATGCTCACAACCTATAATTACTGTTCATTTAAGGTTACCGGAAAACCGTTATCCATATTTTCATTTACATAATCGTTTGCAGATTGGCATACTTAGCACCACGATATACCATCTCGTAGCGCTAGCAAATATCCAAAGTGTACTGTAACTGCTATAATGGCATAGTTAACGCCGCCAAATATTTCTACTGCTAGAAAATAATCCAGCTGGACCGAACCGGCTTTAAAATAATCTGCATTTTAATTATTTTTCATTTTCAAGATATTAGTTATCCTGTTTTGGAAAAACGAATAATCGCTAATTCTAAACTCCTGTTGTCTAAGCGAACTTACTATTTGAAAATTGTCAACTTTGTGTAACACATTTTGAGTTACTTATTTCATATAGTTTTTATTTTGGCGTAAAATGGGCATAATTCTTACTCATGTTTGTAAATTTCACGCGATTCTAGATTATGCCAAGATTATGCCAAATCTGGCAACCATTATGTTTATTTTTTCAGTTTTTTATTAATATCTTCTAAAATAATTCGATTTTCGAAATTTAAATCAGCTTAGCAGGTTCCTCGGAATTTTTCGAATCTGTGGGCACCTTAGTCGAAACTCAAATCACCACGGTTTAGGAGGAAATAGGCCAACAAGCTTTGACAGCACCAGCGACCTTTACTTTTTTTTAGAATAGAGAGAAATAACAATAACATACATAAATGTCATAGAAATTGATGTACATATACGACAGCAAGAGCAAGGATGGACGGACAGACAGACAAACTGAAATCATAAACACTTTTCAACCTTGTTAGAAAGCGTTAAAAAGTGTTAATTTATAATGGCGATCACACTCAAACAGTATATACGTTTATTTCATGCATCGATAAATTTTAACACAGTTTCAAGTTACCGTTAAACTCATATTAAAAATTAAAGTTCATTTTACACAAAAAAACTCATTAATGAATTCAAAGTTATTTTCTAATGTAAATATACACCGTAGCAGACGAAAACTTTTCGTTGACAAATATGAACTCCATGTATTTTAATAATCTCAAGATAGAACCTCCCCCCCCTTTTTTTTTATTCATTTGTTGCTAAGGCAGTCACGTTAGCAAATGTGAAAAAAAATATTAAAATTGAGTGCTGGTTTTTATAATCTCGTTCACATGCTAGGTTGCAAAATTAAAAACATAAAACTGGTTAAAAGTCAGGGCGGGAAATGTTTTATTCCTTTACCGTTAGGATCGCTGCACTTTACCAAATTTCCAATGTTTACATTATTGAAACTTAGTTTGGGTACCAAAGACTTAAGCAAGCAGGTATGGAGAGTGTCCACTACTATAATATACCTTCGCAATCCCGAAGAAATTTTATTTATGAAAAAAAATTAAACTCATAAATCAGGAAAAATCTGGATAATTGTGACATCAATATGATGCCATACTCACTTGCAACAGCTACTTTGTCACGCAAATGATTAACTTTTTTTACTCTCGGAAATAAAATGGATCTGAAAAGAGTGAAAAATCGCTTAAAAATAAGGGAATGGCTGGAATTTCAGATTTTTAAAATAGCGCATACTATTTTCTATGTTTCGATACATATTTATGGAAAATTTCAAGTGGATCGTACAAATAGTGTAGATATTATGAGGCTTTTCAGTGCTTAATTTCGTATTCTTTTTGCAGTAATGGTGGAAATTAGTTTTATCTTGAGTCAGGGATCAGCGTAACTATATAGTAGGATGATATGCTTTAAAGAATAACTTCCCATAGAACGCAATGTATTGGGAATATTTTGAGTGCTCTTGTAGAAAAACTATAAATGCTACAAATACTATTTTCAATAGGGCACATGGTACAGTAGATAAGAGTAAAATATATGAATTTCGTAGAAATCGATGCATATTTACGGAAATTAGAGCACGGACGAACATTTTATTTTGGCGTTAAAATGGGCATAATTCTAACTCATGTTTGTAAATTTCATGCGATTCTAGATACTTGGAAACGCTTTGTTGCAAAGGAATGAATGATTTTATGCCAAATCTGGCAACATTATGTTTATTTTTTCAGTTTTTTATTAATATCTTCTAAAATAATTCGATTTTCGAAATTTAAATCGGCTTAGCAGGTTCCTGGGAATTTTTCGAATCTGTGGGCACCTTAGTCGAAACTCAAATCCCCACGGTTTAGGAGGAGATAGGTCCATAAGCTTTGACAGCAGCCTTTACTTTTTTTTTAGAATAGAGAGATACAAGGTGACTGCTAATTCATAGTACAAACTTCACACACACAATGTCACAATCACATTTTACATAAGAATGTATGGTCAAAAGTGAAGTGTCAAAGCACAAACACGGGAAAGAACAAATGATAGGGAAAGTGTTTTTATTTTCATAACCAACCTCATATACAATTAATTTACAATAAGTGGAAATTAATTTACAAGTGTTCAAAATTTGCATCCATCAGCATTGATACATGCTTGACAGTGTTGGTGCAGCGATTGACAAACACTTTCAAAGATACCAGAAATTTCATGCACAGATGCAGCAGATACAGATACTCAAGCAAAGAGATCTTCATCGGAGTTACTGGAGTGGCATAAATGTCTTTCTTAAAATGTCCCCATAAAAGGAAATTGAGGGGCGTCCAATCGGGAGATCAGGGTGGACAAGAGATAGATCCACCACGCCCAATCCATCGCATGTTGCATTCAAGAACTACTGAACATCTAGGGTGAAGTGGGCTGGCACCCCATCTTGCTGAAACCACTTGTGGTTTCTAATGGTGAATGGATGAAAACTGAATCGAGAATGGCCTCTCTTCCCCAAACCAACGCAACGGCCATCTACCGCCAATGGAAGCAACTACTAATTCAGTTTCCTGCATTTTTTCTTTCCTGTGTTGGTGCTTCGACGCTTCATTTTTGACCATACATTCCAATACAAAATGTGATTGTTACAGTGTCCTGTACGAGCCATCAAGGTTTGTACCATGAATTAGCAGTCACCCTGTATAACAGTTAAACATTTTAAATGTCTTAAGTTATTTTTAAACATGTAAGCATAGAAAGTCTATATATCATGAATTTGTTAGACATGTTGACTACAAGAAATACTTATAGAAAAATTAATAAACATCAAAAATTGACATTATTACTTTCAAATTTAAAAATTTAACTGAATTAATTTTACATATATTTTTTAATATAAGTTTAGTGATAGAAAACTAAAGTTTTTATTTTTAAAATGTAAAATAAATTTGGGCTCTGTGATCATTGATAGTTTTATGCAAAATAATCTAATGCTTCTTTTAAAAAAACTTAATGCATTTTTCTGTTTGAATCAGTATTCAGCATGCTAATTATCTTTAAAAGTATCAGTACATAATGCTATTTAAGTGGGAAATTTAAATGGAGCTGTCACGTAAAATTTTCTGATTATATATATACAGCTGCCAAGTGTTCCATTTTATATGGATTCGTTCCATTTTTTGAGCTTTGTTCCGTAAATGTTATTATTTTGCCAAAATGTTCCGTTTTTCAGCTTCTGTGTCATGATTTTTAGAAAATGCAAAATCGTGTACATCTTTCATTCTTGGTAAATCATTTATCCTTATAATTAAGTCAATAAATTTAATTGAATGATATTTATATTCTTTCAAGTATTTATTACATTAACAGGGTTTCTACAGACCTGGAACGTCGGGGAATATCTGGGAAATAAGTTTTGGTCAGGGAAAGTCAGGGGTTTGGGAAAAGTCAGAGAAATTAGCAGTAATTGAAGAAAGGTCAGGGAAATGCAAGAAAAATTGAATTTCGCAGTAAAATCAAGGAAATATTTGCTGTTTGAACTTAGTATAGAATAGAAATTGTTTTAATTTTCATTTTCTCATTCAACCTTATAAATAATTTTAAAATGTGTTCTTTATGAGCATACCTTGTGCAGTTGAAATATGCTTAATTTTATCCTAAGTTATTATCAAACGTGGCTTTTGTTAGAATCCAGTGATGTCAAATAAGATTCTTGTATATATTAATTTATTATTATTATTTGTAAAAAAAAAAGGGGGGGGCAAAATATATAAAAAATTATTAGTTAAAGGATGTAATCTTAAAATAGAAATGCAAAATTTGGGAAAGCACACTGTGAGGGAAGCAAAAGCTGTGAAATTTGTAGAAGCTGTGAAATTTGTAGAAACCCTGATTAAGCAATTAAGTCAAATATTACAGAAAATGAGCAGGTAAGTACATTTTATTTTTATAAATGAATGATTATACATACTCATCTCTATGGAAGTGATTATTTAAATTTGTTAATGTAAGATTTTTAATTTTATGTTTAATCATACATTTTTTATTACCACATGCTGTGTTCCCTATTTTTTCTTGGAAGTTTGGCAGCTATGTATATATTAAAATCAAAATGATGTAGTAAATAAAAAGGACTTATCTTCTACCCCCAATTAACAATTTTCTACCCCCTCCCCTTTGGTAGTTGAGATTTAGATTTTATTCACTGCGGAGGTGCACACAGGATTTTCTGTTGGAAGGGGTACAACTCATAAGGCTGTGGCACCAACCACCTGAAAAAAATGTGGAGTTTTTATATTTTTTATCGTAACCCCCTTTACCTTGTTTTTATTTGTCTATCTTAACTTCTGAAAATAAGAATTCGATTTCTTCTAACATATTTAAAAGTCAAACATTTCATGACAATTTAACGAAAGAAAATTGATAACTGTTTTGGGAGGGGGTCTGGACCCCCTTCCCTACACATCATGATATACTTTTTTACATGTCAGATTACACATATTTGGGTACTTTTTCGTTATCCAAACGCCAGCCAAATTTGGAGGTTTTTTTTTTTTTTTTTTTTTTCGTTGCCAAGTAGCTACAATGTTTTTAATTGTTTTTTTTTTTTTTTTTTTTTGTGTGTGTGTGTGTCGCCAACTACCTACAGGATATTTATTTTGCCTTAAACATTTTCAATGCCTTCAAAAGAAACATTTCAGGGTTGGCAAGTTTTTGACACATGACAGTTTTTGACAGTTTTAACCATGGTTTAAACTGTCACGTCAAAAACCCTATGTCGAAAACCTCAAATATTGCACTTGTAGTACAGTGAAACCTGTTTTTAAAGACCACCACTGGGACCAAGAAAATGTGGTCTTTAAGGAGGGTCGGTCTTTGAATTCAGGTACTACGATACATTTTGACAAATTTTTAAGCGTACTTAATTTTATCAATAGAATTGGAATTTATTTGATAATTACCTGGCATCACTGAAAAGGCTTTTATATAGTAGCTATAACATAATAAAAAGCACGTATGTACTTACTTTTTTATAATATGTAGAGAAAGACAGTGAGATTTATATATATTTTAATAAAAGAAGATAGAATATGTTTAAATTTTAAAAAAATTTAAAAATATAATAAAATTTTGTGCTGAATTTTGCGTGCTTAGCTCTCGCCAGTATCGGCATCGCTCATTTTCGAAACAATGACATCATTCTCTATAGTATTTTCCTATGGAGCGCAGATTTTGTGATGGAATTATTTTTCGAAGGAATGTTCAAAAACAATTGTGCTGAACGATTCACTGTGATGTCTAAATGCGTAAAATTCTATTTTCAATAAATATCCTCCAAGAAGCAGTAACACAAGTAATTGCGTGCATGCCGCTATTGCGTTCACTGACTCCATGGATTATTTAGTGACTGGAAGCTGTGTTACAACTCAACTAAACAAGTGTCAACTTTCGTTTTCAACATACCGCATGATTGCTGATCATTCGAACAACAAACTTACTCAAATAAGGGAAAATAATTTTTTTTTTAAGTATTCGCGGTCGTTAAAATAGGATTTTAAATAAATTTGTTTCTTATACGTAGCGGTCGTTGGTCGCGTCAGGCAGGTGATCGTTCAATAAGGAAAATAAACCATTATTTATAATTATATGGTACTCGGGACCGCTAAGACGTGGTCGATAAGACCAGGTGGTCGTTAAATATGGGGGTCGTTCAACACAGGTTTTACTGTATTACAAATATTGATGTCTTTAACATTGCATGCATTGTATAAGCTTTGAAGTAGTACATTCTATGGGCAGGAGGACGGTTTAAACCAGTTTTTGACAGTCTTGTCAAAAACCCAACCCTGAAACATTTTAACACAAAATACAAAGTCAAAAATGTTAACAGACAAATTAACAGGCTCACCATTACATATGACAAAATTTAATGAATGTTAAATCCTTACATTGACAATAAATAAAACATATTACTGATCTAAAACTAAAACGATAATTTTCAAACTAATTAACATTTTAAATATCGCCTCTACATCTGCAAGTCCTCGCTTTACATTTCCAAACCATACGACAATGGAATTACCTTCGTGATTTTTTTTTTTTTTGGGAGCAAGTTAATTTACTTGCAGAGCATCTACAAGGATGTTTTACTGATATACTGAATGCATTCACCATTTTCTATAACTTGAAGACATAAAATAGGTATTCTACACAAATCGAAATATTTGAAAACATACATTTTCAGCTTTTCTTCCAAATTTTAGTGGTGTCAGTTCCTCACATGAATAAATATAACTTTACTGTTTTGAAACTTATTCATTAAATTTCAAACCTTTTACCCCTTTATAAATTTCAACATTTCCTTTACAACTCACTTTTCACTTTGAAACATTCCCATTATCGAAAATATAGAATTTCAAAACGTACGTGTTGGAAAAATTTGGCCCTATCTGGCTGAATTGCCTGATCGTTATTTAGCCATTAGGAACTGTACAACAGCCGTATCCATACTTTACAAATCAATTCCTGCAACAACTCTGACAAAAATTTATTTTATCTTCCTCATTCGTCGCCACATTTCCTATTAATTCATAACTGTCGTGCAGTATATATATTAAACCAACACTCACCTAAACTAAAATAAATATAGCAATGCACATTAAACCTAGAGGAAGAATACAGCAACAGGTTTCCTGGAAGGATACAGAACAGATGCAATTGGCTTTCTTTTGCTATTCAAACACATGCTTAGGACCTACGTAAGATTAATTAATCAAATAGGTGGAAGAATGCAAAACAGAAAAACATGTTTTCGTTTGCTATACAGACACAAGCAAGGTTACAAAAGAAAAAGTCCACTGCACAATTCAGGATACACGTTTGCATATGAATACATAACACACTTGCGGATTAGTACAATGAGTGTGCAACTAATACGTTGCGCTTTCCTTTTCTAGCAATAGCGAATGTACTCTGCACTAGAGATGAGACGGGCTCAGCCCGAGCCCGGGCCCGACTCGGGCTCTGTAATTCACGATTGCGTGCAGGCTCGGGCTCGTGAAAAATTTCTCCTTTGTTGAACATACTCCTTGAAACAGATTTTAAAAAGTGATTCATGGGATAAATAGACGTACTTATTTCAAAAATAGCGGCACGGGGGACTAGAAGGTGTGTGAAGCTCCAAAATTTATTGTATCCTCTTAATGAAGTAGTTAATTTTATTTGTATTTAGCTGAAATTTCGGGCTCGGGCTCCAACTTTAATAATATTGCTCGGGCTCGGATTAAAAGTCTTCTGGCTCGGGCTTCAAAAAATGAGCCCGAACTCATCTCTACTCTGCACCACAAAGCCGGGTTACAAAAAAGAAATAAAAAGACCCGCTCAATCGAGGATGGGTTTCCAGAAAATGTTGCCAAGCTTCGCCCTCTGCTACAGGGAGGAAAAATCGCCAAATTTGAGTAGAGTTCAAATAGCAAAATAGTACCCTTTTTAACTTTAAAGCTTAAAAATATTATGTGGAGATTGTTCTGCTTCAAACATTAGCTTTTTCTTTTTATTGTTAAAACATTCAAATGTTGAAGAGTGAAAACAACTTTACATTTTTGTCCTTTTACAAGGTTCTATGTGTCGATGAGCTTTTGTTATTCTGTTGGCTAGTTTTGATACTCTACTTCCAGTGATGACTGTGATAATTTTTCATAGTAAAACAATAAGCAGTTATTGTGTGAAAAAATACTAAAAGCACACTTAACATACCTTAATAGAAATTTTCAGTGCACCACTTTAAAAATTTGCCTTTATTAAATAATTATATACTTTTTGTTGTTTTAAATCTTTATAATCTGACGGGAGTTTGAAGTCCCATTAGTAAAATTATTTAATAGCTCATAAATCTGCAATAAATGCTGAGGGAGGTCTTTAATTTCCATTTTTATATTTAATTTAATGAGATGATACATAAACACTACTTAATTTGAAATGTTTCTAAATCTACACAAGTTTCATACATTTTTTTAAGTAAAACGAGATAAAGGATTAAATTAGTTATTTTTTTATTTTAATCCCATTTATAGAAATAATGTCCATTCCATTCACTTGGCAAAAGGTGCTATTGCTTTTAACCTGTGATATTGCATTAGAAATAGAAAATGAAATCGTCCAAGGTCAAGATCGAAATTTCTGCCTTTGCTTCACCTTCAAAAGTACCCTGCTTTTATTAATGAATGCTTTTAAAGATTAAAATGCATTACAGCAATGAAAAGAAATTGGACCCCACCACCACCACCACCACCTTGTTTATTAGCATAAGTATCTTAGCCTAAACACTGCAATTCGCACTCGTCAACCAAGACACTCTTTGCAGAAATCAAACATCATCTTTGCTGTCCAGAATTTTTTAAATTCATCATAAACAAAGCAATAGTTCACTAAAATTGAAAAATGTTATGAACATTTCTAGCGTATGTGAATCAGGACTAATGAAACGTGTTCACTATATCCGAAATTGACTGTACATGGTTTTTATATATTCTGCCCTCTTTTCCTTTTTTTTTTTTTTTTTTTTTTTTTAAAGCCTTTGTTTAAGCTGCTTTTGTCATGTTTCTATTATTGGAGGGCGACCTTCAGCTGACAGTGTAAGGCATAGCAATGTTATTCTAGTTCCATTCAATAATAATTTATCATGCTTTGTTCTTGATAATTAGTTTAACTTGATGTGCAGTTTTGTGGTCCAGCCTTTAAATTATCTGCAAACCTTAATTATTTTTTTTTCTTCTCTTGTTTGTCTGTAGGACCTCTCTCATGCAAAGCACTCTGCAGCTTATTGGGATTTCCTGAACCTATTGTCAAAATGGCTCTCCAACACCTAATGTCTCTAGGACTAGTTTTTCAAGACAATTACTCAATGTTTTGCACTGTAGTCAATAAAAGCAATGCCATACCTCAAGATGACATTGTGTTGCGCATCATCAATTACTTAAAACGAGCTCAAACTGCCATACACACTAAAGACCTGGTCAAAGGAGTTGGACTGAATAACAAGAAGGAGATCAATCCTCTCTTATATAAGTTGCAGCAGAAGGGTGTAGTAACTAAAGTCAATGAATCACCACCAATGTGGCAGCTTGGTGAACAGCTTGTGAATAACATTGTGGACAAATCTTCAAAACAGACTGAAATCAATTACAAGCGAGATGATCAATCATTCATGCATAATTCTCTCTCTAATTGTGTTTCAAAAGAAACTGAATTTACAAAGCCTTTGACTCCATTGGGTGGCAGGCAAAAATATAAAAATGGAGTAAAAGGCTTGATGCCAAACAATATGTCATCGTATGAAGAGTCCAGTTCTACCATCGAAATGCCCAATGAAGTGAACGCGAATAACGCGTACGCTGAGACAAACCGGTCTCATATGAAAAATGCTAATGACCTGCCTGACAATTTAATGAAGAAAAATTATCAGGATCCAGCTGTCCTTGAGAATTCCTCATCAATGCCATTGTCTCCAGATTTGATGAATCTAATGAGTTCTCTCCAACCACCCAATCTGAATAAAAACATCGAATCATCCTGCAAGGTTGCATCAAACTCACCAAAGTCATCCGAATCTGAAACCCAGCATAATGGACGCACTTTAGGTTCGCGAAGCGGGAGACAAAATGGTGAGGCCTCATCGGGAAATTCACGGAAAGCTGCAGCTGCGGCTGCCAAAGCTGCTGCTGGCAAGCTTCCTGAACCAAACTCTGCTGCTCACTATGTGAATGACGTCCTGAACAGTGATAGTTTTGCTGCACTAATGAAGAATCCTGTTAGTGCCCTGTATGAATACGGACAGAGAAACCACATTGATACCAAAGTAGAAATTGTCCTCTCGGAAGGGCCACCTCATAACCCTAGGTCAGTGGTAACATTATGTACACATATTCTGCTCTCTTTTCTTTGTTTTAAAGTTAAATTTAAATCTTATTTAAAGTTAATTTCAAATTTAAATCTTAACGTAATTGGTAAAAAATTAGGGATACAAATAAAATGTTGTGTGCAGGAAGAAAGAAGGGTCAAATATTAACGGTGTATATCGAAGAAAAAAAACTGTTTTTAGTCTTGGTACACAAATTGAAATAAACTAATAGCAGCATGGTCTCCAAAAAAATCCAGATGGTTCTTCATAAGCTGCTTTACACACTGCAATAAGTGAAAAAGCTGTGGCTTTTGTAAAATTTCCAGGAAAAATTCTTAAAAATGAATCTGAGCTGCAAGATTTTTCGAAGAGTGACGTGTTTTTTGAAAATTTCAGATTTTTTAAGAATTTTTTCTAAAATGTTTGAATCATACAGATTTATCATTTATTTAGTACAGCTTGTAAAGAGACAGTTTCAAAATTTCGAAGTGCCTGGCATAATTAGTTTATTGGTACTTATGTACCAAAATCACAGGATTTTTTTCGAACACGACACTGTTAAAAAGATAGGTATAATGTAAGTTCATGGAACTAATACCAGAGTGCTTTATCAATGGTACAGTCTATTAAAATAGTCATTTGCTTTAGTTATATCTGATAGTCTGCAGCTGATAATCTTTTTAAAAATATTAATATTCATAGTTACTTTAGAATTTGATTAAACCTTGGCTTAATAAATATCAATTCAAATATGAATAAAAATTATTTTGTAATTGTTGCATCCCATTTAACAGTGCATTCTTATTTACAACACATTTACTCTCTTGAACTCTGTGTTACAAGCTGACTCTTTCTTGATTTTGCATGTTTATATTTTTGCCTTAAAGATCCGAGTTAAATTACCAAATTTCTATCGGGTTTACAGCTTTTCAGTTTACTTATAGAACAGGATGTTTGGATCTGTAAAAATTGAGCTGAGGGAATAATTCGTAGTTTTTCATATATTTAAGCATGTTTGTTCTGTAAAAATTTGATACAAGAAATTGGAAAGATGGCTAAGTTTTCTTACATTTTTTATTCTATGATCTTATAATTTTAATCTATATAAATAAAGCAATGTGTAAACTGTCCGTTAGTTAGTCTGTGTCTCGCGTAGCTTGCAGACGGGTGATCGTAGACCTACCAAATTTTGTACGGAAATTCTCCAGGACGGGTCCCGACACACCTCGAAGTGATTTTTTTCGAAATTCGAATTATTTTAGGAGATATCGATAAAAAAGTGTCGCAAAAGGATCATTTTTGTTCTCGCCATGCTCTTGAAGTAAAAATAAAAGATTTTTTTTTTTTTTTTTTTTTTTTTTTTTTTAAATATTATTTGTAAGGTTATTTCTTAATTAAAATATTGTGTGCATGTGAAATCAGAGCAGGAATGATATGATTTATACTCAAAAAGAAAAATAGAATTTGGAAATTTTCTGAAAATAAATGTGCAACTTTTTAATTTGGCAAAAAATAAAAGGGTTGATGTGCTATTTTGAGAAGATGTGATTCTAGCACCAAGAGCTATTTATCTATTTATCATCTGCTTTTGTTACTTGAATAGAATTATGAATACACCTGAATGAGTTTTTAAACTTTATTTCAGTCCGAATTGTACATTTTTCTATGCAGCTTTTTCGCATCTATTTCTAATGTATTACATCCAGAAAGAAATTTGTTAGAAATATAAATTTTAATTGTGTTTAATCACACTCATCAATAATGATATACTTTCCAACTTAATGGAATAAGGAAGACCCATGGATTATAATACACTTTTAATATATAGCACTTTAGTGCGTATTTAAAATCTGAAAGTGTTTCAGATTTTCTTAGTTTTTTTCCTTTCCATTTTTTATAAAGGCCAATATATCCAGAAGCTCTTCAGAATTGATATAGGACGAAAATAATTTGTTCCTTTTTGTAGGTTTTTAGCATTAAACCACATCTTATTTTTGTAACCAGGGGCGGCCCGACACGGTAAGCATTGCATTGGGGCACCGGCTTCGAAGGGTCGTCATTTCGAACTTAAAAACTAAGTAGAGCATGAAAGGAGGCATCTTTTTTATGTTAGCAGGGGTCTCTACACTTACCCCAGGGCCACTCCTGTTTGTAACCATCTTAATTTTAAATTCCATTCAGCATCTAAGAGATTTCAGTGCCAAGGAAGCCAGTGAGAAGCAGGATTCTCTCCGAACAAGATTTATTAAGATGGCGAACCAACTGGTCACCGGAGCCGGCTACTTTTAAATATTTCTGTCTAAAATACTTTGCTGACTCACACACAAAAAAAACATAAAATTTTACAAAAATAGACATTGAAATTCACAAAAATGGGATCCTGGAAAAATATCCTGGATCAACCTCTGGTTCTACAAGTCGTTAATAATCTATATCTCTTTGTCAGTTGTAAATCATATGTGCACCGTAACTTACTTTGGAATTTTAGCAGCAAAGATCTGGAAAAGTAATTTTTAAAATTGAGTGGCAGCACTAAATTATACTATCCATATTTTTCCAAAAAAGTGGATTTCTGTGGGAATGTATCCTTCCCACTACTACATCGCTAATACCTAACCTCATCTTTTTAAAGTTAATCACTCCCCCCACCCCCTTCTCACCTGTTTCAGTTGAAAATAATATATTGAAACTTTTCTGAAGCAACCACCCTCTGTTCTGCTGAAAAGTGGTTGCTAAGAGGTGGCTGCTCAAAGTATGAACATTTGGTAGCCAAGAAAAAAAAATAGGAAAAGCTAAAGATATTGTTTGTTTTGTTATTTATGAAAATGCATACTTATACATAAGTAATTATATATAGAAACATATTTTTAAAATTCAGATATTTCAGATTGTTTCATTCTTCTCATGCATTCTGAATTTTCCATAATAAAATGTATTTACTTTTTGGGTTTTTCCACAGCCAAAAGTAACTGCCTACTTCCTCTCAGAATTTCCTTTTCCATGTAACTCAATCGCGTCATTGCGCTGCTCCAACAGTAAAATCATTCTGTTTCTTAGTCCTGACCCTTCTCTAACCTGCAAGATTCGTATGTGATATGAAGTGTACTTGCACATGCTGTCGATTTGCAGTAGATCGGCTGGTTTGGAATGTAGTTTTTGTTAATGTTATTCTCCTACCCCCCCCCCCCCCCCCCCCAAAAAAAAAAAAAAAAAAAAAAAAAAAGCAAGAAAATTTTTGGACACGGAACCATGACTGGTTGCTTGTAGAGGGTTGTGTGGTCCCTTCTATAGGATCTTTTAACATTAAATAGATAGGGTAAAAAATTGGTCATTAGAGGAGTGGGTTGCTTAGAGGTGACTGCTCATAGAAGTTTCTCTGTATTTCTAGTTTATCCTAAAACTTTTCACTATTTGAGTTGAAGAAACAGCAGTTGATTTTTTTTTTTTTTTTTTTTTAGCATATGCAAACTTATTTGCAGTTTAAAATTAATTTTATTTTACCATTTAACCCGACTTCTAACTTGAAGATGCAGAACAAAAATGAAGTATTGGGAGTGCAAGTGGTTAAGGAAGTTGACTATCAATTAATTCTATTATTAAGACTGCTGAAAAATTTCTAATTTTATAAATGTGCTTGGCATGTAATTGAGATTTTTAAAATATTCTTTTGCAATACTTACTAGATTTAAAGCCGTAGCTTATATGGGTGAGGAAGAATTATCTACTGCGTGGGATAAGACTAAAAAAGATGCTCGTCGCCAAGCAGCAGAATTAGCTGTCAGAGGTTTGGTTGCCAACGGTGGATTTGGCAAATTCAGCTCTCTTGCTACTAGTGTAAGTCTTTTTATAAACTGTATCATTATTGTATAAATCTTTTTCCTAATAAAAAATGGAATATGTGTTATTTCTGAACCAAGCTTATATTTATAATTTGTTACATCATGTCAGGTCTTATGTCTGAAATTTAGTTTTTTAAGTTTAGTGATATTTATGACATTCACATGTAAATTTGGACACTTAATGCATAACACTGCGTAAAGTACTGTAATAAATTATTAATTCCTATCCTTAAAACTGTAGATCTTTTTCCTTACATTTTAAGTGCTGCCTATAATTGCTCTCCATGCTCATTCACAAAAATGTTAATCATTTTTACGATTTTAGTTGTATTAGCTTTCTGCATAATGTAACTATTATTTATTTTAAAGACAATTTGTATTAATAACAAAGCAAAATGAGAAAAATAACTTTAGTTTTCACTTAATGAACCCTTTTAATGAGTGGTTTTTACCAGTGCCAATCAGATTTGGCAATTAATATATGTATTACTAGAAGAGTAGGAAACTTAAGAGTCACTAAGTAGCGGCGTTGTTATTTTAATGGTCAAAATTGATTTTAACAGAGACATTGGATAAAAGATTTTTAACTGTTCAAAATTATTAAAAACGGTTTGTCTTTTTTTTAAATTCAAAATCAATTAATAAAAGTAACAGTGCAGTTAAAAGAATAATACACTAATTTATAAGTCTCATTTATAAAATATGCTTATACAATAGCAATGTTAAAAATTTTTAAATGGACTATGCAATTGTAAAAATATAAACCAGTTGCAGTTAAAGACATGGACTTAATGTCTGTCAGATAACAATGAAGGTGATTTAAAAAAAATACTGATAAAATTTCTTGAACTCGCATTACATCTAATGAATTATTGCCATCTTTTCATCAATTCAGATTGTTTTCTGACTTTGAAATAATCCAAAATGATTTATCGAACCATCTAAATAAATAGAAAAAACTGCAAAACTTGTTACTCGTAATCATTTTTTAAAGGCAACTCAAATTACAAAAGGAGCTTGTTTAAAAATTAAAACATTTATGCTGTATATTAGTGTTGATAGTTATATTATGGTATTTTAAACAAATGTTCACTTTTTAACATTTACTAATAAAATATATTTGATTAGTATTAAATAAATCGAATAGTTAATTTCAGTTGGATTCAATCTGATTAAAATTGATATTGACTAAGTCAGTTAAAGCAGATACAACCCTGGTAGGAGGTAATTAACTGGTAAGCTTAAAAACAAATTTTTTAAGCTTAAAAAATGACATGTAAATAAAATAAGATATAAAAGAACTGCTGATTATGAAATGATTTAGGTAATATGGTTTGTGTATAATAAAAATTTAAGCTGTGTGCTGGAAAATAAATGTTCAAGAATTTAAACTACATCTGTTTCACTACTTCAGTAAAAATAAAGGGAAGACACTGATGCACTACAGCATAGGTTTTAACAACTCCTAAGACTTCCTTTTTTAAGGTCTTGGACATTCTTAAGAAACCAGTTTTACATCGTGTGTTAAAACTTGTGTTGTTATCTCCTAATATTATTGGGGGTTTAGAAGTCCCTAGCAGAATTTTCTTTTTGAGTTCCATAAGACCTACACCAATTCAACAACTAATGAAATGTTATTTTTATGTGTGTGGAAATTAGATTACTTCAAAATTTTTTAATGCCCCCCCCCCCTTTTTTTTTTCTTCTGCAGCCAGAAACCGTGAATGAATTACCTCCAGTGGTGAGTCAGTTTGATATGATCGCTGCTCTGAGCCACAAAACATTCAATGAAAGAGTTCTGCAAGTACCCGAATACATGGGTGGTCGTAAAGTGCTAGCTGCTCTAGTAATGAAGAAAGGAGGAACTGATAGCAGAGGAACTGTGATATGCTTAGGAACAGGTATATTTGCATGTTTGCATTCCATCTCAAAAGTGAGCTCTCAGAAATAATGTGTTTTGGAAAGCAACTGTGCTTGCAACCTTTACTCATCTTTAAATGTCTTTTTGAGATCCTATATCTGAATTTTTCTGTAGTTGCGTTATTATAAACACATCCTTTGTTTAGATATCTTTATTATTTATAATAAATCTCTTAACTTTTTTTAAAAGTGTGCCTAATTTGTCTCTTATAAGTTTAAAATGAATTATTATTTCTGATGCATCAATATTATGTTACAAGTTTGAATCAACTAATTGACAAGTGAGTTTATTTTTATTATTTTGATGCTACAATGCTTAATTTATATCTCAAATGTCAAATCTAGAATCTTCAAAACTCTTCTGGCAGTTTTAGAAGATTTAGATTGCAGTTATGTGTAAACTTGATGGCATACTTATTTTTAGACATTTTAAGATGAAGCATTTTTTTTCAGTAATTTTGTCTTCTTGAGTTTGACCTTTCTAAGATTTAATTTAAATACTAGGAAACTCATTAATTGCAATTTTTAATGGTATACTTTGAATAATGCAAATGTGTTTTAAGAAATCATCTTAATCAGTTAACAGTTTTTATTTAAAAAACTTTTGAACATAGGAAGCTGCTACGATAAAAACTATATTCAGCATTTTTATTTTTTATACACTGCTGGCCACCCAAATTGCAACACCAAGAAAAACAAGAGATATCACAACAAAATTTATTGTGTAGATAACATGTTGACCAAGTAACAAATGATTAAATTTACAGCATTCTATGAAGCGTGGTTCCTGCCAAAATCAGTACCCAGAGTAGCCGCCGTTGTTGGAGATCACAGCTGCCACACGCCTCGGCATTGATTCAAAGAGACTTTGAATGTGTTCTTGGGGTACAGCAGACCAAGCAGCTTCCACACGTTGCCAAAGTTGATCTGGTGTGACAGCTGGGGATGAACTCTGGGTCAGTCGTTGAGCAACCATGGACCACATGTTTTCTATCGGCGAAAGATCCGGAGAGCGCGCCGGCCAGGGAAGCAATTCAATCTGGTGATTGACGAAGAACCCTTGGACAATGCGTGCCACGTGTGGCCGTGCATTATCCTGCTGAAATATGGCTGTTGGCAAGCCCTGAAGGTAAGAAAGGACAACTGGCTCCAACACCTCGGAGATGTAGCGCTGGCTGGTTAAAGTACCGGCAATGCGTACTAGAGGAGTGCGAGAGAGATATCCGATACCGCCCCATACCATAGTACCCGGTGCAGGACCAGTGTGACGGTGCATAATGCAGCTGTTCAGCATCCTCTCTCCACGGTGTCTCCAGACTCGAATCCGACCGTCGTGGTGTTGCATACAGAAGCGTGACTCGTCAGTAAAGAGAATTTCCATTCTGTCGTCCACATCCTTCTTTCATCGCACCATTGGCGGCGGAGACGTCTGTGGTTCCGCGTCAGAGGTAGACAAAGCAACGGACGTCTTGCGGACAGACCATTCTGCTGTAAACGACGTCGAATGGTACGCGCAGACACTGGATGATGCGTTACAGACTGAATCTGCTGTGATATGGTTCGTGATGTGACTGAGCGGTCCGTCACTGCCATGCGTACAATCTGCCTGTCATCACGTGACGTGGTGCACTGAGGTCGATGCGGTCGATCACGTCTGTCCGTCGTACCCTCCTGCACCCAACGATCACATATCCGCATCACAGTTGTTTGGTTTCGTCCAATACGACGACCGATTTCCCTGAAAGATAACCCACAATCTCGGTATGCCACTATCCTTCCTCTGTCAAACTCGGATACTTGATCAAAAGATGATCGTTGTTTCCTACGAGGCATAATTTATCGTTTTTTTGAAAAAAAAGCAAGAAAAACACAATTGCTGTACTTGAAACCGTCGAAATCTCCAAGCCTTAAATAGCGCTTTGAGGTGGCGCCACAGGCGCGCTTGATGTGCGTCTGCGCTGAAATTCTAATCATTTGCATATCTCACCTCAGCTAATGCATGTTGTAAATTTCATATTATTTGCATGCTTCCTTCAGGGTGTTGCATTTACGATGGCCAGCAGTGTAGTTCATTAAAACAATTTATAATAAGTGAATTATTATTATTTAAAAGTTTTAATGTACATGTGTGTTTTGAAACTTTTATACACACTTCCATTTCTTAATTAAATCAGATATTATAAATATCTTTGTAAATTATTTCTGTAGTTACTCATTTTTAAATCAGCATGGTTTTAGCAGCAATAGCTATTGTTTTAAAGCTCAGAAAGTTTTAAAACTTTGCAGATTATTATTAATATTTTAATTTTATTTTTGTTTGAAAGTTTGTATGATTTTTTTTCATTTATTGTTAATGCTTTTCTAGATCTATGTAAAATCAAAATATTTAATTTTTGCTATTCTAACTTCTGAAAGATTTGGTTTTCTGTTCGTGTGTTTGCAGGAAATCGATGTATTACTGGAGAAGGGCTCAGTCAAGATGGCTTGGTTGTGAATGACTCTCATGCGGAAGTTATTACACGACGTGGATTCTTAAGGTGTGTATCTTGTAGTACACAGATGTATTCCAATGTGAAATCAGCATTTTCAAAAGATTTATTTTTAATTTTATATAAAAGATTAGTATAACTATAAATGTTATGCCATACTTGCATTTTCTGTTTGAAAAATAGCAGCTATGAATTTAGAATATTAATCTGTGTAAATGTTTCACTCATTTAAGAAAACTAAATTTAGTTTAGTAATCCGTAAAATAGTTTTTGTTTATTACTTAGACTTGATTGCGAGAGCTGTAGTCATTATTTTTATCTGAAATCCCAGTAAAACCTGTGTAAAATAAACTTCATTGTATATTCTCTTTGCTAGGTTTCTGTACAAACAGTTGAAAACATATGAATTTGGAAAAGAACATTCTGTATTTGAACCTGCAGAAGATAGCATACTCCAAATAAGATCTGATGTAACATTCCATTTGTACATTTCAACTGCACCCTGTGGAGATGGGGCTCTATTTACGCAGTATGTAGTCTTGTTTTATTGCATATATACTCAAAATCTTCAGTATTTGAAAGCTGCAGTTTATTTTTATTCTGTTTCAAATTTCGAATCTCTTTGTTAATGTTTTTTAAGACTTGTAATTTTGTGTTCTTATACTTCTAGCAGCCTTAAACTTTAATATTTTTAATTGATAAAATTTTAAAACCGGAGTTTAGTATTCGGAGGTATGGAGGGAGGAGTGGGGAATGGAGGTATGGAGAAAATAATAGATAAAAAACTTTTGTAAATACCGTATTTACCCGCGTATATGTCGATCCCGCGTATAAGTCTACCCCCCCACTTCCTTGATAAAAAAAATTTGAATTTTTTAAAATCCCGCATATAAGTTGAACAAAAGGGCATTTTTGACTTCTGATTAAAAAAACTAAAATTAAGGACCCTCGTATAAGTCGACCCCCAACTTTAAAGCCTCTTTTTTGTCCAAAATTTCTCAACTTATTTGCGGGTAAATACGGTAACAGATAAATCCTTAAGTTTTTTTTTTTTTTTAATTAAAGTTTATATTATTTCATATAGCCTTGTTTTACACAAAAAGCATATATAGTATTAAAAGTTATAGATTTAAAAAAGTGTTAAAAATCTGTATAAAGTAGACATGTGAAAGAGGGAGGGGAAAGCATAATGTGAGGCTAAAACTGTGTAACTTTTAATTTAAATATCAGATTGAATGCCGTAAATATTAATCAAAAGGGTTGAACATTTTTTAAAAATCTAGTGACTCCACTCGACTTTCCGAACGCTTAAGATTAAGATCATTGCCAAGCATTTAAATAAATTTTAATCGATGACTAATGCACCATTTAAACGCTAGCTCACTTTTAAGAATTTTTCCCCATATGCAGAGCCTTCGCATGGGCAAATCGGGACTTTGCCCATTGCCCTCGGCTCGAAAGGGGCCCCAATATCATGTGTTGCTCTGAAATATTCTTTTTTATATCAAAATTTTATGAAAAATAAAACAAATTTCATAGATGGGGGTCCCCAAATTCATCAATGCCCAGGGCCCCTGTTGGTCATAATCAGGCTTTGCCCATATGCCATAATGTAAAAAAGAAAAAAAAAAAAAATCTTTGTCGTAGCCCTGTAGGAAAACTAAGTACTATACACATCAAAATCAATACCGGTCTTACGATGGTGGTTTATAACATATATACTCAATTTGAGCTCAATCGAATGTACCATTTAAACGCTAGCGCACTTTCAAGAATTTCCTCCTATAGGCCATAATCTAAAAGAAATCTTAAAGAAAATGTCATAGCCCTGTAGAAAAACTATATCTCTTATACACACCAAAATCAATACCGGTCTTGGGACGGTGGTTTATAATATTCAATTTGAGCTTCAATTTGATTTCCAATTTGAGCTCAATCAAATGCCCCGTTTTGGAGCTATTGTGTTCACTCACATACATACATCTTGTAAAAATAGCATAAATGAATTCAGAATACCTCAAAACATGTAAATACACCAAAATCTCAAAGTCGAATTTTTTCATGATTACAATACTTTCCTTACATGGTGCATGTTTGGAAAGCAAAAATCACTATTTTGTATCATATGTGCAAAATGTAATGTATGTATTGTGCAAAATGTAAATTGTCTCAAAATGTCAAACAAATTATTCAGAAGTTCTTAAAATTGCTTTTCTAGTAATTTGAAACCTGGCGAAAAAGTAGAGCCTCCTGATGATAATGATGGCCAGCATCATCCAGTATTTACAAAGAGTCTGCAAGGTTTATTGCGGTCCAAAATGGAAGCAGGTATGTATCTCATTAAAATTTTTAAAAATAAGTTTTTCTTAATGTCTGAAAGTAAAGAAAAGCTTAATTCAGCATTTCTCGACCTGTAGGGCGTGACCCCCCGGGGGGGGGCAGCACAGAGCATTTGCAGGGGGGTGCGTGAGAAAAACCAAAGAGCAAGTAGTGATGCATGTTTTTAAAAAAATCATCTCATTTTTCTCAAAAATATATCCATTTTTTGCTTAAAATGTTCATTCAAACTTTACTGATAA
This sequence comes from Cheiracanthium punctorium, assembly GCA_038373885.1. Classification (NCBI taxonomy): domain Eukaryota; kingdom Metazoa; phylum Arthropoda; class Arachnida; order Araneae; family Cheiracanthiidae; genus Cheiracanthium; species Cheiracanthium punctorium. The sequence goes on along the minus strand of JAWZYV010003261.1, from coordinate 151,583 downwards.
CAGTATTTTGTAGAAAATTCGGCTAAATGGTCATTGTTAAATCTGAGGGGGTGTGGGGCGACGTTAAAAGGTTGAGAACTGATGACTTAATCCTTTTTTGTTTTAAAGAAAAACATGGAAAAGTGTTTTATTGCATTCATATTCATACTTTATTTTAATCATTTATTCTAAAGTTTTGACATGAAAGTAAACTGTTAAAAAGCATTAATTTTGTAAAGGAACTCACTGTATAACTGCTCCAACATAATGAATTTAAAATCAAGTTTTTAAATTCTCAGGTGGTTTTTAGGCATACCTTTAAAATAATGTTCCTACAATATCTTCTATGACAGATGATTAGTGTTTGTCCCATTTGCTTCATACTGATTATTGAAGTAGAAAAGTGTTTAAAGTTCTTTGCAATGGTGCTAATAAGCTTGCTTCTTTATTTGTTGATGTTTGATGTTGAACATTTCCTCAGTAATGAAATTGTCATTAAATTCATTATATCTAAAGTGTATAATTTCCATGAAGTAGGCTCTAGCTATAATAATACATAGTGACTCTTTGCATTATGTTGTGTCATTTAAATAAGAATAATGTAACCTTATCATAATCTACAAAATTAAAAATGTTTCCCTTTTAGAACATTGAACGTTTATGATTGTGCCCTTTTCTTTATTACAGGTGAAGGAACAATTCCCATCGACACCGAATACAGGTTTCAAAGCTGGGATGCTATTCTAAGAGGTGAAAAGTTACGTACAATGTCTTGCAGTGATAAAATTGCTCGATGGAATGTGTTAGGCCTGCAAGGAGCATTGTTAAGTCACATCATGAAACCTGTATACTTGAGCTCAGTTACTCTGGGTAAGTTGTTAATCTGCTTCATTTTAATTTGAGATTTCTTTTTGACTATTTATCTGTACATGTTCATTGCATAATTCTTATTACTCCCCTAGAAAATGAAATTGTTTTGAAGAATTTAAACATTTATGAAAGCTATGAAGTGAGGAATTCTTTTAAACAAGTAGTTTTCAGTATTTCAACTACTAAGAAGTTCTAGAAAACACTAATGTTCTATTAATAGGTATCTTAATTATTAAGACTGAAATTTGTGTATTATAGTTTTTGGACTAAGAGCCAAATGCCTATAAAGTTTGTTAGATGCTCAGTACAAGTATATTTTAAAAGCATATCCACCATATTCTCTTACATTTAAGACATTAAAGTTCTGATATTATTTATTAATTAAATTGCTGCAGTTTCTTACATTAATGATGCTGTAATAAAACACGTATTTTTTTTTATTAACCAAAATTTGATGCAGTGGCACTTGAGCAAAAAGTTTTAATTTATTAAGCCCTTATTTAATATTAATGTATTAATACTATATATGCAACTAGCGGTACCTGTGTGAATAATTCACACTTAATAAGAGTGATATCACTGCAAAATTACAAAAATTATTTATTTTATTTATTCTTTACAAGCTGGCAGGATTCTTGTGTAACGAAATCAATCACAAATTGCAACAAACAAAACTCTTGCGCCCATCTAGCGAGCTGTTCTACATTCATGAGCGATTTCACTTGCAAATCGTAACGCACGAATCCCACAATGACGTCATATTTCATATGACTGTTGGCCTTGCACTAACTGCGAATTTCACTGGTAAACTAATGCTAAATGTACAAAAACCACTACTTTGTATTCGTAACTCCTAGGATATCGCCTCTTCATGCACGTTTTTTCGCAAATTGCAGTACTCACCCGCTATGACGTTTTTCGTCATTGCGAAGAAAAACGATTACGGTTGCTAGAAATGGTGCGTTATCGCCGTCATTTGGCATGGGCACCACTTCTGCATTCCACCCATTAATTTTATAAAAACAAAAGCAATAACAAATTTTTTAGTTGTTGATGCCGGTAGAGCTAGCAATTCTCTATAAAATGATATAAAATTTATGTGGAATAATTCTGAGGTTTTTCCTAAAAAGGGAGGCAAACATCTTAACCTTAGCGTATTAATATATATGATACTAAATATAAAAAATAGTATCTCTAAATAAAATATTCAACTTGAATGATTTCAGTGTCCACATAAATATAGCAACAATTGTTTATTTACTTTGTTTTATTTTCAGAAAGAATATTAATTGTTATTTGAATATTTTGTAAATAATTTGATTTATAAATACGTATCGTGTAATTATAAAAGGATTAAAAAAAACAGTTTAAACCAAAAAACTGTTTTTTTAATATATAACCTGGTTTTTATCCCCAACCCTCACAGAAATAACTTTTGACATGTGCAATGCTATATGCTTTGTATGCATAATGTAAGTTTTTCTGGGTTTTTAATTCCAACATATTTATCTGACATTTGTGTAAAATGTTTATCTAATCCATTCTTTAAATTTCCTGACATTGTTTGAAATATTAAGCTTTGTGTAACTTTAGAAAAGAAGTTGATGTGAATTCTGCATCTTTAGGTAATTTGTACCATCATGGGCATTTGTCTCGAGCGGTTTGCTGTAGGCTTGTCGGAGAACCTGACTTGAACGAGCTCCTTCCAGAAGGGTACCGCCTGAACCATCCGGACCTGGGCAGAGTGATCGTGTGCACGCCTTCGCGTGAGACCGAGAAAACCAAGCCCCACAGCATCAATTGGTGCCACGAGGATGAGAGACCGGAGTTGACAAGCGGTGTCAATGGTACCTCTGATGAAAGGTTAGTCAATTCTTGTACTTATTTACATACTTCACCATAGTCCCTTAAAAAATCAGGAGCCCGAAATATCCTTGATTTTTGTGAAAGACTACTAAGTAACTTTTTCCCTCAGTATTTCTCATGAATTCTAGAGAAACCCACAAAATCCCATGTTATCAAAGAATGTTCAATTGCTTTTCTCTCTCTTGACCAACTTTGGAAATTTGATCAAATTCATTTGAGTATTTCTGTTCTTTTGGCAGGCATTCATTCCTTTTTTACTGTTGCCGCTTCTGCTTATCTGGAATTCAATAAATGATAAAACCTCAGATAAAATATCTTGACCTGATAAAATATTAGATTCAGTTATTAGAAAAGGAATAACTTTATAGTTGTTACATGATAAAATACCTATTACCGCCGTATGAAATATATTTCGGCTGCTTAGCACAGCCGTCTTCAGTCATCGCACACTTCACCATCAATGGCAGTCTTGCCGCATCTCTTTTCTTCCTCTCTCTCGAACTTTCGCCTCATGTCGTCGCTCCAGACGCTATCGATGTTGGCATGAGTCATATCGTTGATGCTTCCCTTTGTCGTTGAAATTTCTAAGCTCTCACGGATATAGGCATATATTTTATTGTTGTAATTAGCTATTTTCTTAATATTTTCAAAGTCTATTGTTAGATTTTCATTCGCTGCTAAGCGAGCTAGGGCAGTGTTTTGTTTATTGTATTTAATATCATTAATATGTTCAGTTTTTCTTTCGTTTATTTTTCTTTTTGTTACACCTATATAGCAGCCTTTATGATTGGGTTCATTAATGGATAAATTAATTTTGTATATTCCTGCTGTATCAAGTGGATTAATTTTATCTTTTTCCGACTGAACACGTTGAAAAATATTTTTATTAGGTTTAATTGGTATTCTGATTTTCTTTTTTAAGCTTCCAGTAGAGATTTTATTTGCTATCCCTCGGCTGAAGGGAATAGTGGTAGTGTATTTTAAGTCTTTTTTTTTTTGTTGAACGTTAATGATATTTAAACGGCGTTTACGTGCTTTTAAAATTCTTTCAAAGATTTCCCTTGGGTAGTTTGCTTCTTGACATTGGTTTCGGATGTATGAAATTTCTTTAAGTTGGTGTTGGAGCATATATTGAAAGCGCGGTCTATATAGGAACGTATGGCTACAATTTTGTAGTTAAAGGGGGGGGGGGGTTTGATTTGAAAGTAACTATGTTAGTATTACTGATTGGTTTTCGAAAGACTGTGGTCTTTCAAAAACGGTTTTCGGTACAGAAACTCAAAATTTTCAGATGGCAACATTCACTTTTTATAGTCGCATGCAAAAGCCCAAAAGGGCATTAGAATGATAATGTACATCATTAAAAACAGGTACGTTATACAAACACACGCACAAAAAAAAAAAAAATTCTAACTGCCAACGAAAGCTTGATCGGGGGCTTGTGATGGCACCCATGCGAAAAATGTGTTATCTGAATAAGTTTTCTTCTGGCTGATAATGTCTTGTCCTGAGTAGTTAGTATCTATCATTTGTAAAATTCCTCTATGTGTCCTGATCTTTTATTTATTCGTCCCTCCCATTCTTAGAGCTGTTTTGCGTGTGTAAAACACCTCTGTTTTTTGTGATAAAGGTCAGGGATCGCGCTGACATCTGATAAAAGTGGGTCACAAAGGCCCATTATCTTGAGAGATATGGGTTTTTGCATATGCAAAACCCATTATGTGCGTAATTTTTTGCATCACAGTCAAGAAAATTTGGGTAAATGACTCAGAAATCTGAGTAAACGCGAACCCTGAGGTATCGTTCTAATGCTCTTTAGGGTGTTCACATGCACTGGGCAATTATTGACTGGAAAAGTTGGGCATCACCATTCAAAGCATTTGAGTTTCTGTTCCTGTAACCATGAGCACCATTTTGTTGCCATTCGCATAATTCAAAGCTCATGCCTCTGAACAACTGTATCTGAAATACATTCTCAATCAGTAGAAGGAAACAGCTGCTAGAGGTCTGTAGATAGCAACGCTTTTAAGGTCGCTCTGTATATGCGTTAGTTTCGATTCATTGTCCTCTGAAGTCAGCATGAAATGTTAAATGAATGATTTGATTTTTTGTGATTAGATTAAGGCTGCTGAGTGTAAATAATTGTATTAAAATCGTTTAAAAATTAGAAAATTTAGTTGTTGGCCAGATGAAAAAATAGTGGGATAAATTATGAGCACCATTCCAAATAAAGGGTGGTCATCCAAAAATGCTGAAGAAAGGCTTGTTGAAGACAGTAACAATTCTGTAATTCTCACTGACACCAGGGATGAGATTCTTCAACTTTTTAGCTGATTTCAGCTTTTTGTGAATAAAGAGGAAATCACTTTTGTTGTTTTTCTCTGAAAATTTTGTTTTTTCTGTGAATTTCTGATTTTAGTTATTAGTTAACTGTGTAATATTTATATCTTCTAGCATGCTCCAATGTTTTTCTTCTCTTAAAACTTCTTTCACATTAACTAGATATAAATATCACATGTACAAATTTTTGCTCTCGTATGATTTCAGCTTTTTTGCTCTTTTGCCAATCTCATCCCTGTGCCTGACTTCAAAATGTTGCTTCTCCTGTAAATTCCCCCCCTCTCAATAAAAGGGGGGGGGTTCTCAATTAGACTCCGTACATTTCTTATTGTATTATGGATGGCTATATATGTGTAAAACACTCATAAATTATGTCTGCTAGCAGCATGGCCAGGCATTGCCCGTGTAATGGAAGAGAAATGCACATTTTCTTAAATATAGATTTTAAAGGGAAGGAATGTGAGTATTCCCACTGCAATGATAAAAAGAAGAATATTGGACTTCCCACTGCAACGAAAAAAAATTGAACTCTACACCTGATAGCGTACAGAGGTTACCGGGAATGGGATGTGGCTAGGCTGGAATGTGAATCCTCCAGCTGCAATGATTAAAAAAAAAGGACATGGAACTTCCACTGCAACAACAACAAAAAAATGAACACTGCACCTGATAGCATACAGAGGTTACTGGAAATTGGGCATAGTTAGGCTTCTCCCCTTCTAGGTGTCTGTATTCAGTCATTTATTGCTAATACCTACGCAACTACTAAAAACAAATAGTCCAGTTGTCGGTATGAGATTGTACAGGAAAGGAATGTAAATCCTCCTGCTGCAATGATAAAAAAAAAATGGACCTGGGACTTCCCGTTGCAAAGAAAAAAAAGGAACAGGGGACCTGCACCAGCTTTCAGAGGTTACACTTTAGTGTTTTTTTAATTCCTGTTGTTAATTATCTAATAATGAGGAGAGTAGCAAATATTAGCAACTAGAGACATTAAGCTACGATGAATTTTATTATAACTTTCATAACGTAGTTCTAATGAATTTATAACTTTATAGCTCACTAAAGTCAATTCAGCCAAGCAGCCCATTCAGCAAGTCAAGTCAGTCAAGCAGCCCAGAAAGTTTGCATCAAACTTTCAACAAGCTTGATTTATCAAGTCAATAAACTTGCTTTATGCTTGATTATTTCAAGCGTGCAAGCTTAATGCAAATTTGAATCAAGTGTTCAAGTTTATACTTCCCAACTTGCATTAAGCTTGGCATAGCAGGCTTGAATCAAGCTTGACATCGCTGTCCCATCTCTCTTTCAACCTCCACCTCTCTTCACTCTCCCGTCTCTCTTTTGCCATGCCTGACATTGAGAAGAAAATTCCGACCTTGAAAATGAAGAACAGAGTGGGAGGAATTTGTTACCTTCGTTCCGGAACTTGCATTCTGGAGAGAATTTTAATGTGATCTTTTCAGAAAAAAATCTAATAAACATTTCTGCATAATTCAAAATTTAAAAGAGGGAGAAATAAATGTTCAATCAGCTGTAAAAAGATGGAAAATTTTTGCCCGTTAGGTTTTTCGATGCGACAGTTTTAAAATAGCAGATTTTTAAAAGCAGTACATTTTCTTCAAACCAGGATTTCCTTTAAAAAATCCCCCAAAATCGGCAAATGTAAGTACGGTTTTGTAACAAATTTTATTGGAAAAAGAAAACTGTATTTCTGATGATATAAAAAATACAGACAGAAATTTAGCTCGTGATAACATAAAATGTGATAAAAATGGCCAAAAACCTTACAAAACATAAAATAACTCAAACTATTAATCCGATGGCATTAGCTTTCTCTTGTCCTATTTAGTCAGTGTGCCAGATATGGTCCAGATCCATAGAAGGGTCTGGAAGCATATAGCAAACAGACTTTCCTCTTTTACATACATAGATATATTGTACAATATGGTAATTTGGGTGGTACCACCACCTTATTTTATAAAAAAAATTCTAACTTCTGCACAGGCAGGGAAATTGGTCTCTTGCTTTTCTTACAGCTGAATTTTGAATTTTTTACAGCTGAAAAAAGACAGGCCTTTTTCTTTTACCCCCCCTAAACAATCTTCCTGGACTACACTATTTATGTGTGTTACTTACGCAGTATTGTTTGTATTATTAATGTAGCACTCAAACATTAGATTTTTATGCCATTCTGTGGATATTTGTTTTTTCAAATAATTTAGGGCTGGTGGACAGCTACAATCACGTTTGTGCAAGGCAGTTCTTTTCCAAAGTTTTAAGGATATTGCTGCCAAATTTGGAGTCGAACATCTCTCTAATCTTACCTACGGCGAAGCGAAAAGAGCGGCCAAGGATTTCCAAGCTGCCAAAGAGGTGCTATTCAACAGATTTCAACAGTTAGGACGTGGCACTTGGATCCGCAAGCCAGAAGAGGAAGAAGAATTTATGTAATTTCACCTATTTAGCATGCAATTACATGTTTATTGTTCAGTCTTACAAGCAAACAAAAAAACAAAAAAAAAACCAATAAACTAGTCTTGAAATCTTATCCATAGGCTGCTAATGCATATGTAATGTTGAACCATATTAAACAACAAGTATATAGGTTTTATAGTAATTTCCATTCAATTTCAGAATAATATGGTTTACAGGAGGCACATCTATTGTGCAGTCTTAACTGTATTTCTGATCCATATTTATTTTATTATTTCTCTTTTTTTCCTTTTCCTTGTCACACTTTTAGATAGCTAGGTAGAATTTACTTATGTTTTCAAAAGTTTTTAATTTTAGAATCGGTGATCAAAAATCAACAGATAGGCAATTTCAAGTTTTAAGGTAATGAATGATCCTTATAGCTTGATAGATTTAAAGATTCTGCACTTCTATCAGCCAGTGAAAATCTCTGATTTAAATAATATAAGAATTTTGCTCTTTAGGTACATTTGAAAGATATACCTTTATCTGCCAAGGGCAGTTTTTAAACTAATTACTTTGTTAGGTAGTTTGTAGCACTCTCATGTTCTCTACTTTCGTAGGTAACTTTGACCTATCAGGAATAATTGTTCATTCTTATCTTACTGTTGCAGTACAATCGTAAGGGCTTTGGAGGAGTTTTAATAATGATCAACTTTCGCCCCCCAGGAATTAACCTGAATAACCCACTTTTTCTTTTCTTTGTGTATCTTCATTTCCAAGTGTGTTTTGTCTAGCTGTTTTTGAATCCAGTGCTTAAAAAATTTATTGGAAAGAAACTGCTCTGTTCATTTCTGATGAGTAATTTCAAGCATAAGAGTGCAGAGAACAACACCCTTTTAAACTCAACTTTTTCCAGTTTTTCTTTTTGGTCCAGGAATATGCAATCTATGCATTAAGCTGTGATAAAAATGCAAACGAATCAGCAATCTAGGTACCGTCAAATATGGTGATGCCAAAGTTTCCTAAATCACAAAAGAAAAAGAAAAAAAATCTGAACATTCTCAAATTTGTGTACATCCTGTTGAGGCAGAGAAAAGGTGTATGTATGTAGTGTGAAAAGTGGGTACTCATTGTTGTTTATTTGTGACTTACTTGTATGTCCCTCCTCAAACTTAGAAACTGCTTCAAGAAAATGTGTAAATAGTGGAAAAAAAAAAAAAAAAAAAAATGTGTCTGTTTGTGTATTGTTGGGTGTACGTCTAAAAATACGTCAGAAATCAGTGCAGCTTGCAGTTGTTGCAGTCTCTATTGAACCAAAGAAAAAGTTGATTTTACCCAGTGCAGTGTCCTGTCCTGTACTGCTAAGGCCATATCAGTGTGGCAGGCCAGACTGAATGTTAAAAAATCAGTTACAATAGAGATCTTGTGATGCACACTCAACTGCTTAAATTCTGAAGTGATATGGTTGAGCATTCACCGTTAAATGTTAGATTAACATTTAACTGTGATAATCATCATTTCCATACAATAGTTATGGTAGAATACTCAGAGGTGCCAACCAATATGGATTATCTATCCGTCATTGCAGATTTCAGATTTATGTTGGATGTTCAAATTAACGTAGGGTAATTTTTGGTTGACTGAGTTTTATTTTTAAACTGTAATATATATTTTATGCCATAGCTTTCACTCTGTCAGATTACTTAGTTTGTATGTATAGTATTGTTCCATTATAAATTTTAGAACATGGCTCAAAATAGTTTTTATGCCTTCACTGCTAATTTGCTAATTACAGATGGATACCTTATGCGGTTAGCATCTCTGGTAATGTAATTTTCCCCCATAACTTATGTTTCATGTATGTAAATTTTTATCTGTAGAACTCATCCTGAATCATTGTTAATAATGTGATTTCAGTCACTTTATGTTTATAGCGAATTTTATTTTTATGATCTACATTGTGTAGACTGCCAAATGTGTAAGTTATGTTACTATAGTCAGTATTTATTTTTTTAGTTGCTTTTATTTTTTTTTTCCTTTTTTATAGAAGTATCTGTAAAGAGAAATGTATATATATCTTTTGTTATTGTTTTGTTACTGTTATTTTGTTTAGTTTTTATTTTGCAAGAAGCAAATGACATTAAAAGGCTACATGAACCAATTATCGCAAGCTTTGCATCTCAAGTCAAGTACATTGTATCCAGTCTTATAAGACTTGATTTTTAAAAATGTATTTTTTCAACCGTCCTCCTCCTTTTTTTCCCCTCATTATTAAATAACATTTCTCACTTATAATATGTAGCATCCCCTCTCTAATTTCATGTTTTTAACGCACAGTTTTATCTCTGTCATGTTATAGTTTAAGCAAATTTTGTTATATTATATGTCTTCCATGTTTATTTTTGAATGCATGGAATTTTTCACTTTTGTGTATTACTTTTAAAATGCTTGGCTTATGTTATAGCATGCGTATCTCAATTACCTACTGCAAGTACAGTTTTAATCTTGGTCTCTTGTGCTTTGTTGCACTTAATGTTTCTCATGTGTACTACTGTTTAAATGATTGTATTAAGATATCAATTATCAGGTAATATGCAACTAGTGTTTATCACACAGCTATAAAATAAATTTTTGAAATTCTATCAGTCTGATTTACAGAAATATGCTATAACATTTGATCCATTTGTTATGAATTTTATTTAATTTATATTTTATGGAAAAATGCTGTTCCCGGATAAGTTACTATTTTAATATTTTTGTCTTTCAAAAACAAAAACCCAATAAAAATGAGAGTTTTAATGTGTTACTCTCGGAAGAGAATTATTCAGTCTCCAGTTAGTAAATCTACAAAGCTCTCATAGTTCTCAAAAATACTGTTGTAGATAATACATTTGCCTAACAAAGTTGCATTATAGTTTATTGTAGAAAATTTTGTAGTCTTTTTAATAAAAAAAAGTACACTAAAGTTGCTTCTTGTATTTTTTATTATAGTTATTTAATTTTATACTTGTGTAATATTTTTCTCAACTTTTTCCTAGTCATTTTCTCTAGTTAAGAAAGATTATTGTTTTATTGCAAATTTGCATGTATTTTTAATACACCAAACAAAATTTCTGTAATATCTGGAACAATACAAATAAATAATAATAATAATAAAAATATAAGGAAAATATGAAAATTAGTATTTTTTGGTCTGTTTTAAACTTCTACAATTTTGTAGTGTTTTATTTACATTTTCTTCCATTGACAGAATAAATAAAGTAATCCTTTGATGTATACAGAAATGTTTTATAGAAGCTTCTGTAAAAGTCGAATTCAGAGCGTAGAATTTGAATGAACTCAAACAAATTAAAAGAAACAATTTTTTCATGTAACTTTGCCAGATGTTGTGGCAATGGTTATATAGTTTAGGTAGGCAAACTTAGTGGTATAAGATCTAACCATAAAGTTATTAGAAAAAAGCATCATCAGAATATGGCTACCAGTGTACCTCTACATAAAAACATCTGCATCTATTTTTTAGGGTGAAATTGATGAGAAAATTTTACCCTCAAATAAATAGTTACTTAATTATTGTTAATTCATTTGGTATTTCAAAGTGACCTAGTTTTCATTAATAGGTTTTATGAATGCTCCTCAAATTCTATCTATGAAGAATTCAGTATTCAAAAACTATGATATACCTTTATATTTTTGCAAATTTTATTGTTCTATAGCTCATAAATTTTAGCATGTTTATTCTACAAAATATACACAAATAGTTCAATTAAAAATTTAATACCTTGAAGTACAGCTCCAGAAGAAAGTAAACACCCATTTGCTGTCTATTTGGTTGTCGTCCATCATACAGTAAAGTTATATAACCGTTCATTTACAAATAACTTCTATTTTAATCTGATATTCTTTAGAATTTGAATTCTTCATATTTAATTTTGCATCAACTTCATTTTCTTAAACAGCAAATCCTATTTTGACTGTCATACGAAAGAAATCCTTATAATTACCCTAAATATAAATTTTATATGATAATTTCCAAGGTTGTGAATTTTTTGTTACACAATTTTAAGGTACTTACACCAGATTGTGAAAAGTATATGAAGATTCTAATTTTTTTGCCTATTAACAAGCTTGTTTTCAGCTTCACAAGTTCTAATCTTAAAGCTTTTTGCATTGAGAATGTAAAAAAAAAAAAAAAAAAAAAAAAAAGTCATTTATCTTTCCATCTGATTTTGAATCGGTAATTTAAAAGTGAATACTCTGTTCAGAAACAATTAAGGCAATAGTTTATAAAATACTGTATAATAAACTACATTTTGCTGTTAATTTTTGAGAAGGAAAAAAAATATTTTTTGAGAAATTTAATATTTAAAATAACTATTTTGATGATTTGCATGAGTTGTTAGTTACAGGACAAACCAAAAATATTAAATTGAAATAGACTTCAATTTAATATTTTTGGTTTTTTCATTTAATTAATGTAAGACTGCATTACTAATGGTTCATTTACAGTTCAAGAACTCTTCTATTTACATTTTACCTTATGGTGTTCTAATCAATAGGCATTTAGGCTTGCCATGGGACCACACACGATGGCTGAGTAGATAAAATGCTGAATATGAAAGATGGCTGAATTGATAGGTCCAGGGTTCTGGCTTATGTGTCTGTTGATCGAATGTTCTGGAGTTGGGCCAGTTTCTAGCAGATGTAACATGAATGTGCATTAGAATCGCGTAAAAGCCCTCCACTCAAGACATCCTCCACCAGGCCTTCGAGTAGATTTCCTTTAACCAACCAAATTAGGCTTGCTGTAAGTAGTAAGGAAATCTACTCGAAGGCCTAGTGGAGGATGTCTTGGGTGGAGGGCTTTTATGCGATTCTAATGCACATTCATGTTACATCTGCTAGAAACTATCCCAACTCCAGAACATTCGATCAACAGACACACACAAGCCAGAACCCTGGACCTACCAATTCCGTAAAAGCCCTCCACACAAGACATCCTCCATTTGACCTTCGAGTAGATTTCCTTTAACCAAACAAATTAGGCTTGCTGTATTATAATGTTAGTATAAAAATAAATAGCAAAAGGAAATATTGTTATACTGTGCTAATGAACCACTGAATATTTTTAAGTTTTATTATTGTATCAAGATTTATCATCCTAATGCAGCTTACTTTAATTATAGCAACACTTAATAATTAGTTAATTCTTAAGTAATTGGATTGTGATATTTCTTTAAACAGGCTGACTTTTTTTTGTAAATCTTCCTCAGTCACGCATAAACACCTTATCGTGTTTTTTGAATTGTTATTGAGTATTTTGAAGGTTTTCTTAGGCATATTAAGTGTTGCTAGAAACATTGCGTGAGTCAGGGCCGGCCCAAGGGGGGGTGCAAATGTAGGCGATCGCCTAAGGCCCCGCTCTTGTGCTTCGCCTGGGGCCCTGCATGCCCCTCGGGTCGGCTCTGCGTTAGTGAGAGGCTGTTGTCTGCTCACCTGATCAATAGAAGCATTTGTGTTATGGCGAGCCCACGCAAGGGGTATCTGCCTACAGGTGAGAGGGGTGCCTTGGTCAGAGGACTATATGAGGGGCCTAACACAGTCATGTTATATTTGGAGAAAACTGATCAAAACTCCAGACTGTTAAATCGACAGCTGTTCAATAGGCCCAAACATGGGACCTTCATACTTCTGCCATCTACCATGTTCAGTGTCTCAGCCATGCAGGGGCCCGCAACTTAGACTAGCCAAAGTCGAACAATGATTTCTTTCATGTAAAACAGGAAAATAAGTATCGATAATTTTCATTCAATTAACATACCAAAAAAAAAGTCTTGTAATATGAAACTTCTCTTGAGCGACCACCATCGGTTCCACAAAAAATCGATTCTCTGAAAGAGGTGGTTGCTCAAAGAAGTATTAACATTTGGTAGCCAAAAAATATTTAAAAAATTGCATACTAATACAAAAGTAATTATACAAACATATTTTTTTAATTTTAATAAAATACATAGAAATTTCAGATTGTGTTTTTCTTTTTCTCTTCCTGAGATAACTTCTCGCTCTACTTTATTTTTTTACATTTGACGAAAGAGCATATATCCTGATATTCTATATGCAATTTGAATAGTAAAATCTATTTGCTTTAAAAATTGCATTTTGGATTTTCCTACAGCCAAAAGTAATTGCCAACTTCCTTTTCGAATTTTTTTCTCGTGACTCAATGCACTGCTCCAACAGTAAAATCACTCGTTTCTTAGACATGTCTCTTCTCAACTTAAACAAGATTTATGTGTAATGTATGGTGTACTTGCACCTGCTGTCAATTTGCAGGAGAGTGACTGATTTGGAATGTGGATTTTGTTTACTTTATTTCTGAGAAAGCGCAAGAAAATTTCTGGACAAGGCACCGGGACCAGTTGCTTATAAAGGGTTGTGGAGTTTCGTCTAGAGGAACTTTTAACTTCAAGTAGATGGGGTAAACAATCGCTGTCTTAAAATTGGTTGTTGGAGGAGAGGTTTCACTGTATGTCATTTTTTAAAACAGGAAATATGTCTATGAAACGAAATTAACATGACTGAAGTACAATCTAGCTCCAAAATTTGCTATTTAATACCTCTGCTCTTGTGCAAATAAAATCTAATTTACATTATAAATATATATAAAACGCGCATAACACAAAATTAACATACTAAAACAGGGTGTCGACAGATCAGGGAAATCATGGAAAAATCAGGGTACTTTATCGATCTGGAAATATCAGGGAATTTTGCAAAAATATTTAAAAATCAGGGAACTTTTGGTTTTGCCTAGTGAACTAGATCGTTTTTAGTTGTCAATCAGCATCTGACTTTTGGCTCCGTTCCGGATCACGCGATACTCAACTTATGCAGACATTTTATGACTCCGAAACCAGAATACAAATCATGCGAGAACATAGAAATATGAATCGGAGACAAGTGATGTAGGCACTATCACTATACAATTCCGAAAAAGCACATGCATTTGGACTCGATCTAAGATGCGGATCATACAAGAAACCGGATATGCGAATCACATCGTCATGTGAATTGCTTCCTGAATAAAGTCATTGGTAAAATGAATGCTAAAAGATGATTTAGTCTTCTATTGCGGCATAGTGTTTCCTAAAGTGATGGGACATTTGAGTGATGTCTGCTAAGCTCCCCCGCAAGACTGTTTCTGCTTATTGTTTTGCACCAACTGAAGAACTTTTTTTTTATAGATAGTGCTCATTTTGACACCTTTTTACATATTTTTTTTTTTTAAATTTGAAACGATACATTGATTGAAATAAAATAAGTTGACTAGGTGGCCAGTTTATTTTGATCACTCACCCTTACGCTTAAAAATTGAACACTATATAGAAAGAGGAAACTTTCTGCTATATATTGTCTTTTAGTGTTCAACTAAATTTTATGTTTGGATTTATGAAACTGAACTACAATTTTATTAATATTAAGCATTTTTGTGGTTTTCTATTATTTATTTCCCTATATGAAGCATTCACCTGTTGGTGCATGATACCATAATTTTTCATGTAAATTACCATGTGTAATTAGTTCTGGGAATTTGATAAAGATAGTCAGGGAAAAATCGGGGAACTTTTTTTCTCAATTTCTGTAGCCACCCTGTAAAACGCCATCAAGCTCCAAAATTTGCTATTTAATACTTCTAATTTACTACTATTGTGTAAATCTAATTTACATTATATATTTATATATACAGTGAAAAACGTTTAAACGAAACTGACGGGACCAAAATATTTTTTCGTGTTATGATTCATTAAAAAAAAAAAAAAAAACTCTCCAATATTTTCGATGTTGTTAAATTTTATTTCGACTTCCTATTAAACTACAATTATCAAAAAATGCGAATTTGCAGTAAAATGAACAATCTTTATGGAGCGGAGTCTCATGGTTATGGAAATGTATTGGAAGAAACTTTTCTGATTCTCAAAGTTGGTTCAACCATTCAAAAAACTCAAATCTTGCAAAAAGACATGAGGAGGAGCTGAAAGTGTTTAAATTACCGAGTAAAATTGTTTAAATATGTTCACTCATACTATCAAAAAACCACACACAAATATATAGTGTGTGTGTTTGTTTGGACCTAGATTTCCAGCTGGCGCCTTGATGAAGTTTAACGAATTTTGTAACTTTACTTCCATAAATAACATAGCACTTTTATCGGTAAATTTTGACCTCGCCGTCCTTTCCTCATATGTCACACTTTGTCACAAGTCCTGATCGTATCCATCTTCATAATGTAACAACCTTTACTATCATTTTTAATGGAAACCTTACCAAATCTTAACTCACAATAATAGAAACATCCCTCTGAAATTAGTATGCGAAGGCCAGCTCTAGCTTGCGCAGTGTTAAAGAACGCCAGCAGTAGTGGAGTTCTATCTTAATTTGATTATTAGGATGCCGACGAGATTCTGGATTTAGACATTTTGTGTATAAATCTGCCATAACAGTGGAATTGTTCCGACCATTACTTAATGGTCGAAACATTTCCACTGTAACAAGTAGCGAGAAAATTTATTATGACACGAGTATGACTTAAAAGCGTTGTTGATCCCTCCCTATCTTGCTATCGCAAATTGTTGCATTTGGTTAACCTTCTTTCCCCCTTCGAGCATGATGTAATTTATGGAAACTTCCAAGAGAGGACAACATACGAAGATTTTTCCATGCTCCAACGGAAACAGTAAAGGTGCGTTCAGACTAGCGTTTTTACCGTTCTTCTTGTAGCTAATGTCGCAAAAATCGTAAGCACAAAAAATCAGACCGTTCACACTCTGGACTTCAAAGTTTTGTAATGGCGTATTCGCATCGGTTGGGGGGAGGGGGGGGGGTTTCTAGGTGAAACGAAAAAAGGTTGAGTACGGTGCATGCGGGAAGAATGATGTTGAAATCCTTTCCCCACCTTCAAAACGTATCAACAAATGAAGAGGGGGAACTTAAATCCCAGAAAACTGGTTTTATCGTCGCTAACTGGCGTCATAACTAAGAACTCGAACGACAATAAGAACGTAGTCTGAACGCACCTTAATTCTATGCCGTTTTCAATAGCGAAATTAGCTTGCTGTTAAAAATTCACTGGGCTGAAATTTCTTTTCTAAGCAAGGGGGCTCGAGTTTAACCCAGATTATATTGTTCTTTATACTTAATATGCTGTAATTCAAAAATTATTATAGCAACACCTAATTTAACCTTCTCGAACTTGTTTAAAATAACATCTGAGAGAAGCACAAAGAATATTTAGATTTATCGAAGATATTTTTAAAACATAGTCTCCACCAGTTGGTAAAATATCTTCCCCCCGGGCAGAGAACAAATCTGAACTTGCTAGAAAGGAGAAACGAAAATAAAAGTTTGAATTCTCTGAGGCAAAAGTATGTAGCTGTAAAGACTCGGAGGATACCTTATGAAAGAGACAAGCCATCAGCCAGATTCCGTTGTCTGGAATAATGATTTGTTGGAAATAAAAGTTGCGCTCGGCTAATGCTGGAGAGCGAAGAAATAAATTACGACAGGTAAAAAGGAGAGGGTTGAACAATGGGCAACTGAATAACTGTGCACAAAAGATTTATAGTTACCATAAATTAATTGAGAGCGTAGTTCTGCATCCTACTTCAGATAAAGTTCGTTAAAGTGTATGAAAGAGCATTAAATTGGTTTTATCCTCCTCCTGAATTACGGTAATTGACATTAATTTTCAAATATAGGATTTAAAAGTTTATATACATTGATTGTTTATTTATTCAGTTTATTCCACCGCGCTGTAGAAATTTCAATGACCTCGATCCGAGATGGTTTATTAAGATGAGAGAAATTGCCCCGCCTCGGTTGATGCCGTAAATTTGATATTCATTTCTCTATTGTTCGACTTACCGACTGTCAACTTTACGTAAGTCTTTAACATAAACATCCCTGTTTCTTAATGTCTTGAATGCACGTGCCTGGTGTTCTCGGGAAGTGTACTGATATTGTTGAAAAACAACCACTTGATTAAAAATTTATTGGAATGTCGATCGTATTAAGCAGATTGCCCCCACCAATCTGTACAATACAATTGATATATTTCAGATACAACGGGTTTTAAAGAAAATAGTTCAAAGAAGAATGCATATAGAACGTTTAAACTTGTCCAAGAATCCGAGATTTTTTTTTTAACTCGCACACAAAATAAAAATTTTAACTAAAGATAAATTATCAGTACGTTAATCATACACCATGCAAAAAGACTATACAGAAAGTCTGTAATACTTTAAAAAGGTTCATAGCCATAAATAATAGGTCAGGAAAGCCTTACTTACATCTGCGGACAACATAGCCGTCTTTTGCTAGACATGCTATCTTTTGCTAGTCATCCGTCTTTGAGTTTTCGAGGTGGTTATGCCACTGAAAATGGTAGATGGCCGAAGTGTGAAGGTCCCGGATTCGGGTCCCATCGCGCGGCTGTCGATCTAACGGTCTGGAGTTTTGGTAGGTTTTCTCTGGATGTAACGTGAATACGCGTTAGAACCCCTTAGAAAGTCCCCCTACCAAGGCGTCCCCGCCCTTGGCAGATCGCCCTAGTGTAGCGTAGCCATAATCACACACACACACAACTTGAGTTTTCGAGAGCGCCATCCTTTAACTAGGACAAAATACGCTGACTTCGAACGGCACTTAAAATTTACCCCCCCCCCCATAACCAAAAATCCGCTGGAGTTCAGTACGAAAATCTTGGGAGTCAGTGGCGTAGGCAGAAATTTTTCATGGGGAGGGGGGGGGGGAGTTATGACTACTGCAACTCATATAAATGTATACGTGTGTGTGATAAGGGAGTAAAGAATACACATTTTGTATGGTAAAATATTCCTCATGGGGGAGTTGTGACCCCCATAAGCTCACTCCCCTTGGCTACGCTCCTGCTTGGAGTCATTGTATTATTGAAGAGAGAAAAAACTTAATCATTTAATAAATGACGGTCTGCCCAAAATACTGCTTTTCAGTAGAGGTTTGCTGGATATTAGTAGAAATTAATGATCCCTATCCATCTGAGCGAGAAGTCATTATCCGCATATGCTTATTTTTTTTAGTGGATCACTAAAAGATCTTTCAATGGCTTTTCAGGATGATTAAAAAATCGAATTATTATTTTGTAAAGTGAATCTAATCTTATTTAGTATTAAAATCCCTCGTTTGAATTAGTAATTGAAATCTATTAGCATGCACAACTGTTATCATAACTTTGTTAGCTTTTTGGAAAAATACTATTCTTGTAGTAGAAAGTCAAATTTTTCAAGAGAAAGCCGAAGTATTTCTAGGGACAGCTTAGCTCCCATTTAATTAGCCGGTGATTTTAATGTAAAAGTACAAGAGCATCATGTTTCGATGCATTTATTTTTTCTTTCAAGTTGCTTAACTGGAATAGATTTATCATTAATAGTTTTCAGACTTGCTGCTGAAGAAGTCTAGTGCAGATTGTGAAGAGACATCCTAAAAATTTCCAAGTATCTGATATAGTCATATTTATGCGCCGAAATCGCATGATTTTTTTTTTTTTTTTTTTATTCAAACTACTATAACAAGAAGTTCTGTAGATTTGCAAACTTACTTGTTTGGTAGTAGCGATTCGATAATATAATGAGCATAAAATCCTTTTAAAATAAAAATGTGTTTTTTTAATCACTGAAGTATTTTTTAACTCGTGCATTGCGCAGGATATAGTCCAGTCATCGGTGTACAAAATTTGCTGTTTTCGGGACAAATTTTTTCGGTAGTTTTTTTCTTAACGGTTTCTATAGTTTTTGAAATCGAATTTCAAGTTTGCTGTCTTGTAGTACGACGGCTTCACAGCGAAAAACTTCCAAAAATTCTGTAATAATCCTAGTTTTTCCCTTATATCTCGAAAACTATGTACTTTTTGACGATATCAATAATCTTATAAATAAAAATGAAATTCTGTTTGTTTGTTTGTTTGTTTGTGGATTTGAGTTGTATACAAATCCACAAAAATGGACCTATCAGCCTGAAATTTTGCACAGATATGTAAAATAATATAGAATAAATCATAGTCCACTTTAAAACTTTGAAAGTCCACCCGTTCCCGGAATTTAAGAGATTTTTTATGTTCTCCATGCAAAAACCTTTCCGTAATTGTAACCCCTGTACAGAGGCGCAGAGAGCCAAGTCGGGGCCCCTTGGATAAAATCTTTGCGGTCCCTTTGCTATCCAGAAATCCTTTTTATGTCGTATAAGATCAATCTTTTATTCCTTATTAAAATTATTAATCATTTAAAGAAACTTTAAATTAATAGTAATTGGAAAATAATTAATAGAATTAAAATTATTAATCATTTAAAGAAACTTTAAATTAATAGTAATTGGAAAATAATTAATAAAATTAAAATTATTAATTTAAAAGAGTATTATATTTTAATAAACATCCATGCTCTAAAAAATGCAAACGTTTAGTTTTGAAGGTTTCGTCTCCTCCATAAAGAAACTGTATTTGAAACGTTAACATTTTTGCATGGCATGTTTCCTCAGTATTGAAAAAATTAATATTTTTATTCATACTTCCATGCAAGCAGGCAGCCAAAAAAATTTCAGAAGGCCGAAAATGTGGAAATTTCAAAATTTCTCATAGAAAGTCTTGATCTGTAACATTTTGTTAAGGAAAATTCAAAATTTTGGAGGTTGGTTGGGCCCACAGTCCCTCCTCTGGCTATACCCTTTCTTCCACTATTTAACAATGTGTCTCGGGAAAAAAAAATGATTTCTTGTTAAATAAATCTTTTCTACTTTTAGTCATAGCAAACCGTTGAATAACACCGTCAATGTCTACTTTTCTTGCAAAAGAAAATCACTAACACTCCTCCTTTTTGTCAAGTTGGTGGTTTATGATCTAGCTGGCTTTTTGTAGTTACATTCAAAAATTAATTTGAAACATCCGGGGACATAATCTGAATTTGGACTTTTTTTCTTCTTTTTTTTTTTTTTTTTTTACAAAATTGACAACACACAATTAAGTATCATATAAACAGCAAAAACGGGGCCCCTTCAGAAGCTGAGGCCCTGGGGATTTTTCCCCTGCTCCCCCTCCCTCTCTGCGCCACTGCCCCTGTAGTGAAAAAAGTGTGAAATAAGGATCGTGGATGCCATGTGTGGCGATTTTGCCGAATAAGATGTTTTAAATTCTCAAAGTAAAAATAAAAGAATAATAATGATTTTTTTTTGTTAGTTTATATTTGTAAGATTATTAATTTTTTATTATAATATCGTGTGCATGGGAAATCAGAGCAGGAATGAAATGTTTTATACGCAAAACAATAAGAATTGAAGATTTCCGAGGCTAATATGTAATTTTTTTTTAGTTTGGCGAAAAAATAAAATGGCTCAAATGCTGATTTTGAGAAAGTGAGTTCTAGCGGTTTGCACAGTTTTCGGCTTGGCGCAATTTATTGAGAGCTTAAGGAAATAGATTTTTGAAAGCAAGTGCAAAGGTTTTATTAGAATACAGCGTTAAATTTTAATGATCCGTGAAGAAATAATGCAGTTATTAAGGGATTTCAAGCGATCTATCTGCAGAATTCTCGCCAATTGAGTACATTGATTTAAGTTGGGGGAATTCCGCCAAATTTCAGAAAATTGAAATCTTCTCATTTAGTACATCGGAGTAACGATGAATAAAACACGTTATAGTTGATAATTTAAAAAAATTCGGTTGTATTAAGGGATTCCCCTTTTCAAATAAATGTGTGCTTTACTTTTTGGCGGCCGAACCATTTCCCATATTGATTGCTGCTAAGTCAATGCTTCGAATGATTTCCTGAAAAAACTCTTGCAAAATGGCGTATATTGGCACTTTGGCGAGGCTTAGATTTGAAACTGGATTTTATTTGAGACTGGGATATGTAATGATACTGGTTATAGATAAAAATGAATGTTGGTATGTGTGTATGAGGTTGAAAAACTCCAGCACCGTTGCACCATGAAATTTGGTTCACCTAAGTCTTTTATCATTGAGAAGCTTTTTATGCTATCCGTTTTCCTCTAACTTGCCACTAGGTGGCGCAGCAGAACGTCGAATTCTATTCCGTTTAGCCGTTTACTATGCGAATATCGTCCAACCGATTTCGATGAAATTTGGTACACGCGGATATTAGAACACGGAGAATATTTTTCAGTATCCATTTTGCTGTAACTTTCCGCTAAATGGCGCTGTAACGCATCAACTTCTATACCGTTCGACCGACCGGCATAAAATTTCTTATACTTGCACATTTGAGCACGAAGAATATATTCTAACTGTGTTCCTTTTGATGTTACTCACCACTAGATGGCACTGCAATGCATTATTATTTTAACTCGCCACTAGATGACGCTGCAGCAGGCCAAATTCTTGACCATTCAAACGGTCGCTATGAAAATCAGTATACATAGCTACTTGAACAATGAGAAAAATTTGGCGTTATCCATTTTGCTATAACTCGCCACTTGACGGCACTGTAGCAAATCATTACTTTAATTAACCACAAGATCGCGCTGCAGTGTATCACTTCTTGACTGTGCAACTGATCGCTATGAAAATAGGTATACATAGATATTTGAACACGGGGAAGAGTTTGGCGCTATCCATTTTCCTATATAATTTGCCACTAGATGTCAGGGCTGTCCAGCCGATCGTCCTGAAATTTCGTATTCATCGGTATCTGAATGCGAAGAATATTTCCGCCGTATCCGTTTTGCTAAAACTCTCCACTAGATTGCGCTACGCCGCATGGCCTTCTGCACCGTACAAACGATTGCCTTGAAATTCGGTATGCATGTTTATTGAACACAATATAAAGCGATATCCATTTTGCTATATCTCTTTATTACAATAAATAGTAATCCCCACAAATCGTAATATCAAAAAGTCCATTCATTCCCGTGCGAAGAACGGGTACTTCAGCTAGTTACAAAATAAAAGTTGACAAAATTTCCTAAATGCACTGTCAACTGGGATTTTATGACCAGCCGATCGGCTTTTTCTTCCTCTGGTTGGCAACTCGCTCTTCCCTTTTATTTTCTGTTTACTTTTTTCTGTCCCCTGTACCAATCTGCGTATGAACTTCTGCTGCTGCTGAAGAAGATCGTTTTATTTTTTTCCCGTTGAAATACGTGTGCAGTTTAATAGGTAGCTTTAATTATGTGTTGTTTTACAAAGTTTAAATTATTTTACCGCTGTGTTTAGTATTAGTGCGTGCATATTAGGTATTTGTTATATGTTTTAGGGATTTAAGGTACTAATTTTATTTTGCTTTCTCTCAAAGTGATTATTTTATATATTAGAATTAAAAAAAAAAAAAAAATAAAATCCGACTCTTTTGATCGGATCCTGAATTCGTTACAATTCCGAACTTTTGAAATATTGTCGTACAATGGTCTGATATTTTTAAAAAGGTCCTGGTTTTTATAAAATACGGAAAGAAATTCTCTCTAGTATCTCAAGCGGTTTCATATTTTAGAATAATTCCCAAAACTGAATTTTATTAAATTAAGGACCCGTCGAACACTGATCGAGTTATCGTTACCTCTGACTCTGTCTATGGATGCTGTTATGACATGCGTTGTAAAATTTAACAATGAAAAGAAAATCGTATTTGATAGCCTAAAACTAACAAAAACAAGATCGTCCGTTAGTAAAGCATCAGAGCAAAGTGGAATATTACTTCTAGTTTTTGGGGTGTTGATGTATCGAGTTTGAATTTACTCGTTACTATTATTCTTTTACTAATAAAACAAAATGAAAAACAGAAGATAATGTGCTATATACTTTATTAGTATGAAAAAATCTGTTCAGAAAAAAAAAATGAACGTTAAAATTAAAAAAAAAATATGTTATAGGCATGAAATTAAACGCATTACATCACAACACTTAAAGGAAAGAAACGCATTTCATATGAACATCATAAATTTTATTGACACATAATGAAATGACATAAGCTCAGTTTTTGGGTTCATAAATACAATAGAAGGAAACAATCGTTTAAAATATACATATCTGAGCATGAAAACTGAATTAACAGCTTCTAAATATAGAAATACTAAGTAGTGTGAGTGCAGTGTTATAAAAATCAAATGACTATTAAAAAAACGTAGTGCAGAGTGCTCCAAGATTAAACAGGCAAAGTTTGAGCATGTTAAGGGATTTAGTATTATAGTTAGCCAACAATATACACGAACACTTTTGGCACTAGAAACGGTATTTGCATAATCCTGTACCCTAATAAATTTGCGTTGCTTATCGTTTTTTGAATAGTTTTTTTTTTTTTTTTTAATCTTTGCTTTTGAAAGAGAAAAAATATTTTCTGTTCATATTATATGTTCTGTTTTTTCATTAAATGTCATCAAACGCATTTTAATTTATCTAAATTAAGTGTTATCTCATTAAACATTTATTTTGTTGAAAAAAATATAGTAAAACCAAACTGATATTTCAAAATTATGTCTAGCTATCATACAAGAGCTTCGATGTAACACATTTTGAAAGAATGTATTCTATATGCCAACAAAATCTCTAAAAATAACCAAAAACTTTCATCTATATGGCACCTCAAATATTTATATATATAATCTTACCTTTCCTCTCTTCTTTTGAAAAAAAAATTTAAAAAAACGAGAAATCCCATTTTTGTTGGGTTTATATTTTTATATATTTTACGTAATGAATAGGCAGTTAATTTTTGTTCTGTACATGTTTTGAAGTACACCCATAAAAAAATGATGTAATTATAATATTTTGGTTTTTAGTCGTTTCCCCGCAAGCTTGCATTTCAAATAGCTGCTTTTTAATCCTAGTTCGTCAATAATTGGATAACTTGATCGCAATTATGCTGGATGCTTGGCTATTAGCTTATCCCAAGAACTGGCATATCAAAAATATCAGGATGTAAAATTCTTGACTAAGTTTAACGCTTTAATCGGGAGTACGTCTGGATACTGGAAGATCTTTAGAGCTCTAAAGCATCATAAGCGTGAATGCTCTAAAATATATTGTAATAGAAATAAATCAGTATAGCTTTCATTTTGCTGAAAATAGCGGGGTCGTGTTTTAGTGTCACAGAGAAGGGTTTCAAATTTTCAGAAAAGCTAGATGAAAATGATTAAAATAGAAACACTAAAATATAGAAATTTGGGTTTTGAGAATCAAATACAGCACTGTAAACAGAGTGTATGTGCACTGGTATAAAAATAACAGACAATGTCACAAAGTGATAATTCTGTCTTTCACTAGAAATACCAGTCATCAAATTGTTAACCCTATTACTGATTTTTGCTCATGTATCTTAAATGAAAATAGTTAAATGATAGATATTTTAACATCACAGTCAATAGCGTACCACAGAGGGACGACTCAATGTTAAAATCGCGACAGCAGTGTAAAAATAATATTTTCAAATTTTATATTTCTAGTTTTCTAGCGTATATTATTAACGTATATAAGGTATAAGAAATCGCTACCAAATTTTTTTAAAATAAATTAATCTGTATTTTTTACTTCCCCAGTCTGGAAAGTTAGGCTTCTCCTAAAATATTTAATTCATCATAAAAATGGTAAGTTCAACTAATAACTTAAATTTATACTTCAAACGGTTATAAAATATCTTAATTTGGGATAGAATTTCATTATGCACTGGAAAGAATTTTTTAATTATATTACATACATATATTTTGCTGAATTACAAAAATTGACCGAAGAACGGACTTAACGCCACTTATATGTATGTACACAATCTAGATTTTTAAAATCTGAACTGTAGCTACGTCTGCCTGCGATCTTGACCGGGGATCGTCGTAGATTTTATTCATCTTTTACTCACTGCGCATTGTTAATTCAGATGATAATGGAAGTTCTAATATCTTGCACACAAATCCCAAAATTACCGATACAAGGGTAGAATGACATTTAATATATATATATATATGTGCACCGTATATGATGTGAATAATTATAACATAGACTATTTTCGTGTTTTTCACAAAATTCCTTTAATAGTCACAAACGATCATAGCAAAATCTTTCAGGTGTTTTTCTTTAACTTATACGCAAAAGCTTGAACTTTGCTCGTTACAATTTGATCGGATAACTAACTCATTGAGCAATAAATGTCATGTCCAGAAAATAGCCCTTTTCAGCCCACTGTGTGTACGCATTAACATATATTTAGCGTACAGTCATCGTCATATGCGCGTGAGCTGAGGGATCTATTTCTTGATAAATGATGCTGTATCGAGCATTTAGAATGTTTTTGCGTGCGGAACGCTTAACGCTATTTGAGTATAATGACGACTCTGTTACTGGTAATTAGAAAAGATGGTCGAATTGTATTGGCCTTAGAAGTCTGTTTTAGATAGGGACAAAAATTTAAGTGGCTTTCAAGATTTTTTTTTTTTTTTTTCGAAATTTTGATGGTCATTGGGGCATTTCGACTCAAGGGTGAAAGTGTTTTGAACACCATCCCTTCCCTTAACTTGTATCCCACTTAAATTCCACAGTTTAATTTTGGTGCACTCTTATCCATGCCCGAAGGTCTTTAAAAAGTAAGGGAATATAAAAGTGAATCTATCAATATGCTTCAATTAAAACAGAGAACATTGAGTAAAACATGCAACATTTTATGAAAGAGGAAAATGATTTTATTTTTTACTAATTCGAAACACTCAATTACTATTTAACATTTCTTTTAAATAAAAAAATGAACATATTTTTTTCCACCTTTTTTTAAATGGCAAGTAATTTAAATTACTCTACATTAAATATAATTATAGCATCTTATACTTGTAGAATACTCTAAAATGTGTATATAAAAGTATATAATTTTTCTTACAAATTTACTTTGATTTTATTTCTTGTGACAAGTTCTAGTCCTAATCCATGATCTCCACTTATTAAGCATATTTTAGGAGATACTGGAGCTGCCTCCGTTATAGTCTTTCATGTACATACTTTAATGTCTTTAATTTGTTATCCGAACACATATATACACATGCATTCTAATTCACATATAATATAATCATTGAGCTAAAGAAAGCGTACAGATGATTCATCATTCAATTTCACACAAGCTCATCTGAACATCATTATATTTAACTAATAAAATGAAAATTGCACGAGTTTTAGCAGACAGTGCAAAGTAGCTGGAGTTTTGAGGAATTGCACACTGTAAAAGACTGGCTGCTGTAGACCTAACACGCTTACTTTTTTTTCTTTCTTTCTTGTGATTAACTACATAAACCACTATCAACAATAAAAAAGAATATTAGATGTATAACTTATTGGATAATTTAAATATTCGACAATAATACTCACATACTTTTACGATGAAACAACTTCCATCCATTTGTTCATTTAAATATGACCATACTATTTTAACGCTATACTATTTTAATAATTATGGATGGTTAAACTAATTGTATTTTTATAAACACTTCAAATATGATTGCCAAATAAATAAATAACTGATAGAATCAGAATTTTACTATTTCAGTCATTATAGAATAATAACTTGCATGGTGCATGAATATTGACCGCAGGGGCGTAGCCAGAAATTTTTCATGGGGGGGGGTTACGACTACAACAACTCATATATATGTATACGTGTGTGTGATGATGTAGTGAAGAATATACATTTTATATGGCAATAAATTCATCATGGGGGGGTTATGACCCCCCTAACCCCCCTTGGCTATGCCCCTGATTGACCGATATATATATTTTTAAATTACATTTTCATATGTCTAAAAAAATTGTATGCTAGTAAGAAAAGATGCAAATACCTATGGAATAAGCTACTCAGTTTGATTTTATAGATTTTTGCTTTAAGCAGTCTGTTAAAAAAAAAAAAAATGTTTATTCAAAACTTTAATTTAAGACATTGCAGATTGCATTAATAAAAGAATCTAAAAACTAATACTCCAGAACAAGATATTTCCAAATTCTTTTAAACCTTTGAAGCGCAAGCATTTTCACATCAATAGAAGATCAACAGGATAGACTGCCCAACGTTGAAAAAGTGCTGCCGTTGCTATTGATCCATTTAATTACCAACAATATGGCGGTCGTTCGAATACAGCTGGCTACACGGTCGCATAACTAGCTATGGCGCCAGATGGGCGATTCGATCGACCGCCATATTGTTGGTAGTTAAATGGATCGATAGCAGCGGCTGCACTTTTTCAATGTTGAGACCATTAAACCCTTTTTTTTTTTTTTAAATGACTAGCAGTGAAAGCGCTGAAATAAGGTGGTTTCACGGCGCAAATACCGTTCGCCTAAGAGTTAACGCTCCAATTACATTTAATCTGTCAAGTTTTCCCAAAAGGTATTTATGAAAAAACATAATAACGAACGAAAATAATAAAATAAGCTAAAAAAAAATAGCATGCATCCTAGGAAAAGCTCATCTTTAATCAAAATTACCATTTCGTAGATACATACATTGGGAATGCCAGTTCTAACACATCCTAAAAAAATTTCATAAAACATAGAAAAGAAACATTTCCTATTCGTACATGTATTAAAAGTAACAATAGTGAAAAGCGTCCTCTCGTTAGAAAGCATCGCGGAGTATAACCATTTTGTTTAAAATGATTATTTATTTATTTATTTATTTATTTATTTTCTGTTCTGGAGTATTCGCAAAAGTCATTTTCTTTCTTGAACACTTTTAACCTAAAAATAGGAAACACTTAGGCTTTTTTAAGTCAATCAAATTATTTCTTTCGCGTCATTTATCATTTTGTATGTGTAAATTAGAAGGGGGGAAATCCCCAAAGGAAACCCTAATATACCTTCTGTAATAAACCTTTTTTGAGTGACGATTTCGGTGGAACAGTTTAAAATAATTACTAATTATCATGTCTACAGTAAAATTACTAAAGTGATTATTTCGATTTTTGTTGTTGTTGTAAGTCTGACGTAAAGTAGATCAATTTTTGTTTATGTAACCTAGTGAGTAGTTTATTATTGTTGTTGTTGTTATTTTCAACTGAAACATTTTGCTAAAAGGTTAATTCAAAATTGTTTTACATTTTGATTTTCAAATTTGACTTTAATTGCAAAAAAGCATTTTATTGATGATAATTATTTGGTATTTTTAATCATTTTATGATGAAATATTCTTTGATAAGGAAAGAACATTTAATTACAGAATCAGCCAAACTTAAGTCATAAATCGTTAATAATGCCAAGCTATTATATTGAATTTGTTTTATTAAATTACTACATAGTAATGCAGTTTTAATCTACAATTTACATAGGATATGAAATTGACCACGACATGTTAATTAACTCAAGCTTCACAATTAAGTTATACTTGATAAAGTCACATTTTAGAAATGAGTGCCTTAAGAGGAAGTGAAATGCATTCTGGAATGAGATAATTTCAAATATTAATTTACATAATGGAGAAAATCTGATGGTTTAAAGGCACCGACATTTACATTTGATTCGAAATCTAAAGATTTAGATTATAAATTTTAATAATTTGTACACACATACACATCAGAACTTTCATTCTACCAAGTATATATATATATGTATATATATATATATATATATTTATATCAAAATTCTTTCATTGTAACTATGAATATATCAAATTTAGTGATGCATTCAAAATATTGTATAAAAAGTATACATTTTATTTGAGGAAAAAATATAACCGTCAGAGTGGAATAAATTTGGTCTCATTTCCAGTGAATTATTCTAATTCTAATGTTGTACATGAATGGTTTTGTTGATTATAAAAGTAAATATCAAACGAAACTTTTATACTTCGTTCACTGATAGTGTTTATCAGAGGCTCCGAATTAACAAAAAAATTTGTGGGTGCTCTAGACAGACAATTTTTTCCGGGGAAGCGGAAGAACAATTGGGTATCTTTTAAAGAAAGATTTCCCTATTTGACATTTACTCAAACAATTAGATCAATTTAAGTTTAGAATTATAAAGCAGGACAATATGTAGATTCCCCCCCCCACACCACCACCAATTGTACTAAGTTCTAAAGCATTCATACATGACCGAAAAGTAGTAGAATTTATTTTATAGTTTATATAAACATCGAACACCCATTCAATTTTCCATGGGTACCAAGAACCCGTAAGGATGAAATCAAGATGGAATTAATTTCGTATTCTGAACAGAGCGGGTTATTTTTTTTAATATTCACTATTCCTTCTTTCATCCGTCATGGATTCTGTTCAAGTTTATGTTGTGACAAGCAGTAATAGAATCTAATCAAACAATTTCATAAATGATCTCTTTTCTGAAGAAAACGTATTCTTTCTAAATTTTCAGTAGATTTTTTTTCCTATAAAAGTAACGAAAACTTTTCCTGAAAATTTTCTGGGTGCTCTGCACCCATGTGATTTTTCTGTGGGTGCTTGAGCCCCGGAGCACCCACATACTCGGTGCCCCTGGTGTGTTGCAGAAAAGAGGGAGAACTCTTGCGGGACCGTGCTAGTCATTGTTAAAAGTTGTATTGGAAAACAGCTCAGTTGTACAAAATTTGTGATTTACCCAGGAAACTGCTATAGTAGAGGAAAACATTATCTTGATATAATATCAAAGTGAGAGTCAGTTAAGTCTGAAAAGTAATTATTATAAAATATTAACTATCACACACACAGCTCATATAGTCCCTTGTAGTTACAGCTACGAAACATAGAAAGTTCTATGTTTCTTTTGGAAGCTTCGTTGCAGTGTAGAAAAAAAAGTAAAACGAGGAAAAAGAAAAAAAAATCAAACTTCTCTGTATTTATTTATTTTTGTGCCAAACTTTCGGAACAGGCTCCCTTCATGACTAATTTCAATCTGCAGCATTGCGTTAAATGCGAAACTACGTATGAAATAATAAAAATGCTTAATGATTGCTTGAAACGTTAATTGCATTACGTACAGATTCGAGCGAATTGCGTTGATGCCAAGTGTTGCATTTAAATGTATTTGTATCGATTATTTAACCTTGTTAAGGATATACGCTACAAAGTGTAAACATTCCTATGCTCTTTCCTTTTTAACTAAAAAATCTGGCGATTTCTTGATTAAAAAAGCGAGACTTTCCGTCTTTTTTTTTTTTCATCTCTAAAATTTGGAGATAAATTTAGAAATATAATTGGAAATATTTTGTTCTAAAATTCAATCTGTAACATTTTTCCAATAGCTAAATTCCTAAGATCTTCACTGGCGTATTTCAGATCGGAATTTTTGTCTTTGTCTTCTTTTTTTTTTTTTTTTTGGCTATTTAGGTCAAAATTTGGCAATTTAGATCGAAAATTCATTCCTTTTTTGTCACTTTTTTCGGTCATTGAGGATTTGAGGATTTCCACCATTTCCCTAGTAAGAACTTCTTAAAGGTAATTTTCAATGGTTTTTGCTGTTATTCCTTTGTTTGTTTTTTCAGTTAAAATATTTTCTGTTTTTGTGTCGAGCCATTATTATACCAACAAAATTACTATTCCCCCATTTGGGGGGGGGTATTACGCCCCACCCCATTACAACATCCCATTTGGGGAAAAAAAGTGTTTACAAATGCTTACTGATAATGTAAAGTTTAGTTCGTAAAAACTCCAAAATTTATTTATTAAAGTAATTAAATTGTGCATCATAAAAGACTTTTTCTTTGAATGCGTATCTTATCGATAGCTATGGCATTGCTTACTTTCTGTATTTATCTCAATTTAAATAATCACACATATTATTTGATTTTATATTTATGTGGGTATATGGTATCAAACCTTTTGTATAATTCCGGATTCATCTATTAAAATTCACACCTTTGCTATTCTACAATCATGCCATAAAGAATTCGAATAAATATAATCTAAGACGTTGTTGTTGATTTTTCATTGGTACATTCCTCATTCCTACAACACTTAAAACATTTTAAATCAAATGGCACCAGATTCCATATTTATCTAACAATAACTCCGTAGCTGCAGTTTTTATTTATATTGGGGAGTTTCGCCAGACATTTTCCGAATCAAACGTTCGACAGTTAGATATATATAGTATAGAGAGAGAGGAGGAAGCTAGGCATGTAGTATATATATCAGGTGTCCCGGAACTACGTGTACAAACTTGGTGGGAAGGTAGACAATATCGTTAGGAACCATAATTATGCAGGAAAGCATGGGCGGAGATCGATAGGTGGCGCTATACGCGAACTCTCAAGGGCGTCAAGTGTGGCTTCCACCACGGATTAGTGGATAAGACACTGAACATGGTAGATGGCCGAAGTATCAAGGTCCCGGGTTCGGGCCAGTAGCACGGCTGTCGATCTAGCGGTCTGGAGTTTTGGTTGGTTTTCTCCAGATGTAATGTGAATACGCGTTAGAACCCCTTAAATAGTCATTCGCCCAAGGCACCTTCTCCCCTAAGCAGACGCCCTTCGTGTGGATTTGTATTAAGACAAAACAAAACAAACATATCTGCCAACTTTTTCGAGTTTTCCGGAAGATTATCGACTACAACTTTCAAACAGTTTTATTTTACATTAAAAATTTGGATTTATTCAAACATCAAATCACTAAAGAAAGAATTGGTGGTAGGTAATCTGCCGAAAAAAGCCGTAAAAGTTGGCAGATATGATAATAAAGAAGCCGTTCGTACAAATTTTGAGAGCTCGCGTATAGCGCCACCTATTTACTTCCGACCATGCTTTCCTTTGCAATTATGATTCCTAACGATTTCGTCTACCTCTCCTCCAAGTTTGTACACGAAGTTCCGGGACACCCTGCATATTCAGAAAACTGACTCTCTTACAAAAATCACTCATGCAGTAAGTTAAATAGCACATAAAGTTACACAGGCAGATTACATCTGGCTCAACTGTAGCGTATACAAAGTCATCCGTATAAATAATATATAAAACAATACAAACACTTTCAGATATTGCTTATTGTAATGTGAAGGTTCAGTAACACGTAATCATTACATAGGCGAGATAGAGAGTAATACTGCAACGGGTGGTAAGTACTTTGCTGAATTGGTTCATACACCAATGGCTGGATGAGACTCGTTGATAAAACACATCGATATGTTAAAAATAACTAAGTTATGATTAGTGTGGTATACATAAAAGGAGCATACAGAAGCAATACTTGTTTGACTAGAAATGCTCATGGGCAATCAGTAACGAGAGAGCGTCTCTCTACTGGTTTATTACTGCAGTTATGAAGTGGCTGAATTCATTTCTGTATAAATAATTGCAGAACAGAGAAAAAGCCGTGTTAAAAATTCGTAGTTTATATTGCGAGTTTCTTTTTTAAACTTTTTTTTTAAGTCCTAAGAAAACTTGGATATTTCGGCATGTTGTCACTTTACAGAAATGTTGAGATATTATTGCACTATAATGCCAGCAGGTTATGTCTGCAACTCGCTCCTATAGGTTTTATGTTTTTATATATTAGTTAAAAAAACACCAAAAACATTTTTAAGGCTAAAGTTCGATTTTAAAAAAATCTGTATCACGCTTTAACATGCAAAATAAACTAACTGAGGCAGAAAATCGAAAAAATTCAAAACGATTCTTCATAAACTGCAATACACACTGTAACAGATGAAGGGGAAAAAAAGTGGTTTTATGAAAGTTTCAGAAATGTTTTCAGACACTGGAATTGCACAGCAAAAGTTTTCGATAAGTGAGGCATTTTGCAAAATTCTCAGTTTTTAAGAATTTTTTTAAAGTTACGTAACTTATACAATTTTATCCTTTTTTACTGTGTATAGTATAATCTAGGTAAAAACAGTCTACA
Source organism: Cheiracanthium punctorium (assembly GCA_038373885.1). NCBI lineage: Eukaryota > Metazoa > Arthropoda > Arachnida > Araneae > Cheiracanthiidae > Cheiracanthium > Cheiracanthium punctorium. The sequence goes on along the minus strand of JAWZYV010003261.1, from coordinate 118,286 downwards.
AATTTTCAAGCCCCTGACATAATAATTTATTTTCATATGTGTACTAAAATCACAGTTTTATGTTTTCGAACTTTAGCCTTAAACGACCGTCTATTATTTAACAAAAAATGTGTAAAATTTTCAGAAAGTTCCATGCGTTGCTTTATTAACGTACGTGCCTTTTGTGTTTCATTCAAAACACGTACAATTTTTTTCAAAAAAAAAGCTACTAAATTAAACTAATCTTCACTAACAAATTATCCCCGAAATTAATGAGATTACAAATCTATGTAAACAATATGATACTGAGATGCGAGTGTAGTATATCATATAAATACTGAGAAAAGTTAACTATAATAAGAGTACATGTATAACTTTTTGAAAAACCTGAAGTCTGCTTTGAAATAACAGTTAAAAAATTAAAAGATAATGCTTTGCAGAAAAATTAGAGTTCATATTGCATGTAATGTGATGGAAGCCCTTGTTTTTTTTATTCATTCATTGTTTGCGGACTGAGTATGATTTCTTACAGTGAGTAATGTTATGTTTATGTAAGTTTTTATTTATTGTAAGTATGTAAGTTTGAAAATGTAAACATATGTTTAAAAAAAATTAAGTATAAATACATATCTTCGCTTTCATTACTATGCGTAAGTATTGATCAATTACGAAAATTGTATAAAAGCTTCAAATTACAGATTCTTGAACTACAAAAATTCGAAATTCATTTCCTATTCTTTTCTTTCTTTCTGATCATTACTTTTATTTTTTAGTATTGATGGTAATAAAAGCTATTAGAAATGAGTTTCATGCATAGTATAAATGAAATAGCCTCCCTTTTAAAAAATTATGTTCGAGTTTAGAAGTTCTAATCAGGAAGTGCTGGACAAATTAAAGATTCAATTCTAGTTGAAAAAAAAAGAAATGTTTCAAAGCCCAACCACTTGAAATATATAAATTCCTTATTCCCGTTACTGCTATTTTTGTACTCATAATTATTGACTTCTTTCATATGCATATCTGGGGAGGAGGATTACAGTTATACGATAGCGTTTTATGGGCTTATCTCTAAATACTGCAATCCTATACGATAATATTAATAAATATATATTAAAAAAATGCAGTGCTTGTGGTTTATACCGTCCACTGAAACTCAATCGCAAAGTAATCTAGATAGATCGCCAAGATGCCAGTTGAATTGCTTGCATTCCTACAGAATAGTTGCGATTTTGGTATACCGCTAATATCCATAGCACATTCAGCAGTCGCTATAACCCCAAGTACCAAAAAATACAGTACAGATGTAACACGTTCCACGCCGATATAATACAAAAATGCTTAACTAAATAGTAAATAATAATAATAAAACTTTCGAATATCATAATTAACAGCAGAGACCAGCAGTTTCTCTGTTCTACTCCACAATGCCACTACCATGGTATGAATGATACAGGACATTGACGAGGTGGCTTTATATGTATGTATATATATATACACAGAAACAAACAAACAAAACTGTTTTATCTCAACGATAAAACAACTATAAAAGAAGGAAGGGGAAGAAGGAGACAAACGTTCTTTTCTCAATGAGATATGTGATAACGTGTGTGAAAAAAAAAGAAAATCCTCAGTTTCTCTCAAAAGTCCTCGAACTCCTTTTTACACTTTTCAGTGGAGGCGATGAAAAGTGGCTCCTCATCGTACTCGTCGAAATTACTGGCGTCTCCTGGACCTTTACTGGGTGGGATGAAAGGTGCCTCCAGCTGCAAAGGGAAAGAACAAGACAGATGATTTTTTCAGTCGGAATGCCTTGTGGAATATGGTGAAGAGACCACCTCTCTATATTGACCCCTTTTGCTCGATTTCACTTTACAATCACTATATTTTTCCGCCTTTGTATAGTGACCACCTCTATAAGGTCCCTAGTAGCACAATTAGTCCAAAAGACGTTTAAAACACGTTTTTAAACGTCAAAAAACGTGTTTCCAACGTAATTTAAACGTTTTTTGAACTAGATGTGCTACTAGGGATGGTCTTCCCAGCGTGGTCACATCAGACAGGTTCCACTACTAAATTACGTAATGCTACCAATGGCAGATTCAAGGGGATAGAGGCAAAGCCATAGAAAACGTGAGGTTTTGGGGGCGCACCCATAGAGGAGAAATAGGTGGAGCGAGCGTCCGAATGTAGTTTCAGAGGAAAGTTGAAGCAAAGATAACAGGGACACGGAGAAAGAAAATTATCAGATTTGGCTGTTTATCGCCATCTTTCTGGCAAAATCAAGCAATTTTCCCCCCTAGAAAGCAAAACGAGATACGAGGGAAATAATAAATAGTTTTTCATCCTTATTTCCATAAGTCACGTGACTTATACGCTTATACGCTTGTTTCAGTTTAGGGTTACAATTGCTTTCTCCAACTACATCTCCTGTATGGGTACACCAAGCAAAAAAAAAAAAAAAAAAAATATCACACACATAAAAATTGCTGTTTGAGAAGTATAATGAAAGTAACTACCGTCAGGGCATTGCAAGTTTGTCGGGGGGGGGGTGCGGTTAGTTAGAAGATTGACACATACATCCATTTTATGGAAGTAAAATAGGATCTTTTACATTAATTTCTTTCTTCTCGGGGGGGGGGGGGCGGTCGCCCCTTCCGCTGCCCCTTTAATCCGCCCTTGCGTCAGGGGTATGGCAGATAAGACACGTGCTATGGCCTTGACTTCAAAGGCGGCGCAGATTTTCAGGGCGAGATTGAGGCAAGGAAAGAAATATTTAACCTGTTAGCTCCGATCGTTGCAAGGACTCGATGGCAGCGATTCTCATTTCTGTGCCCGACATGGGTCTTTCAATACCCCTGCTGCAGCCCAGTAACAAGGGGAGCGAGCAGGTTAAAGACAATAAGACACTAAAACATTTATTTAGAGTCATTGTCCTTAGAATCTAAATGAATGAGAGATTTTTTTTTTATTTGTATGATCAACCCTCACGACATAAAACAATATAAATGATCATTCCAAAGAAGAAATTTTAAGAATGACCCTACAAATGAAGTGATCGGTCTCGTTCTTACTAGGAGAGAGGGTGCAGTGTTGTTGTCTGCAATGGACGCCACTGACTACCACAATAAAACATAACACTTGGGTGAGAGTGACTTATACAAATTTGTTTGGTTGTTACGGAGCTTAGCACATTATGTATTCAATCCCAGGTTTACCAATAGCGAATCTAGGGAAATGAGATCAGGCTGATGATGCATTTTGCCAGATGGGTCATTCTTTTGTAACACTTTTCAACGAAATTGAAAGTTGTTTATAAGTTCGGTTTTTCTGACTGTCTGTCTGTCCGTTCTCTAACTGCCGTACATATGCATAGATTGCTACAAAATGTATCAACATTTATTAATGTTATTCCGAACTGCGCCGCGTACCCCCTATTGAAAATGGTGTCTGTAACATTTATAGTTCTTTTACAGGAGCACTGAAAAGAATTCCAATATATTACGGGTCCATGCCAATTTAGAGACATGCACCCATTTTTAGCATAGTATAATAAGTATACAGACATTTCTAACAGCTTATTCTTCTCTAAACGAATGGAAATATAATTAAAAATTTATATACGAGGTCTTGCAAAATTGCCTCGTTATGAGTAATACAGCTTTTTTGAGGATATGCTAAAAGTCTTGCCAAGTTTGACGTTCACAGATCACCACAAATCGACAGATCGGCAAATTTGGCTCAAAAGAAAAAAAAAATAGACAATATTATATAATCGATGTGTTTAGCATGATTTGTCTTTCTAGTTTTCCCCTTATTGATTTTTAATCTAGAGAAAAATTTAATTTGTTCGATTTCATCATTCAAAAAGCGCAACGGAGAAGACTGGTCATCTTTGACCAAAACCCAAAAACCCAAGAAGAAGTCCTTTCTATAGTTCTTATTAGTGATAAGAACAAACAGGTGAAACGTGGGTTCAACAGTGGGTTGAGCTCCCTAACTTGGCAGAGTTTTAGGTTTAAGTGCGATCAGGGTAGCCATTGAGTTTAACATGATCACTCTCTCAATAATAAAGACTCATAGAGGTGAATATTCCCCTTATAACACTAGTGTCGCTTCCCAGCTTGAGTTTTCAAATGCTCCGTCGAAGATTATAGCAACGCAAAGTTTGCACAGCTGTGAAACTTTTTTCCAGATTCTCTCTCACCTGTACCTTTGAAAAGCTGTATCTGCTGCGAACAGGATTCATGGGGATAGAACAGATTAAACCTCAGTATCTAATATTAAAAATGAATTACTTCAAAAAATGACTACTTTAGAAAATTTTGCTTACTCTGACAAAACGCTTCATCATAGTTATTTTTTTCCCAGTAAGGGGGGGGGGGGAGGACACTGGGATATATCTCCCCGCGAAATTTTCATTCTAGTTAACAAGAGCTATCACATCTTTTTTTCGTTGGTCAGAAATTTTGTTTATAAATGCATAATTATATTTCACATGACCCTTCGAAAAAATTTCCTGTCTACATCCCTGTAGCTTCCTCTTGGAACTGATCAAAATTTCCAGTGTGTGTTGCTAAAACTGTAAAGAAAATTAAAAGAGAGAGAGAAAAAGAAAGAGACTTCAGCTTTATTTTTGTTTACGAAGTACCCTATTTCAAACCGTTCTTTTAAATTGCAAGAAGAAAAACAATCCAAAAAATTTTCTTCACCAGAAAGTGGGTGGAAAGGGTGAAGCAAACACGTCTTTCCTTCAGAAATGCATTATGAAATGAGAAATTTGAATTATATTGATCTCTATTGTAGTATAACGATCATCACATCTTTTGTATAGTAAATAGATCTTTAGTGTACCTAGATCCAGGCGCGTAGCCAGGAAAATTTTTCGGGGGGGGGATATGAACTTATATGTGTATAAATAGATGGAATTTCATCACTAATCCAAACATTTCGGGGGGGGGATATATCCCGATATCCCCTCCCCCCTGGCTACGCCCCTGCCTAGATCTATACTAGAATATCTGAATAATATTATATTCTAGTATAGAGTTCGCCGACAGACAAAGTCTGAGACGGTAACTATAAATTATACTCAATACTAGCAGATTATGAAATGTATGTATAGGTGTGTCAGAGAACAGAAATTTAGAACAATCGATTTAAAGTATCCTCTATTGGTCAAAAATCGACGTAATTTCAGTATATAAGGCACACGCAGTCCGTCTGTAAGAATCCATTAATACTTGTCAATACCTAGTTTTATCATTTATTAAATTCGTAATACAGAAGGTATTTTTTTCATGTTTTTCGTTTTTCAATCAAGGACATCGATTTATATTTTCAGTCCTTTCAATTTATAACATCCAGTAATTTATTTTATTTAGAGAATTTCGGGGAAAATGTTTTATCCCATAACGAAAGTCTCTATGACGTATAAAAACAGTTTTAGATAGTAATGATAAAAAAAAGGGAAAAAAAAAAAAAAAAAAAAACGACCATCATTGTGTAATCTCCAATTTAAAACTAAAAATATATTTTGGGTATGCCCGAGAATTTTTTATTTTAATAAAATTTAATACGTCTGTATTTTTTTGGTGAAGGGGAATATTCGTAAAATTATAAAACGGGCCCTCTTTTACGTATTTTATTTAGTAAACAAATTGAACTTTAAATATAGCAAAAACCGAACGGCAATCTTTAAATAAAATGCTCTCTGCGTTAGTCTGATTGGCTATATTTTTCCTTGGGACTTTCTAGAGGGGAAGGGGACATGTAATTCCCCAAGAGGTCTATTCTATTCATAAAATAATGCAATTTTTCTAGAGTACTGAAAGATTTCTAAAACGTATTTATTTCTAGTTGAATTCCTGAAGTCTATTTTAAATTGCATTGTATGTATTCAATCATATAGTAAAGATATATGATGTCAATGTAATACTTACAAAGGAATGTAATTTAAATTGAAACGTAAGAAATTTTTAGTATAATTTAAGCATTCCATATTTCATCAATTCTGTGTTTAAATAGCATCTATACCCACGAGTAAACAGATTTTCACCCTCTTTAATACCCCATAAATTTCTGTTATAAATTGCAATGTCTGGTGTATGTTAATATGCTTTTAATGTGAAATAAAACTTTGAACTTCCACTACAACTTTTGTTCAAAGATATGTACTATACATATATTCAGACACTACCCAGGCAGTAATTTTGAATATATTTATCGAATCTCCAGCCGACAGACTACTCTATAGCATGCGGAACATGCCGAATTGCAAAACTCATCGTAGCTGGAATAAATTTTGAGATAAATCGAGCCTTAAATTTTCATAAAGATTTTAAAGGAGATTAACATAATTTTCGAACATTTGTCACAGCAGGTGTTGGATGAATTCGCGACAATTGCAGTTATGAAAATATGCTACCTTGCTGAGATTTTAATAGTATATAACATTGTTAAGAAATACTTGATTATGTGAAGTAGCATTTTATATTCGCCGTTATGAAGTTTGTACCATTCTAATAAATTTAACTATCCAGCATTTTACTTTTCAATTTTTTAATTAAAAAAGTAAACGCTTCGGACATGGACTGATATTTAGGATTATACTCATATATTTTTACTGTAGCCGAATTATAACTTTTTTTTTTGTTATAAGCGGATGACATTAGTTTTGTTCGGATTCGAATTCCGAACTTATAGTGACTTTTATGCACATACTATCTGTTGTTTGTCCTCTAACGCACGGTGTTGTTGTTGTTGTTGTTATTGGAACACGTATTCGGATTTGTGTGCTTGTTCACGAGGAACCGCTTATAAATCCACGTCAAAGAAAGGACAAACACAAGGGGAGGGGGGCAAATGCCTTGGGGGAGGACTTTTCTGGGTATCTAGCGCGTATTCACGTTACATCTGGAGCAAACCGCCCAAAACTCCAGACCGCTAGACCGACGGCCCCGCGAGAGGACAGAACCCTGTTCCTCCACTTGAGCCATCTCCCAATGTCAGTGGCTTTAACCACTGTGCTACACATTGGTAACGCACGGTGTCCTCGTCGTGAGGGCACAAAACTCTGATATTTTCAGTCACGATGTCAGTCACGAAGAATAAATTATAACGGGTACATTGAGTACATTTTTACATGAGTACATGAAGTACATTTTTATAAATGTACTTCAGGGTGACATAGTTACACGAGAATCCTTTACTTTTTAGCACATCACTTCCCGTAAAAATGATTGATTACTTATAAAATTGTCCTGATTATTTTTAACAGCGCTGGCATTTGCTGAAAACTGGAAGAACGATGGAAATACATTGACACCGAAGGACAACTGCATAGACTGCCCAATGTTGAAATAAGGGCACCCGTTGCCATCGCTCGATTTAACTACCGCCATCTAGAGACCATTTTTTGAACCATAATGGAGTTCAACTGTATATCACGTATTATGAATATTTATTTAATAAACTTCTTTTACTCTAGAAATAATTTGAAGACAAGCTTATAAAAATAAAATATTTTAATTTATTAACTAAGCAACAATTCTCTATTTTTTTTTAGAAATTTTCACTTTCATTTCTTATCCTCTAAGTTAGGGTTACCCTAAACCGTTTTGCTGTTAGGGTGTGACCGTGAATGCTCCTGTGGTATTGAAATTCTTTTGAGTGCTCCTGTCAGAGAACTGTGAATACTACACACACTATTTTCAATTGAGAGCATTATGTTGTAACCCTTAGTAACATTTATCTATTTCAGAAAAAAACACTCAAAATACTGGTGTTAAAAGGAAAAATAAATAAAAAAATTGTGCAAAAAACACACATAAAGTGGAACTTATGGGATGGAACGATCCGTTTCAACAGAAAAATTTTTGGTGGTGGTGTTCGCTTTTGTTTTTTAAGTTTCCAATGCTCCGTGAGACTAAGTGTGACGGCTGACGAAGAATGATAATTTTTCGGTTGGAACGATCGTCCCATCCCGTAAGTATCATTTTCAGTGTGTCAGTGTGTTTTTTACAGAAAGTTTTTATTTATCTGTTTCGTTTTATTTGAAATAGATGAATATCTCTAAAGTACAATTTAATCAATTATGTCACTAGATCAGAATGTATCGGAATTCTTTAAAGTTCTGTAAATGAATGATTAATGCTACATAAGCCATTTTCAAAAGAGTACATGGTGCTGTACATTTCAATAACTTATAAAAATTTCACGTTTATATATATTTATTTCCTATTTGATAAATTTCCTATTTAACACCAAGCATCTTGTTAAAGGACTCTAAAATAAAATTTCATTTTACGTTTAATTGTGAAAAATCTGCAACAGGTTTAAACTGTCTGCTAAGAAAATACATTAACATAACTCTAGTAAATTTCTATCATTTGCTTTAGCTTTTTTTTTTTCTAAGCGCTAATACCACCAAATCAGAATTTCAAAACTTGCAGAATTATGTCGCTCGTGAAGCAATTTTAATATAAGAGCTAGAGCTCCTTCAATACAGGCTGAATCATTCCCGCTTTTTTTGTTTCCCAACCACATGATAAACGTGGCAAATATTTCTGGCCACATGGTTTCTTTTCACTGTAACCACTTGGTTAGAAAACAAACAAAATGGGAATGAGCCAGCTCAATCATATAGTAGCCTTAATAAGAGCCTGTTAACATGATTAAGTTTCTAGTTCAATTCGCACGTGGTATCGACGTCATTTTGATGCCATAATCTATTCCAATTAGAAACTCAATCATTCTCATGAAATCAAAATGAAGTCGATTTCCCTTGTGATGAGAGAAAGGTTAGTTGAGAATAAGCCGTTTGGCAGGATTAGTCCAATGTTGCTTTGGTTTTTTACGGTTTCAGGTGGGTCTGTTTTGAAAAAGAACAAGGAGATTAAACGAATGGAGTTTCTGTTATGATACAAGGAATATTCAATAACGGGAAACGTCACTAGTGGCTTTTGCCGTGTATAGCAAAGAAGCCGTGGGTAGGAGCTCAACTGCGTCTAACAACTTACCTTCGTGCTTTGACTTGCAGCCACAACTGTCTTCCAACTGTACAAGTGATTTTACCAGAGGACACTGTTACGAATTTCTGGGTTGTTCTGTCCTCCAAGGGTTAAATATAGTCTAAAATTTGTAATATACGTGTCAAATAATTAAAATTTGCATTTTATTGCATTAAAATCGGTTAATTGGAACGCGAGATAAGAAGTTTTAGGTGTCCCCCATTGCTTAACGTAATGTTTTCTCGAATTCTCGAGAAATATTGGTGCTAGAACTTAGCTGACATCACTTTTGGGGAATTATTTTTAGCGCCAAACTTGGCGATATTTTGTCAAAAAGTCGCCAAGCTTGGCGACAGTTAGAACATGTGGCGCGATTTCGCGAATGGGGCCTGTAATATTTCTTTCCCTGCAGTAGTATTAAGCAATAGCCTAGTATTGCACAATTACATTTCTATTACGCAGTCAAAATTCGGGCTTAATCGGGAATTTTCCGGAGGTGAATTTCTCTGGAACTTTCGCGTAATGTCGGCGTAAGATATTTAAGGAATCAGGACTGCCGGGACTTCAGTTTTAGTGAATGCTCGTAACCACTTCACTGCATCATCTGTGAGAGCCATAAAACTTTGTATTGTGAGTGCTTTTATAAGCGATCTATTGCTCGTTCATCGAGAAGATTGTTTTTGAAAGCTACTTGGGAATTATTGAATGTTGAATCCCGAGGAACTGCTGAGTGTTTCCTCGAGAGATTCCACTGAATTATAGACTGTGGCAGTATTTTATTTTGTGGGAATAGAGCATCTGAGAAAGCTTCTGTGATAAGCTGACTGTTATTAAGCAACTTACTGTCTGTTCATTCCTGTGACTGTGAGTTTTGTACAGCAAATTGTTCGTCGAAAATCTTTTTACTTCCTTGTACGGAGAATAAGGAAGTAATGTGATCCCGAAAAATTTCGGGGCAGATTTCGACGAAAAAACTGGATGTTGACTGCCTCTAAATTTACTTTAAAGAACTTTTTCGACGCATCTCATCGTACGCTAGCGTGCACGTTCATTTAAATGCATGTGCAACCGATTGTGATCGACCGCGAGTCCATTTTGACCAGTTTTTCCATGTCGTCTGTACGTACGTATGTATGTAACTTGCATATCTCAAAAACTATTGGTCGTAGAATGTTGAAACTTTATATTTAGGATTGCTGTAACATGTAGTTGTGCACCTCTTCTTATGATTTCAATCGACGGGATAGTTCATCTACAGGGCCGCTCAAAAGCTTCTAAATACATTATGCTCTATGGGCCAAAATTCATTAAACTCGCATATCTCAAAAACTATTAGGCGTAAAATGTTGAAACTTTATATTTAGGATTGCTGTAACATGTAGTTGTGCACCTTCCCTTTCGGTCCCATTCGACTGGATAGTTTATCTACAGGGCCGCCCAAAAGATTTTAAATACCTTCCTCTCTATGCGCAGAAATTCATTAAAGCAAATTTTAGAGGTATTAGGCTATTTCAAACGACTCAGAACGTGGCAGAACTACGCTCTTCAACGTGGCAGAATTATCGGACGACTGGAATGTGGACGTACCCAGCTGGAAGTATCCGAGGAACTTGGAATCGCCCAGAGTGTCACCTCCAGGCTTTGGCAACGATTCCAAGATGATGGTAATGTGAGTAGACGTTACAGCACAGGTCGCCCCCGAGTTACAACGCCGAATGAGGACCGCTATTTGGCAGTTACTGCCAAAAGAAACAAACGGAGTACAGCATCAGACCTGTCTCGTCAGCTCTCTTCAGCTACCGGTACGACAATTTCAAGGCAGACCGTGTACAGACGCTTAGGGCACATTGGTCTATATGCTCGTAGGCCTGTGAGATGAGTTCCACTTACCGCAACTCACTGTCGCCTGCGATTAACCTGGAGTAGAGAGCATGCATTGTGGACACCGCAACAGTGGTCTTGTGTGATGTTTTCCGACGAGTCCAGGTTTAGTTTAGAGTCTGATTCTCGCCGGACATTCATCTGGAGAGCGCCAGGTACCCGTTACCACCAAGAGAACACCATTGAAAGACACCGTTACGGTGGTGCAGGATGGCTCGTTTGGGGAGGAATTATTCTTGGTTCCAGAACTGACCTGCATGTTCAGAGTGTAACGATGACAGTCCACATCTATCGGGATGTCATTCTGGAACAACATGTACGTTTGTTTCGGGGCGCCATGGGTGCGGAATTTGTGTTTATGGATGACAACGCCTGTCCTCACCGTGCAAACATTGTAGACGAATGCCTTCAATCGGAGGATATCACCCGTATGCATTGGCCAGCATACTCACCGGACTTGAATCCAATAGAGCATGTGTGGGATATGCTTGGCCGACGAATTGCAGCCCGTCAACCCGCTCCCACCTGTCTACCGGAACTTCGGAGTGCATTGCTTGATGAGTGGTGTAATATTCCCCAAGATCAGATTGATCACTTGATACTCAGCATGCCTAGGCGTTGCCAGGCCTGTATTGCATCGTCCGGGAGACATACTCCGTATTAACCATCCTACTAACCATGTTATACTGTTTTTTGTAAATAGGTTCTTTTTTGAAATTTGGTCAAGGGAGTAAAACTTGCAATTTTTATTAATTATGTCAAACATATAGCATCTTTTTTGCTCTTTACTTTTTGTTTAATAAATAAGACTTTACAAATAAGTCAAATTTGTTTTGCTTCTTTCTCTTTCTTTGCCTGAACTTCATTATCCTTAATTTATGGACATGAGTGTATTTATAGGGTCAGCCAAATGACTCTCAATACAGTAAGGTGTATGGATACATTCAATTCATTGGAAGTTTGTGGTCAATTAAAACTTTGGCTATCCCCGAAATCTCGCAAAATTAAGTGTCAGAAGCAAATCTCTCAAATTGAACCCAGCTTGGTGATATCGAAATATTTGGGTAGAAATAGCTAAACCTTAGTATTACTGCAGTATTTTATGTCTTTCAAACAAAATAAGTTTAGATCAAGTGCGTCGAAAATATTTTTGATTTAATAGACGTGCCAGAAAGTCATGTGTTGTCCACATCAGATTTTTTTTTTCAAAATTGGGTGGGCACTTGTTCATCAAGCATTCGTCTTTACTAAAGCTCGAATTACTGGCCATTTCATTATAGGAGCACCCAATAGGTGGCCAGCGTTACCCCTATGAAGGGACGAACAAGTTAACACTCATGCCCGGATTTGAACCGTGGCTCATTGCGTGATAGAATGGGTATTTAGCCACTAGTCTACCTGGGCGGCTCGTCGAAGATCTAGAATAAATAAAATCTGTGTTTTGTCCTTTCAACTGGACTGTTTGCTAGAATTTTCCATCTACACACGACTTTTAAGAGACGAACTCGAAAACTTGGCAGAGTTTTCTGCAACAATACCTAAATCGTTACCAACAGGTGGCTTCAAAACTTCTCGCTGTGTGCTACCTCCCTAATATCTCTAGGTCCTACCCTAATATCTCTAGGTACCTCCCTAATATCTATATCTTGCTTATTTTACCTTTTGGAAGACAACGACACGCCTCCTTAGCCTCCCATAACATATGAATGCATGTGAATTTTCATCTACTAAAGCGTTTTAGGTAAAGATTTTATCTCATTTTACCTGGTAGAACTCTAGTTGAACTTAAAATTAATGTTTCAGCATAATTTTGATGTCTATTCTATGATATTTTCTATTTTCATTTTAAAAATAATCTGTCAACTCTTCTTTCAACGTATCTCTATGCGTACTTCAATGTTTTTAATGAGTAGTCAAAGAGTACCTCCATTATTTTAATCTCCTTGAAATATGCACAATGAATATTAGTGCACATTAGCAACGTTCACTGGGAATTGACCCTGTAGTATGCTATACTCTGCTAATCAAAATTTTCCGAATTACTTCGCCCGTGACATATTATTTGGTCAGAGCCTGTTTACCTCACTGATAATTTATGCGATTTTAAACAAGGAGTATATTAATACCGGGAGATGCCTCAAGCAGCTTTCGCTATGTACAGCAATGAATCCGGGGAGAGGATCTTAACTGTCTACTGGCTATACCCGCAGAATTCATTAGGAGTAGAAAGGCAATCACTATGCTTTTCTCATACCAAGGTTACGCGATTTCCGCTTATCGCCTCGAGTTAGCCAGAAAATGGGACCACGTTTATAGGCGCACGCTTTCATGTCCATTATTGATAAATGACAGTTACTCCGTGACAGCTGGGTTCTACCAGCGAAGGGAGCTCTGGATCCACCCACATGACGGAAAATCTGTTCTGCCCCCCAACCTTCAAACCCAAAACCTGGGTACGGAATCCCCATTCGTGTTTCCCTTCTACCCGTGAATAAGACTATACCTTAGTCATATAGTTTGCAACAGCAACTGCGTACCAACAAGGCGTTGTTTTGCCAGAGGCTACGAACCAGCGTTGCCAGCAGATGGCTTCAAAACTCTTTGCTTGTGGCGTCTCTCTAATGGGACGGGGATGCGGAGGCGTTTCAAGTTTTACGTTTCAATGGAGTAGTTTTTTCAATACACTCACTCATATATTAAGTGCGAATTCCGATATCTGTGGTCCTGATATTCGCGCAGCTCTCCGTCGAACAACATTGTGTAGGAAAGAACAGTGGCTTGCAAGATGCCACGTAGGGTTATCTTATTTCGAAAATGGTGTAATCTTTGGGTATCACAGAAACAACCAATCTTTAAGGTGCATATCGAGCGAGCTGATTACCAAAAACTGACAGAAGCCTATGTGCTTCAGAAGTGGAAGTGGAAGTTGAGCAGTGTTTGTCGGCACGTGCCGCCAGTCAGTGAGGGCAGATCCTCAAAGTTCAACCTTCATCCTCACAACATCACTGTTGGCGAATTAAGCTTTCAAATTTAACAGATCCCCTTAGCTACGACCTTGTTCCCTTGGGATTTGAAAATGATAATCTGGGTATAATCCTCCAGATCCCATCACTAACGTATAACTTGAGAAAATGCAGATATCATTCAGACTTATAATCTGACTTATAATATTATATTTGCCAAAATAATTGATAACTGTATTTATAATTCTATTCTACTTTTTTTATACAGGTTAGCAATTGTTACCGAGCGTTCTAGAAATTAGTACAGCTTTGACTACAGGTTTTCCACGGCTATATAAAAGCGGGCTATACTCACGAAATCTTAGAATTTGAGAAATCATTTCACTCGTAGCATAATTCTTATGTCTTAGCCTGTTAGCCTGATTCCGATGTGTTGGGAATACTCCCTTAGGCAGCAATGTGAATATTTGTGAGATCGCATTGATACCACCTTAAATACTAGTGATTGCGTGTTTTCAATTAAATAGGATAACATTTATTTTTTTAATGTTATTTTATTTATTTTTTGTATACGATGAGTTTGATTACTTTGAAAGTTTCTTCCTAGGCAATCGGGAACTCAAAACTTTCGGAATTCTTTTGCTTGTGACGTACTACAAAGTCCAGTCACATTAATGTGACCACCTGCAAAAGCCAGAATAACCACCTTTCGCAGAGCGGGCCGCTGCGAGACGCTCAGGAAGAGTGTCAATTCGCTTCTTGAAGGTGTTCGCTGGCATGTTGAGCCATGACGACTCCAGTGCCGTGGCCAGCTGCGCTAGGTTACGCAGTTGAGAATCCATGGCACGAACAACTCGATTGAGGTAGTCCCACAGATTCTCGATTGAAGTTAAGTCCGAGGAGTTTGCTGGCCAGAGGAGTGCGGTATACTCGTCCTGGTGCTCTTCGAGTCCCGCACGTACACTATGAACTGTATGACTCTTCGCATTGTCCTGTTGGCAGATGCCATCATCCTGAGGAAAAACAATTCGCATATTGGGGTGAACGTGGTCAACAAGTATAGATGCATGCATGCTTGTGTTAATTCATCCTGCCTTCCACAATGATGAGTGCACCCAGAGAATGTCATGAAAATATTCCCCAGACCATAATACTCCCTTCTCCAACTTCGGCCCTTCCGGCAATTGTCGCAGGGTATTTGCTTTCAGACGTTTCACGCCGTACATTTATCTGCCCAATGGAGCATAAAGCGTGATTCAACGGAAAAAGCCATTTATCGCCACTCAGTGAGTATCCAGTTGCGGTGCAGGCGTGCAAATTCCAGCCTTCGTCGACGATAAACAGCTGTTAGCGTAGGTGCATAAACCAGGCGTCTGCTACGGAGGCCCATACGCAGCAGCGTTTGCTGAATCGTCGTTAAAGAGGCATCGATGATGGCCCCTTTGGTTCATCTGGGCAATCAGTTTCTCAACGGTTGCACGTCTAATCTCCCCAACGGATCTCCGAAGACGTCATTCAACTGTATGATCTATGGCCCGTAGTGCACCCCGTTTTCCACGTCACTGATTTAGGATAGTGCCATTTTGCCATGTGCGGTATCGTTTCACTACGGCGGCATGCGAACAGTGTACAAAATTAGCTGTTTCGAAAATGCTTCCACCCTTTGCCCGAAAGGCAATGATCATGGAATTTTGGACGTCTTATAAATCTCTCCATTTTTGCATTACACACACGATTGCAATGTTTTCCTATTCCCTCGGACGCCCTTTATAAATGTCCTACTGCAATGTGCTGGCACCTGCCTTCTGTGATTGGTTATTTCACGTTTATGTCAAAAGAAGGTGGTGGTCAACATTAATGTGACTGGACTGTGCATTTGCGCAAGAGATTATTAAATGGCATTAACTTATTATAAATATGTGATGCTAAAATGAGGGCAATTGTTTATGATCTTCAAGTATGCGATTTAAATATGATTAAATGGCATAACTGCCAACCTTAACGAAATATAATTAACCACTTTTTGCAAACTGTTATTTTCGGCTTAGAATTAGCAAAATTTCAGAGTTTAGTGTCCAAGTTGGTTACTACTTTGAAAAATATTCTTAAAAAATATACGGTTTACAAAATTAGGTATTTATATTCCGTAAAAGCTGGCAGCTATGAAATGGCATCCTAAAGCTTTTAAATAATTGAACTGATTTTTCTGTCATGATTGTATGCAAAACTAAAGAGGAAAATATCAAGCGACAATATTAATTGGTATTATTATGATTAGGTACAACTTAATAAAGGATTCCCTTTTGTAAGGTTAGAGGCTGCACAAAACATTTTATTATCTTATTTGTTTAATAACAATATTTCCCAGTAGTAAGCATTTCATTGTAGCTGTGCTCATAGAATGATGTTTAACCAATCACCAAAGCCGCTTTGCCTTATCTAAGGATGTGTTCAGACAGTGAGTTTTCAAATTCTTAGCTCTATCGATCTTGCACGATAATGATAAAAGTCTGGAAGTTCAAGGACTTTTAGAGTTGAGATCGATCTGGATACTGTAACTCAAGATAATTATATCACTGCCTAATTAATTTAATTTTAATAAATAACACAGATAATATTTAAATAATATAAAGAGCACCTTGATCAACTTCCTGAATTTCATAGTCATTTTTATTACTTGATACAAATGGTGTAGCACCGTTAGTACATGACGAATTTTAACTTTAAGTTTTTTAATTTATAGAATATCTTTTTTGCTGTCTGTTATTGCGTGAGCATCGAGGTTTTGACTGTTTAGAAATTCTATCCACTTTTTTACGCAAGCATCATCGGTTCATTAGGAGACATATAATATTTAGAATTCCTCGAGTTCTTTCGTGAATTTATCGTGCGAAGCAATATAAAGTGGTTCTTCAAGATATTTGTCAAAGTTAGTAGCATCCCCTGGACCTTTGACTTGTGGCTTATACGGCGGAGTCTCCTGAAAGGAAAATTGCATTCGGAATAAGGAATAATGATAATCTCTTAATTAGGTACTTATTTTATTTAAACTAAAACGAAGTAGTGATAGTTGTAGCCTTTCCACCGTACGCAAATAGAACAAGAAAGATTAATCAGACCAAAAGTATCGGTTATGATTGGGAAATTACGGCCAATTATCTCCGAAGGGAAGAGATTGCCCTCCTTGGGGGACTTCCTATGTGACCCTAACCAGTACTTACGCCAAGCTTCGGAGAAAACTACGGAAAACTCCGAACGGCTACGTCGAAGGACGAGACTTAGGTTTGAACCAGGGACCTTCCGTCTCCCAGTTCAGAGCGCAAATGCCTTCAGCCACTGGTGGGGCTAAAACACCGGTTCTAAGGATATTTTCAACACTTTTGTATTTGCAAAATGACTACTACTTAGCTCATAGTTAACCTGTTCACTTCCTTCGTTACAAGGATAAGAATGGAAACGACTTCCTCTTTGTGTCTATATGTCGATACTTTTCGGCGGGGTCTTTGACTGCTACCGCTGAGACCAAGGCTGGGTATTGATTTTTTTTTTTCTTCTGTAACGGACGGGGAGTGAGAAGCGCGAAGAGGAAGTTTTATTCCACCAAATAGATAATGTCATGAAATGATGGAAATAGTTATCATTCAAATCATTTTTATTACTGGGTTAAATATCCCATGAACTACATAAACGTTGACGTAATTTTTACATAGCTGCTGGTATAGTAAATGGGACACAGATTTTTTCAGGCTTCTGGACTGGACATTTAAACCAGATGAAGTGGCGTAGGTGGCTGTGATTACAGCCAATTATTTTAAGTACAAATAGGTTGACTGGTTAACGATCGATGGCTATACTTTAAGGGAACTTAATTACAGAAAACTGCTTAATTGCCTTTGATTAAAAGGGAAATTTACTCAAAACTATCACTCCAATCTTGATTATCCAATTGAGATAATCGCTTTGAAAAAGCTGTACAATAACTGAACATTAAAATTACAACTTTTATCTTTTAATTTATACAATAGGGTGCTAATTACCTGTAGACAGATTCATTAATAAAAGTCCCTATTAAATTATGGTCTATCCCTGTATTTTTAAGTGTAATGGAATGATGCTCGTTTTGGAAGATCACACACCAAATTTCAAAAACTCTCGAACAGCTAGTTTACTTTACAAAATTACTGTTCCTTTTCTCCTCCAAGATTTTTAGTTTCAGAAAAAATATTGTTATAAATCTCAAAAGTCTCGTTAGAGAAAACAAAACGTGAAATTTATTCCTCAGGTGAAGCAGACTTACCTTTTTCTGAAACGTGGCAATCCAGTCTGTCGTCGCAAACCATTTGTGATTTTTGATGTCAGCTACGCCGTTTTTCAGATTTCCATACCTCTTGGTCAAGTCCACTTGAAGGAGATTTTTCAAAAGGTCCTTCAGTTCGGGCGAAAAATGAGATGGGTACCGGACCTGAGAGAGAATTTTAGACAGATAAAAACTTTTAATACTAGTCTTGAGTAACTCTATCTGTTATTAGAAATGTCAGTTTGATGTTTCTTTAAGATACTACGTGACCAGTTTTATGTTATTTCAGTTTTTCATCGACAAAATTCATTCCTTTTGCCAGGAAAAACATAAAATTTCGGATAGATATTCCATGGGAACAAATTAAAACTATGATTCTCAAAAACATTTGGGATACTAACTTGCTCATTAGCAAACATTTGAAGAATTATGAAGACTGTTAGAACTGATTTAGTTAATTTTTTAAAACGTTGTTAACAATGTTAAAATGCTTATAGTAGTTAGCTTAATGGAATGACAACTATAGTAATAAGAAAAATCAAATGTTGAATGCATGAAAAACTTCTAAGTTTTTTAAAAAAAAGCAGAGAAAATTTGACAAAGGTTAATTGACATTGTTGGCTTAATTAGAAGGTTAATCAAAAGGCACTGATATTTTAAATCTTTTCAGCTGCTATTCATACATCGTATTTAAGCAATCCCAGACTCTTTTAATGCTATTTAAATTATGAGGAGAAGGACACCAAAGAAGCGAATAGGACGTTAAATTATCTAAATTTTTGAAAGTCATAGGTAACTAATATTTTTATTTATTTTAGTCTTTTACTTGACATTAGACCATTTTAAACCAAATAACGTTAAGTGACACTTAAGTTATTCATACCTTTCCAGAAACTATTTTTTCGTAAATTTGTATAGGTTGATCAGCGTAAAATGGAGGATATCCAGCCGCCATTTCATAGACTAAAACACCAAAGGCCCACCAATCAACAGCTTTATTATAACCCTATAGGAAAGATTTAAAAAAATTAGTGCAACAAAAACTAAACAATCAAATTCTTATTGCAACGAGCACGAATTTCTTAATAAAAAAAGATACGTTTTAGTTTAAAATACTATTTTATAAACATTATATATATTTATAACTTCATCAGAGAGAAATTTGAAAAATGACTCCATTAATATGAAAAGATTGTAACAAGTTCATGTCTGAGCATTTCATTTTTGTGATTACAGTGTAAGTGAGAAACGACATGAATAAGTTTTGTGTACAAAATTTTAATTTGAAACAATTCCAAACACTAATTGAAACACGATTAGTAAGATTTAATTTACTGGGTGTGTGTATGCGTGTTGATTTTCAAATTAACTTTAATTAAAGATCCACAGTCGGTCTTCCTTTGCTTTTATTTTTAACTTTTAGAAAGTTATAGTCATTTTTACAGTCAAATCAAAATAAAATAAATTAAAAAACCATTAATTCAAGCTGCCTTTATAGGTTAATAGTCCTTGTTGAAAAATACAATACCATAAATTTTCTATTTCACGAGAATGAATTATCATAAATTGATATTCATCTGCATAATTTAATTAATAAAATTATTAACTAGACTTAAAAAGAGGCTATCTTTTAAGTTGATTTTTCCTGTCGTCTCACTCATTGCAGTCGAGTTTAACTAAAAGACAAAATTTGCCATTTTTAAACTCAATAGGCAATTTAAAAGTTGAAATAAGCAGGCAGAAAAACTGGATAATTTTGGAAATTAAATTTTTAGACAAATTTATGATGTTTCCTTTTCTTTTTCCGTGATGTATAAATAAAAAACACATTAATAATGTCAATAAATTTCAGACATTTATTAAAATCAATTTCTCTTTTACGAAAGTGAATGAAAAACTAATATCCCCCCACTCCCAGAAACTGATCGTTTTCGCTTTCAGTATCACTGACAGTTATCAGTAAAAACTAAGCGTTCCCGTGCGAAAAGTGGAAAAATTTGACAAATCTCCAATATAACCTCAACTTTATGTTTTTCTAAAGGCCGGCACTTGCCGTGGAGGCACTGGCCACTACAAAAGCTAGAAGTGTTGCCATTTATATTATGAGGGCATCCAAAAGGTTGGCCAACGCAGGGTGCCCACTGGCTACTAAAAGGAGACTATTTGCTACTATAATAGAAAATAGGAGATTATGGCGACTATTTACATGTAAAAACAGCTGAAAAGCAACTATTTTGAGGAAAATGGCAACTATTTTTCTAGGAGTATCAATGCTGTTTTTCACCTAGAACTTTTCTGTTCAGGGCATGTAACCGCGCTACTAACATGATGTGCACACCAGCTGCTTGTTTTTAAACTGTGTATGTTTTTACATTTTTAAAAAGAATTTTTTTTTTAAAGTCATACGTTTTTATTTTGAGTATTTATTTATTTTTTAATTCACATAATAATTCAATAAAAAGTTATGTTTATTGATTCTGTTGTATTAGTTTTGAGAGTCTCCTGTGTTTTGCATTTTATGTCCAACTAAAAATGCTTGGAAAGACATTGAAAATTGTCTACTTTATAATGTTATATTCTTTGAACCTCTGCATCTAGGGAAACAGAACTAAATCGCAAGCATCATCTGCTACGGAGCAATATCTACTTATATAATATGCGGTACCAAAATCGACGCTATTTCTACACTGCAAACTGCAACAGCTATATGTAAACATTAGTGCAATAACAATACCGCATTTTCGAAAATCCAAAATAAAAGTTCAATGACATTAAATGGGTCAAGTATATCTACTTATATGATATGCTAATGTATGTAATACCAAAATCGACGATATTCCACTCTGCGAATGCCAAGAGTTAGATGTAAATATTAGTACAATAACACTAACGCGTGTGCAAGCAAGCATATGTCACGCAGTAGCTAGATTACAAAATAACAATAATGGATGCACAAAAATGCAAGATCTTTCGGACTTTTTCCTTGCATTAAAATATCGAATTTACAATTAATTACTTCGCGCATTCATCGTCATCAAAAAAGAAAAATGTCACCATGCATTGGGCTAAAGCACATTTTAGCCATTTCTTGTTTCAACATCGGCTTTTATCATGACACCCAGAATATGTAGCAGCCCTAACCTAAATAAATTGAATGACAAATATTGTTCAAACAAAGAGACATGCTCTTCATTGAAATGAGCCCAGAAATTGAGTCAACACTGCATAAAACAACTGCAACTGTAAGGTATGGGGTAGTGAAGCTGGTCGCTTTGGTGGCTAGAATAATGAATTTAATCTTCCCAAATATTATACAAACTTCTTTCTGAAGACAAAAATGTGCATTTAATGTTTTTTAAACTTTGTTTAGATTTCAGTCTCTTTAGATTATTAAAAAGGATACAATTTTTTCCGTAAAGGCTACTATTTTGTAAGCTAAAGGCTACTATTTTGTACCCTGAAGGCTGCTAAAGCAACTATTTCTGTGGCTGTGCTGTGGTGGGCACCCTGCCAACGTCGCTCCTAGCTGGGTCCCCTAATTTAGAACCAATTCCGGTTGAGTGAAAGTGACCTGCATCTAGATTGTGACCCACAGAGATACCGTTTCAACACGGAGGACATGGGAGCCAAGACAGATTTTTAAGAGCACCAGCCTCCTTTAGCATACACGATTTCACAGTTGTCCAGTCGTCAGACGCTGCCCCAAGCACCGACGAAGATCGGCATAGGTATTGACTTTTGGTGCCGACTGGGGCAATGCGAGATGATCTCAACTTGAAATGCAGTTTATTCCAGATATTTGAAGAAAAAAAAATCATTTAATAAAGTGTAACTGAAATTGCACTAAGATAAATGATCATATATGCATTTGGATGTTGTAGGAGAGGCTTTCTAAGAAATACTTCAATAGAAACCATGTTTTGCATTTTACTTAATTTAAATTCAATATGAAAATTATTATCGAGCTATTTTAGCAGTGCACTAGTTTGCCAAGAAAGTTATTACTTTGACTTCTGAAAGATGAATTTTATCATACGAAATTTATGAGCAATAAAAAAAAGAGACACTCGCCAAGAAGATTCTATGAGGACTAACACATATATCTCCTTTTAGAAACATTACCCGGTTCCAAAACTTCGCAAATTTTACCTTTACGGTGGCGAAAGACTAGGAAAACATCGATGTTGTCTATTAATAGCTTTCAGCAGCAATCATAAACTTTTCTCTTCTGTGATTTAATGCAGTACATTACTATGTTCACTTAGTTTTCCTGAAATCGTTAAAGCCCCTTTTATCTCCGGCTTTACTGGGAAAACTGAAACATTGAAAGCAGTATAATCGACATATAAAATTCCCGGAGCTCCAATTTTTCGCAACAGAAAGTATCTGAAAAGCGCCAATTAAGATATTAAAGTAAATGGGCTTTATAAATGTCTACTTTTATGGAGGGAGAAGATGAAAATGCGTTTTCAAAGACGCACCCGCTGTAGGCACTTATGAATTTATTTTAGAAAGTAGAAAAGCCGTTTATGTTTCACTTGTCGTTAAAATCCATGTACATGTCACGGGAAGTATTCGAAGGCATTTACGGGAGATATCGTCTTCGACAGCATCAATCATGTGCTGCTCAAACAATTTATTCAGCCCGATGTAATGCTACGTTAGAATTAATAAATTTTTAAAAATATCATACACAAATAAAAAGTAAACAAAAGGACAATCGTTTCGGATCACATATAGGCACCTACCTGTTTGTGTGTATGATGGAGTTTTTTATTGCTGAGTGAGTAAAGGTAAACCTATTGTAGTACCCGACACGATGGTCTTGTGGTATACATTTTATCTGTGTGTGTTATTTACAAAGTTTTCTCAATTTTAGGCTTTAAATACCAACTTATTTTAGAGTTCTCATTATACTTCTACGTATTAAATATTTTGAGTTTTCATCTAATACGAAAACATTTCGTCAAATGCTCATTCAAAGATGAACGTTCTGGCTATAATTATTAAAAACTAGCGGTGTACCCCCGCTAGCAAGCGGGGACATGCAACCAGTGTTAATCATATATTTTAGTTTCAAATCTAAGCCTCGCCAAAGTGCCAACATACACCATTTTGCAAGATTTTTTTCAGGGAATCATTCTAATTGACTTAACAGCAATCCAAATGGAAAATATCTGTCACTTATATGTATCGATCGACAAAAGGTAAAGCAGGCATTTATTTGAAAAGTAGCAGCATTTTTAAAAATTATGAACTGTAACGTGTTTAATTCATGTGAACTCCGATGTACTAAATGCGAAGATTTCAATTTTCTGAAATTTTGGCGGAATTCCCCCACTTAAATCAATCTACTCAATTTGGCGGGAATTCTGTAGATAGATCGCTTGAAATGCCCTAATAACTGCAATATTTCTGCAGGTATAATTAAAATTTAATGCTGTATTCTAATAAAATCTATACACTTGTTTTCAAAAATGCTATTTCTTTAAGCTCCCAGTAAATTACGCGAAACCTAAAACTGTGCAAACCGCTAGAACTGATTTTCTCAAAATCGGCATATCAGTCATTTTATTTTCCCCCAAACTAAAAAATTTTACATATAAGCCTCGGAAATCTTCAATCCTTATTGTTTTGGGTATAAAACATTTCATTCCTGCTCTGATTTCCCATGTGTACACGATATTATAATTAAAAAAATAACCTTACAAATATAAACTAACAAAAAAAAATCATTATTATTCTTTTATTTTTACTTTAATAATATAAAACATTTTATTGGCAAAATCGCCACACATGGCAATCACTATGCTTATTTCACACTTTTTTCACAACAGGGGTTAAAATTACTGAAAGCTTTCTGCGTGGAAAACATAAAAAAAATCTCCTAAACTCCGGGAACGGGTGGACTTTCAAAGTTTTAAGGTGGACTATCATTTATTCTATATTATTTTACACATCTGTGCAAAATTTCAGGCTGATAGGTCCATTTTTGTGGATTTGTATACTAAACAAATCCACAAACTGACAAACAGAATTTCACTTTTATTTATAAGGATATAGAGCAGGGATGGCAAACTACGGCCCGCGGGCCAAATCCGGCCCGCGTGAAGGTTTTATCCGGCCCGCGGATAGAATTTTAATTTGCCGGTCCGACGAAAATTAAAAGAAAATATGTATTTATTTATTATATATCCATATTAAGAATTATGAAGATGGCTTGAAAAAACTGCATTTTGAGTTCCAACGCAGATTTCAAGATTTCAGTGCCATTCAAACAGAATTGGATATTTTTACCATGCCTTTCATCGTAAATTGTGAAGCAGTATGGTCAGATTTGCAGCTTGAATTAACTGAGTTGCAATCTAACAAACATCTCAAGCAGATGTGTCTAAATATGCCAAAGTTAGAGTTTTACAAATCATTATCGAAAGTAAGTTTCCCACATTTAATATCTCACCCCCAGAAAATCAGTGCTTTGCTTCATTTTATATATGTGAACAAGTGTTTTCAACTATGAACCTTAGAAAGAATTCTTTCAGAAGTAGACAGACAGATGAGCATTTAGCCTCGTTCCTTAGAATCAGTGCATCTCACTTCGAACCTCAATATAAGGAACTTTTAAAAATGAAATCGCAATTTCATTCATCTCATTAACATATTTAAATTGTAATACTTGTATATTGTTATTAAAATTTTAGAAAAATTTATCTTGGCCCGCCAAACCTTTTTTTTTTTTTTTTTTTTTCAATTTTTGGCCCGCGACCGAAAAAGTTTGCCCATCCCTTTTTAATGATAAAAATGTCTAATCTCAGAAAAAACCATAGAAAATTAAATTTAATTACTTCAGGATTAGTTGATAAAACCCTAGCGAAGACACGAAACATTTAAGAATGAAAGTGCAACAGCATTTCAACACATGGTGTTACGCAGTGTAGCAATGTTAGGGGTTTTGTCGCTAAATTTAGCGCCTTTTCTGGTGTTTGGGGGAATATTTCTTTAACTTTGGGATTAACGACATTTTTGGTGATTTTTCACATTGAATTGGGGAGTACGCACTTGAATTTTGGTATATTTACAAAAAAAAAAAAAGAAATAAAAATAAAATTGAACTTTCAAAGCCTGTTTGTCGTATTTTAGAAAACAAATTAAGTTATTAGAATGTGAATATCCTTTCATGAAACTTTGGACTGACTATACCTGGCTTAACTTCGGTAAATCTTTGAGAATCTGTACCTGAACCAGCTATACATTAGGCTTACATCTAGAATTGTAATTTACGTGAAAAGACTATTTTGATCTGTTATCACCGCTCACAGTTTATGTATCAGGAATTCGTTCATTCAAGAAAAAATTAGTTGGTTCTATTTAAACAAAGAGTGTTGTTGAGACAATAAAATAAATAATTTATTTAATTAAGTTATATGCTTAAATAATTTTGTTGTTGTTGTTTAAATAATTTTTTGTAAATTTGTTGCTAAATTCAGCAAGATTTTTTTAGTATTAATTTAAAATTTTTTGTTTGTAACGCTATTTTAATAATTTATTCGGTAGAATGTTAATGTTACTATTTAATCAATAATTGTCTATGAATTTACTTTCTGTGCACTCATTCTGATAAGAGAATACAAAAGCATTACCATAGATACATTCTCTATTTTTACTTAACTAAATCACTATTTTTTTATACAAAGTTGTGCCGGTCGGCTAGCTTTGGGGCAGAGAGCAGGGACGTAAGGTAAAGACGTAGATCATTCCATGAAAACAGACCACTTGAGACAACAACACATTTTACTAACGAGAACAACGGTTACAGCACACAAGTTACATTTAGAATGAATAATCACTATCTCAGAACATACGGTAGCTGCTACGCGCGAATACGCGAGCGAAGAGAAGAGATGAACTAACGTTCTCTATGGTTTTCTCCAACCGGTAGGGGGGAGCGTCGCATGGAAAAGATGATATAGGAGGCGTGCTACAAAGTAACAAACAAATATTAAAAAAAATGAACCGACAAAAAAAAAATAATAACATTGAAGCTACTAAAAATTGTATTACCAGAAATAACACATAAAAATTCGAAAGCATACATCTGTACGGCAATTTTAACATTTTTTTTTTTTTTTCGATTTTCTGAAAAGCTGTTTCACGTCGTAGAAAAACATACATGGTACCACCACCTTATAATCTACCTGAACAGATCCAAATCAGTTTAGTTGCTCTCGAGAAATCGATAAATATACAATGGAGAAAAAATTAAAACAAGAAATTAAAAACACGAGCATTGAATATAAAAACCCCCTCTTTCTTTTTGTTTTGTAAAATCTGTTAAAAATACAAATTTCTTACTACATGAAAATTAACCATGTCGAACATTTTATTGACTCTTGCATCCATCTTTCGCAAACAAAGTTTTGGTTTTGGAGCAAATGAATTGAACTATCGAGACTTAAGATTGAAAATAATTTGAAAATGACATTTTTCGCATTCAAAATGACCAGCACTTACTTTGCTTAAAATTACTTCCGGAGCCAGGTACTCTGGAGTTCCACAAAGCGTCCAGGTTCTGCCACGCACTTTTTTTGCAAAACCGAAATCCGTCACCTAGAATACAAAACAAAGCATATTGTTTACTGAGTGGATTTATTGATAGTGAGAAAATAATTACAACTTCTTACTTTATCTAAAGAAAGAGTGAAGTAAAATATGTCGACATCGTAAAAAATTGTTAGAATTTATGAAATGAATTTAATAAGTCAGTTTTAAAAAGAAATATTTTACGTAAGTTTTAAATTTTTACAAATGATTTGTTCTATTTGTTAAGTATTAGATTCATGAAAGTATCAGAATGATTCCTGACTTTGCAGTTTGTTCAGATGAATACATAAAATAAAAATAGAAATACTGCTAACTAGTTGAATTCTTAAGTGTTAAAATAATTCTTCGATTTTATTAACGCTTTAAAGTAAACTGAAACTTTTGTAAAATTTTTTCTTTAACTTACGAATGTTAAAATGTTGAAACCTTAATTTAACTAATTTTAACGCATTTAGGAATTTTATCCTGAGTGAAAATAAATTACTCAATTTGACTGTCCATTCAAAAAAAAAAGAATAATAATAATAATGAAGAAATTTTCCAGAGAATGTGTAAATTTTTGTTTTCGCGCATTAAGCGTAACCAACTGAATTAAATGAAGTGAATTTCAATAGTTTAAGTTAAAATCAGCTTCAAATTCAGGTTTCTATGAGATTTTATGAAATTATGAATGGAGTTCTAAAACTTGTGGAAAATAAGAATACACACACGCATTTGTCCATTAATAACATGAAAACGCATGAAGGGAAAGAAATGAGGTAAAACAAGTGATCTGAATGCAGAGGCAAACCAGAAATTAGGGCTTGCAAAATTGGATTTTTCTCACCTTTACATACCCTTCTTCGTCAATGAGAAGATTTTCTGGTTTTAAGTCTCGATAAACCAAATCTAAAGAGTGTAGATATTCAAATGATAAAACGATTTGAGATGCATAAAACCTAGCACTGGGCTCACTGTAAAAGAAATGTAAATTTATAATTAAGTTTGACTTTTTAACTTTATTAAGTAAATATAAAAAGGAAAATAGATAAAACACCTGAGTTTTAGAAAGCTTGAAACGGAATCAAACGCATATTTACTGTATCATGCTTCTGAACAGATTCAGTTAACTATACTAAGGTTGTTTCTTTCTGTATTAACATTAAGATTAATACCAATAAGTAAGATGCGCATCCTACTACGGGTAACTTATTCATAAGGATAACATGAGGTATTAGCAGCAAAAATACGAACTCCCATTCTTTTGGAAGGTGTAATCCTCTTTTCTTCAGAGGAATAAGGTTTTCTATAAATGAAAGGTTCACAAAGCAAATATTGTTCAGAACTATTCTCCTCCATTTCCCTAACATTTATTAAAATATATATCAAGTTTAGTTGTGCGCACTGTCACTTTTTCACATTTTATTATTTTACAGATGCGAAAAACTGAATAAGTCCCATTATTCTGGTAACAAAAGTTCAAAACTAGAAAAAAAAAAATCTGCCTCTAGTTTGTATACTTTTAAAATGGTTAGTCAGTGTGACTTCAATAGTTTAATACCTTCGGACTAGATTAAATAATTTCTCACTAATAGGCATATGTTTATAATTTATATAAATTGAGATTTAATTTGTAATAAGATAAATACAAGTAAAATTAAAATTACTTCAGTTTTGTAAAATATGCAAAACTGTTTTCAACTTAAAATTTTTAGTATTTACTTTCTAATATTCTTTTGAAATTTGTGTCCTTAATTAACAAATTTCGTCGATTTTTTAAAAATGTTATTTGCTTTTTAGATTTTTTAATTTTGTGCAAAATTTTCTGGAGGCATAATATTAAAATATCTTCAGTGAATCAAACAAAATTTAGTTATAGACGGGTAATGACCATTTGACTTTAAAAGCTCATTCCGCTAAAATAAAACGTTAATGTTAAAAATAAAATGATTATTTCACTAGAGTTTTGAGATTTTGCGAAAATTGTGTCATACTGATTAAGTTTTTGTTCGCGTATCACGTTATAACGACTAAAGCGAATGAAATTAATTTTGGTGACAAGATATGGGATAACACAACTTAGATATTGCAAAAACCGTTTCAAACTGCTTAAATATTTGTTAGCGTATTACGTGATAACGACTAAAGTGAATGAAATAAAATTTTCTGACGTGATAGGTAGTCACTCAATTTACTTCAAAGTTGGCAATTTCTTTCAGCACTTAATTGCTCTCTAATCTACAATCTTTTAACAATAAATAGAAATTATAACTTACTTTCTAAACTTTTGCCACTTATATTCTTTGTACTCCTACAATGCTTCATATGTTCTCAGGCTAAAATGTTGGAAATCTGCACTACACACTAACTTGTCAGTGACTAGTATTTCAGCCAGTTACCAATAAACACGTATGTATCTTTATAAAGTTTTGTTAATTCTTATGTAATGGCTCAAAATTATCAACCAATGTATGTAAAGCTTTGACGTACCAGTAAAATATTTTTAAATTTTAACTTCTATACATTTTAACTATACATTTAAATTTTAACTTCAGTACATTGCGCTTTCCTTAACATATTTCTTGATTATTTAAGGAAACAATCATATAATGATGAATAAGGAAAAAGTAGATAGTTATCAATTTGTAAAAGTACTCACCTAAAACGACCCGTTTTACGTAAATGGGAGAACATTTCACCACCAGAGACATATTCCAGGACCATGTACAAATTTGAATTATCCTAAATTTTAAAAAATGATAATAACTATAAATATGGATTTAAAATTCTCGCTTTGTTTGCGCAATCTTAAATTTCTAAATTGATTAAAAAGAATAAGTTGAGACATTTGTGGCTATGAGGGCATAGTGCCCAACATAATTTTAAAAAATCTTTCAGACTATTATATCATGAAGCTAATGTATTTTTGATGAATGTATTTTTCGTGATATCGTTCATTATTAAATTTGTTAGTTTTTAAACAATAACAACACCATATTAAAATTTTCAATAAATGGACTTCCCAGTTCTGTTCTTTTGTGCAAAGTAAGAATGTTTTAGGTGAAGAAATTCACATTAAAAGGTATAGTTTGCAATGTATTTAAATAGCACAAACATGTTTTTAGTTTTTTAGTCGAGATGAGAAAAATGCGCTGAGAACAAGCTGATTTTTTTTAAAAACTTTGTATGAGATAAAACGAATTTTGCGCTTGTCTCTCCATAACTTTGTGGTCGTTTTATTATTTTCTATGAGTGAAGTAGGGGGGGGGGTGATTTTCCTTGAGCACATTAGAACCTAAAAATCTATGCTGTAGTTCGGGAATTTAAACACTATTGAATCTTGATTTAACATATTTATCCTCATCATTGAAAAGAAGCCGAGAAGACTTCACTTTGATAAACATTGTTTGTGGCTGCGTAAGTATGCAGACCAAATGTCCTCAATTTTTGAGGACGCTTTGAATATTGAAAATAAAATATTTAGATACTAAGCGCACAATGACTGTTAAATGTTGTTGCAATGAAAACATGAACTATTTCTTCAAGAAAGAAAATTAAAATAGGATACTGTATTCCAGTAGTTCTATTTTTATTGACTCTTAAAAATTAACTAGCTGCATAAAATGGCGGAATTTGGTCTCTCTGATCTCCAGAGGAACATTCAAAGATAAGTGCTCGAAAACAAAATCGGTTACAGAAGAGGAGTCTTCTTTGTACATTCTTTTTAATGATGAGGATGAAAGTTTATCCTGGGTTAAAGATTAAAAATGAATAGAAGAAAAAATAATGATCAATCCCTGTTATAATGCTTGTTGTACTTAATCCCTCCTGACACTTTTCTGAATCTGTCATTGATTGCTGTGTAATCCATTACCAAAACAAGAAAAAGGGGGAAATTAGCTAGAAATTCGGGGCCTATCCTATCAAGCTTTACAATTTAAGTAAGAGCACTGAAACAAACTATAATTAAGTGCATACAAATAATATGAAGGCAGACGTATAAAATTACAGAGAACAAGTGCTACTGCTGTAATATTTTTGCAAAAAGAAATGTGCTAGCAGCGAAATAAAAATTTAATAATACCTATAAATTTGACAGTTCTAAAATCTGAGCACGTAATATTTTATTTCGTTGATTTGTCTGAAAGTGAAAGAAGAGTAGTGGCGATTTTTGAAGTGGAGAAGAAAATCAATCTTTCATCAAATATGTAACTTTAAATAAGTTTAAAAATGAGTACTAAATTGCATTATATTCATAAGAAAAAAGTACCAATACATATAATTTTTTTTTAAATATTGCTTGAAAGTTGAAAAGTTCTCTTAAAACAATATCAACACTTTATTCTTTTTTTATATTATACGAGCTGTCGTTTAATATTTTTGGCTGATAAAATAACAAATGGCTCATGAATAAAATTAAAGTGCATTTATATTAGACATTAGCAGAAGAAAACTGCAAAGTTAAACACCAGTGTAAATACTGAAGCAACCATTATGCTGCAATTAAGTTTATCGAAAGTTTAAATGAATCTCTAATGGTTATGTTTTATTTAAGAATCAGATTTCAGAAGATAATTTTTTAGTTTACGGAGACTAAACGGGTGTAATCCCGATGTCTCAATATCACACAGGACATGAATATATTTATTTAGTGAAATTATTTTTTAACATATAAAAAGATAACCCCCCACCCTCAAAATTTATACATATTTATTGTATTTACTGTATAGTATAACCAAGCTTTTGATGTTAATCCATTATATTATTGCTCTAAAAAATGGTCCTGTT
Organism: Cheiracanthium punctorium; assembly: GCA_038373885.1. Lineage (NCBI taxonomy): Eukaryota > Metazoa > Arthropoda > Arachnida > Araneae > Cheiracanthiidae > Cheiracanthium > Cheiracanthium punctorium. The sequence continues at coordinate 86,790 of JAWZYV010003261.1, read as the reverse complement.
GATATCGTCTCTTAAAAATTCTTTGAACAACATTTAAAAGTAAACAAAGTGTATGCATCACTGAATACACTTTGCTAGAAGTTTTCAATATACAATTTTATTGTTTTTTAATTAAATATAAACGAAATTATCTTTTCAATAATAGGTAATCTGTAAAATAATTTCTTGATTAACGAAAACTTTCAAAACAATCTTACGCAGCGTTGACCAGATAAATTTAAATTACGCTCAGAAGTACTACAACGAAATAATTAACAATGTTTATTACTCTACTTGAACATAGATTAAAAAAGCAAAATATCAGGTTGTAACGAAAGTTTTCCGCCAAATCTGCCTGAAAAACTCACTTCTAACTCCTTAGATAATTGTTTATGAACTTTCGGTATCAAACCTGCACAGTGTCACATGATACAATAATAGTACTTAAAGCTGTACTCATAATTCGTTGATATTCTGTAAAAGACATTTTGCAACACAAGGAAGTAAATGATGGTTCTAATCCTCTAGAGTGATAGTGCCATTTGAGACACCTTGTACTTAATGATAACTATATTTTTTACAGATTTCACACCATAGTGTTATAAAGTAAGTCTCTTTCTTCCAAATGCCAAAAATCGTTTGACAAAATATGAGCAAATACGCCAACGCGAACTGTGTGCTGACGATGTTTGAGGTGGCGGGAAACTTTCGTTACAACCTAATATAATCAACTATAAGATAAAGCAATGCTCTGCAAAAGAAAAGAGAGAAATATATATATATCAATTTAATAAAATGAAATTATCTTAATGCTTAGCATACAAAATAAAACTTCGAACAATGATACTGAAAAAATAAAAAAAATTAGACGTTTGCTTAAAAGAAAATTCCGTATTAATGTTTACGTTTTAAGGGTGTCTATCTACTTACTGTTGTTTATATTCTCATCAAATTTCTTGGGCTTCGTTAACCCCAAATATGAAAATTTCTTGGTTAAGATGAAAAATGCGTGAGTTGCCGAATAGAGGCTCGATCAATAATTTGATGAAATCAGTCAAAAAGGCTTTTTCTTCCGGTTAAGGCAAAGATAGATGAGGTTTATCTGCCAAAGGGGAGGAGGACTTTTTAAGGGGTTCTAACGCGTATTAACTTTACATCTGGAGGAAACTGCTCATAACTCCAAACCGTTAGATCAACAACCATGCAAGGGGTCTGAACCTAGACTTCATCTATCAATGTTCAATGTCTTACCCACTTGGCCATCGGTCAGCTGAAAAAGGCCTAGGAAGAATCCTGCATGACGTTCCACTCTCTGTAATGCGTATTCAGTAAAATATTAATCTTTAAATTTTAATGTCCGAGTAAATAAAAAATAAATAAAAACTTGCACGGTTACATTGGCTGAAAAGTGTAGAGATAATTATTGTTATAGAGGATATCTTTGTATTGAGATCTGGTTGGACTGCATAAAAAGAAACAAAATGATCGCAAATAATAACATTCAGTTTTCTCTTAAATACACGTCTGCATTAATATAATCCACCGCTTTTTTTACCATCCCAGAAGGAAAGAAATTAAGAAAAAGATCCCAATGATATTGTATTTGGAAGTGAAATGAAAGTGGCAATGAGGAGTGGCGTCCTCTGCTAGATCAGCGTTCTGAAAATCAACGCCAACTTTAACCGGCAAGTGAAACACTTCTATTGATTCACTTCATGCCTCATTTGTTTCAGACAAAAGATTTTACTATTATGATTCTGTCTTTTGAAATTTAGTTTTGATTTAATATCAGTATTTATCTTTTGCTGCATTAAATAAAAGGTAACAGAAATGATCGTGAATAATAGCATTTAAATAATAATACAAAATCCTGATGGTCTTATTGATTAAAAAAAATGACGAATTAAAAAAAAACTACTTAATGACATTATCAAGTGATATGCATTTTTTTTCCTTTTAAACGTAGGATTCTAAATTACGGTTCTATGTACAGAAAAAAAAAATCAACTTTGTTGTAAGCTATATTACTCTGCTGAAAAACTGACTGCATCCACTCACCAAGTGAAGTAACCAAGTGATTCAACTGAACTAACTGGAATTTCTTTTACGGCAGTCAACAGCGTGACGTCATAAATTATAATTTGCGCGAGGTTTGAAACTTTTGTCACAAAATTTACGTTATATGTGAAAATAACTTTGCAATTCATCCAATTCTAAATGGCTCCTCGGGGTTACACAGCTTGACATTTTCCCCGACATTAGAATAAATAAACTTTAATACGGTTTATGAAGATTTTCTGCGACAATGTGGATTAAAACAAAATACACCCTGTTAATAAATATTTCATGTGTATTAAATTAAAAGCGTTTGTTACATTCATCATTTTTAAGGGTCGCCTTACGACTAACTAAACGATAAGTAAGCAATTCGGTGTTAATATATATTCTGGGACAGTTCCTTATTCTTAAGTAGTAATAGATCGTAAAAAATGTTGCTTAATATTTCTTTATTTGGATTAATCATCATAGCTTATCCGGAACGACTGAAGCTAATAATACGAAATTTGGCATGTGTGCGGAGTAGGGTGCATCAAAAAAATTTTTTTCCCGAAATATTTATCTCCTGAGGTCTCAAAAGTTGTATAATCATATAAATGTGTGTCTCATCGAACTTGAAATGTAGAACTTTTTGAAAAATATATCTTTCTTTAAAAAAAAAGATCAAAAAATGTCTTTTCTGAATTATTAGGCTCCCGAGGTTTTAGAAGTTGTATATTGTTTATGAATAAGATGTATGTAAAATCTGGAGAGGCTACGACAAGTTCTACGGGTAACAGATCGAGTTTGAAATCTATAAATATTTGAAAATGTAAACCCTTTTAAATAAATTATGTAGAAAGCAAACTTTGTTGTTAAAAATAATTTGGTCCTTTTATATGTTAAAAGATATTCAGAGGAGTTGAGCAAATCCCATAAAAAATGGCTTTACGATTAGTTTGATACAATGCACACGTTATGCTGTCGTTTTGACTTGGGCGCAGTACGCTAACTGAGCCAACCTAAAGAGAGCTAAAGACAACCAGCGCCGGTTTGCCTGCTGAGTGATGGCGACGCACGTGTGTTCGAGTAAACCAGGCACTAGATATTTCGTTGAAATAGGCATTTAGTTTAACATTTCAGATAGATGGTGTTTTCAGTTTACTCCCAAAAAAGCTAAGGGGTACGCTTCTGAAAAAAGTGGAAATCTCTAATACAAAATATGGAACAAAATCGGCGTTTTCTTAGAAGAGCTGGGAATATCGAAAGAATTACCTTGTACCAAGTTACCAATACAAGGAGACGTACTTCTATATTGCTATTTTGTACTTAAGAAGAAAAAAATCTGAATAAAGGTCATTATACACCGGAAGGAGAAGTAACTTTAGTTGTGGCGATAAAATACATGAAATTCGAATCAAGGCCAGTATCCCCACAGTGTTAATCGAAAACTTCAAGATATACTGTAAAATACGTTTAACACGAAAACGCTTAACATGAAAAATTGATTAACACGAAATGACACAACGGTCCGGAACGCAAAATATGCAATTTAATTCATTTTTGTTCTTTTAACACGAAAAAAGTTCGTTTTTAATCTTCAGTGGTGTGTTTGCGACAGTCACTAGAATGCTTTTGTGGAAAATAAATTTTATTTAAATTCTGGGAAATGGTTTTTCAACCTTTTGTCATCCTAGAAGTATTAATAGCATCGTCCATCAGATAAGAAGTATAATTCTTATCTGTATCAAAGAATCGGCGTTTGGTGGGAATGCACTTTAGTTGTTCTGATAGGGCCCGTTTACAACACAAATGCGGAGTAAGCCGGAACTTTCTCTGCTTTCTACACCTTTGGATGCATTGCACATGTTGCGCTCAGCATGGAATTCAGTGAAACCTACGACTATCGAAAATTGTTTTCGCCATGCAGGATTCTCCAAAATAAAAAATTCTTTAGCATTGCAACAATTAGTCGACAATGAGAGTGAGCCGACATTTAACGAAATATTTGGGAAAGTCTCAGAATTACTGGACTGCCCAACAATATCAATAAATGAATATGTTTCGTTCGATAATGATGTAATTACAGCACCGATTATGACAGAAAAAGAGATTTGGGATATTGTTCAAAATCCAAAACATTCTGTTGAAAAGATTCGTGCTGATTCCGACGACGAGTCTGACAACGGATTCAACGATGCAGTTCCCGTCTCCTCTACTTCAAAAGTGCGAAAAATGATAAATAATGTACGCAGTTATTTAGATGCGCTTTCTAATGTTGAAATGAATAAAACTATGGACGATCTTGAAGAATTTGTGGACAATATGGCTCTAAAAAATGCATTTCAAAAAAGATAATTAATTTTTTCTCTCCAAAATAATATTTTCTGTAACTGCTTTTCATCCCAATAAATGCAACCTACATGCTGTTTAACAGGAAATCGATATAAAATATAAGAACATCGAAAATATGGGGAGTTTTGTTCTTTTTTTTTTAACGAATCCTTTAATACGAAATTCTTTTAACCCGAAAAAATATTTTGGTTCCTTCGGTTTCGCGTTAAACGTTTTTCACTGTAGTTTCAAAAGGCCATGAACAAGTTCAGCAGCTAAATAAATCGTACGCTAGAGACGGACAAAAGGAATCGCTTGAAGAAAGTGGGAAAAACTCTCTCTTACCGAACTAATAAATATTGCAACTTGCAAATGTATATTTCCCAAAGCAGGTGTGGTTCAGAGAAGCCCGTACCTTATAAGGGAGTCGTGGGTAAACCAGAGGGGTGCTAGATGTGTGACAACCGGTGGAATTGAAAAGAAGTTTATGGAGAAAAGTTGAAAGATTGGAAAGAGAAATTTCGAGATTGGTGGAAGAAAGTCCTGAAAGTTCCAATATCCAGTACATGTCTTCGACTGTAGTCATTGATCTAGAAAGAGAAAATAAAGAAAGAGAAGTTCGAAAGACTGAAGAGAACGTTGGATGCCGCTCTTTTTGGGAGAAGCGTTCACAAGTGACCTAGTTAGAATAAAAATCTCAATGCTTTCACAAGACTGCGACACATAAAGTTATATCGAATTGGGCAGCAGCAACTCAGGTATCATCTTTATTTCACGACCTGGAAAATGGAAAGAATACAGATGGAGAAAAAGCTTGTCGATTGATTCTCACCCATATAAAGTTAGAGGAAAGATGAGACGACTCTCAATGAATTACAGAAACAAACCGAAGAAGCCTATAATATATTTTTTGGATTGTGTTTTGGTAGGAGTAAGAACAAAACCAGATACATAGAAAAATTAGTTGACGACAAATTACACCCAAGTGTTTGCCACTAAGAAAACATCTCGCTGATAATGGAACCGGGTTCAACATAACTTTGGCCAAGGGGATTATAAGATCCAGAGAATTTCACTGGAAATTTGGAAGAGTTTAACACGAAATCCATTGATCCTGGGACCCTCACATGCATTTGTGGTGATGGCGAACCATCGAATTCTGGAAAGAACAAAGCAGTCATTCGAAATCTAGAAACGCAATTGTCTAATCTAACTAAATCTCCTCAATGGTGTATTTATCAACTTCACAGCATCGAGGTGCTACTCCGAAATTTGCTGACAATCCATCTATGTTTGATAATGTTTTCATTCTATCTAGATTATTACACTTAAATGAAGTCGGGCTTTACATAGCTCATTTAAATACAGGCTGAAATAACTGGGCTGTTGGGCTGGCACGGGTAGGGACTCGGATCGCAGCCAAATCAGCGAGATGGGTTCTGGGTAGTGTAGTTACGATTGTATTTGTACTAGGGAAGACCTGCGAATGTTACTGATTATTTTTCAACAGCTAATTCATTTTTTTAAAAAATTCCTTTCTATAGCACTTTTTCAAGAAACGCATAATTTTTCAGATATTTATAGATTGCAAGCTCGATCTACAACCCGTAGAACTTGTCGTAGACTCTCCAGATTTTACATACATCTTATTCATAACGATATATAGCTTCTATAACTTCAGGGGATTAATAATTCAGAAAAGAAATTGCTTGGTCGACTTTTTAAAAAATCTGATGTGTCCAACACATGACTTCCTTGCACGTCCATTAGATCAAAAATATTTTCGACGCACTTCCTCTAAACTTATTTGTTTGAAAGAGATAAAATATCAATAATAGTAAGGTTTAGCGATTTCTAGACAAATATTTCGATATCGCCAAGCTGAGTTCAATTTGAAATATTTCCTTCTGACACTTTATTTGGCGATATTTCACCAAAAGCCGACAAACTTGAGATAGTCTGCGAGATTTTGGGGATAGCCAAAGTAGTCATTGACCACAGATTTTCAATGAATTGAATGCATCCATACACCTCAATGTATTTAAAGTCATTTGGCTCACCCTGTAAATAAATTCTCAGTCGATTGCTGTCTTTTTTTGAAGATATGGAAAACAGTTAGATATTACAATAGTTCTAAATACAAAAGTTCAAAAATCTACGGGTTAAAGTTTTAGTGTTATACAAAATACGAAATAATTTTTGGCGCCAAATTTGGCGATATTTCGGCGAAACTCGTCAATGTCGACGAAATTTGGCGAGATTTTAAGCATGAACCAAACAATGACAGATTATCGCCAAATTTGGCGATATTTCGCCAAAACTCGCCAAGAACGATGACAAATGGCGATACTTTGGGCATGGACCAAATGACTGACTATCGCCAAATTTGGCGATATTTCGCCAAAACTTGCCAAGGTCGCGGACAGACGGCGAGATTTTGGGAATGTACCAAACAATGACTGTCTACAGTTGTATTATATTGAAGATGTCCATAGACATTAAAGTACTGAAATTCTTTTCGGTGGTCCTGTAAATAAACTCTCCAGTAGATTGGAACCAAAAATCGAGATGCACAACTAGATGTTACAACATTCTTATATATGAAATTTCATAATAGTTTTTGAGATTTGAGAGTTAAATATGCACACACGTACACCAAAAGTCGCCAAGCTTGGCGACTTTTCGCCAAGGGAGGCACGTGACCGTGGTCGGACCATTACCTAACTTATGTGGTAGGACGGTATTGTGCTTGAAATGGATGAATGCCCCTAAAATTGCCATTGACCGTAATGTATTGGAAATCTTTTGAGTGTTCCTGTAGCAGAACTACAAATGATAAAGACACTTTTTTTAATGGAGAAATTCATTTTCTAACTCTTTACAGCATACATCACTTCTGAGTCGTTTGAAATAGCCCAATACCTCTAAAAAACGCTTTGATGAATTTCGGCCCATAGAGCGTAATGTATTTCGAATCTTTTGGGCGGTTCTGTAGATAAACTATCCAGTCGAATGGAATCGAAAGGGGAGGTGCACAACTAGATGTTACAACAATCCTAAATATAAAGTTTCAACATTCTACGCCTAATAGTTTTTGAGATATGCGAGTTTAATGAATTTCGGCCCATTGAGCGTAATGTATTTCGAATGTTTTGGGCAGTCCTGTAGATAAACTATCCAGTCGAATGGAACCAAAAGGAGAGGTGCACAACTAGATGTTACAACTATCCAAAATATGAAGTTTCGACATTCTACGCCTAATAGCTTTTGAGTTAGGCGAGTTTAATGAATTTCGGCCCATAGAGCGTAATGTATTTCGAATCTTTTGGGCGGTCCTGTACAGAAACTATCCATTCGATTGCCACCAAAAGGGGAGGTGCACAACTAGACCATAGAACAATCCTAAATATCAAATCTCAACATTCTACGACCAATAGTTTTTGAGATATGCGAGTTACATACATACGTACGTACGTACGTACAGACGGCATGGAAAAACTGGCCACAGTAGACTCGCCACTGGTCAAAATGAGTTGCAGACGCGTTAATATGATCGTGCATGCTAGCCTACGATGAGGATGCATCGAAAAAAATTTTTAAATTAAATTTAGAGGTAGTCAAAATCGGTTTTTTTGTCGAAATTTGGCCCCCAAAATTTTTCGGGATCACATTACTTCCTTATACTACGTACAAGGAAGTAAAAAGGTATATTTTTCAAAAATTTCTAAATTTCAAGCTCGATGCGCAACTTGTTGGACGTAGCAAGACGTTGGCGTAGAACATTCAAATTTTACACGCATCTTATTTATATCAATATACAGCTTTTGAGACCTCAGGAGATAAAGATTTCAATAAAAAAATTTTTTTGTTTTTCGATCCATCCTAGTGCAGAGGTTTGTAACTTCGGGGCTCTATAAGAGAGGTTATTTTTGTGTGTGTGTGCTTGTGTCTGCTGAGATTGAGTGCCAAAATTACGTATGGTTCATGGGAAGAGAGCGCCAAAATCAAGTAGGGTTCATGAGAGGGGCGCACTGAACAAGGTTTGTCTCTGGTGACGTGCATTCTTAGTTGCGGCACTGTATACAGTAGAAAAGAGCCACTACTTTATACTGTTAAATTGAAACAATCTTATAAATAAAAATGAAATTCTGTTTGTTTGTTTGTTTGTTTGTTTGTGGATTTGATTCGTATACAAATCCACAAAAATGGACCTATCGGCCTGAAATTTAGTACAGATATGTAAAATAATATAGAATAACTCATAGTCCACTTTAAAACTTTGAAAGTCCACCCGTTCCCGGAATTTAAGAGATTTTTTATGTTCTTCACGCAAAAATCTTTCCGTAATTGTAACCCCTGTAGTGAAAAAAGTGTGAAATAAGGATCGTAGTTGCCATGTGTGGCGATTTTGCCGAATAAAATGTCATTCGTATACAAATCCACAAAAATGGACCTATCGGCCTGAAATTTAGCACAGATATGTAAAATAATATAGAATAAATCGTAGTCCACTTTAAAACTTTGAAAGTCCACCCGTTCCCGGAATTTAAGAGATTTTTTATGCTATTCACGCAAAAAGCTTTCCGTAATTGTAACCCATGTAGTGAAAAAAGTGTGAAATAAGGATCGTGGTTGCCATGTGTGGCGATTTTGCCGAATAAAATGTTTTAAATTCTCAAAGTAAAAATAAAAGAATAATAATGATTTTTTTTTGTTAGTTTATATTCGTAAGGTTATTTTTTTTTAAATTATAATATCGTGTGCATGGGAAATCAGAGCAGGAATGTAATGCTTTACACGCAAAACAATAAGAATTGAAGATTTCCGAGGTAATAGGTAAATTATTTTAGTTTGGCGAAAAAATAAAATGGCTCAAATGCCGATTTTGTGAAAGTGAGTTCTAGCGGTTTGCACAGATTTCGGCTTGGCGCAATTTATTGAGAGCTTAAGGAAATAGATTTTTGAAAACAAGTGCAAAGGTTTTATTAGAATACAGCGTTAAATTTTAATGATCCGTGAAGAAATAATGCAGTTATTAAGGGATTTCAATTGATCTATCTCCAGAATTCTCGCCAAATGAGTACATTGATTTAAGTTGGGGGAATTCCGCCAAATTTCAGAAAATTGAAATCTTCTCATTTAGTACATCGGAGTAATGATGAATAAAACACGTTATAGTTGATAATTTTAAAAAATTCGGCTGTATTAAGGGATTCAACTTTTCAAATAAAGGCTTGCTTTACTTTTTCGCGGTCGAACCATTTCCCATATATTATTGCTGCTAAGTCAATGCTTCGAATGATTTCCTGAAAAAACGCTTGCAAAATGGCGTATGTTGGCACTTTGGCGAGGCTTAGATTTGAAACTGGATTTTATTTGAGACTGGGATATATAATGACACTGGTTATAGATAAAAATGAATGTTGGTATGAGTGTATGAGGTTGAAAAACTCCAGCACCGTTGAGCACCGTTGCACCATGAAATTTGGTTCACCTAAGTCTTTTATCATGGAGAAGCTTTTTATGCTATCCGTTTTCCTCTAACTTGCCACAAGGTGGCGCAGCAGAACGTCGAATTCTATTCCGTTTAGCCGTTTGCTATGCGAATATCGTCCAACCGATTTCGATGAAATTTGGTACACGCGAATATTAGAACACGGAGAATATTTTTCACTATCCATTTTGCTGTAACTTGCCGCTAAATGGCGCTGAAAAGCATCAACTTCTATACCGTTCGACCGATCGGCATAAAATTTTTTATACTTACACATTTGAGCACGAAGAATATATTCTAACTGCGTTCCTTTTGATGTTACTCACCACTAGATGACACTGCAATGCATTATTATTTTAACTCGCCACTAGATGACGCTGCAGCAGGCCAAATTCTTGACCATTCAAACGGTCGCTATGAAAATCAGTATACATAGCTATTTGAACAATGAGAATATTTTGGCGTTATCCATTTTGCTATAACTCGCCACTTGACGGCGCTGTAGCAAATCATTACTTTAATTAACTACTAGATATCCCTGCAGTGTATCACTTCTTGACTGTGGAAATGATCGTTATGAAAATTGGTATACATAGATAGTTGAACACGGTCGCTATGAAAATCAGTATACATAGCTATTTGAACAATGAGAATATTTTGGCGTTATCCATTTTGCTATAACTCGCCACTTGACGGCGCTGTAGCAAATCATTACTTTATTGAACCACTGGATGGCCCTGCAGTGTATCACTTCTTGACTGTGCAAATGATAGCTATGAAAATAGGTATACATAGATATTTGAACACGGGGAAGAGTTTGGCGCTATCCATTTTCTTATAACTTGCCACTAAATGTCGCGTCAACACATGAACTTCAGGACTGTCCAGCCGATAGTCATGAAAATTCGTATACATCGATATCTGAATGCGAAAAATATTTTCGCCGTATCCGTTTTGCTAAAACTCGCCACTAGATTGCGCTACGCCGCATGGCCTTCTGCACCGTACAAACGATTGCCTTGCAATTCGGTATGCATGATTATTGGACACAATATAACGCGATATCCACTTTGCTATATCTGTTTATTACAATGAATAGTAATCACCACAAATCGTAATATCAAAAAGTACATTCATTCCCGTGCGAAGAACGGGTACTTCAGCTAGTTATTAATAAATTAATACTTACTTTAAAATGATAAACTAAATTAACCATAAACGGAAATTCTATAGCTTGTAATATTCTTTTTTCATTTAGAGTGTGGTCGACTTGCTTGAGTTTCACCACCTATAAAAATGTAAGACATTTAGAAACAATGCTTTTTGAAAATAAATAAAAATATAAAAATTGTAGAGTTCATTTACAACAATTTTATATTTTACAGCTTAAATTTATTAATCTATATACCGAAGCACAAATAATTTTCAGGTAAAACACTTTTAGTGATAGATCAGGAAATTTCAAAAAATAAATCTTTCATGTATCACATTCATATTGAAATATCTAAAATGTATTAACTTATAAAAGTTAATACGTTTCCATTTTAATCCACTTTCGATAAGTAATGCCTAGCTACATTTTATAAAACTGCAGAATCCACTATTTTAGAACTTTCTTTTTGGACGCGCTCAAGTAAAATAATCCTTATATTGTAGCCACAATATTAATTTTCAGTAAGTTCTTTGTGTAATTTTCATGATTGAAATCTAAATGTTTTTCGTTTCAGCTATTAAAAAACAGTTCGTTTTGTTTTGTACAATTTCATAAGAATATCCTTTATTGACGTTAATAGTATTTTGTCATTAGATTCTATTTCTTTCTTTAGAAATTAAATTATGTTTCAGACAATTATTCCGATGCATTCATTATCCGAAGTAAATAAGGAAAAACAATTATACAATCTTATACTGTATTAAAAAACTTTTAAGGATCACATACACTTGAAAACAAGTGCATATATTGAAAAAAGAAATCTAATGAAAATAAAAATTCTTATAAAAGATTCTCAGAAGATTCTTTCAACCTTTCTTCAAAACTTACAACCCAATAAAAAAAACAATCGAAAATCCTTCACTTTACAAAACAGGCTATTAAATCAAGCTTTACACTGAAATATATATTTCAGCGTAGTTTAAAAACGAAAGAGTATACAAAAAATGATACCTTTAATTTGTCGAGGATCTTCATGGCGTAGTATTTACTCGATTCCTTATGTTGAACCAACATGACTCGTCCAAAAGAACCTGTGCCTAATGTTTGTATCCTCTCAAAATGGCTGAGACGAGCAGTATTCTAAATGTTAAATAAAACCATTTTACCTACTGATATTATCTTTGATTATTTGCATGCATAAAATTCACATATTTATTAACAACTTATAAGGGTAGAGTTCAAAATTCAATATTTATTCGCTAAAAATTAAGATTTCAATGTTAAGTTATTATAATTAAACTACAAATTTTAATAAAATACATATTGTAGTCCATATATGTGTTTCGGATATATGAAAATTAGAATAAATATAATTATAATGTTCAAAATGACTAAAAAATTGTGCGACAACTCAAGACCGTTTATTATATGTAAAACTTTTTTCCAAAATATATAATAGTTAAAAAAAGTTCCTATATAAAATTGTCATTATATAAAAATGCTTTGGATTAATTTTAATACAAAAATTTTCATTTGTACTTAGTTTGCTTTTTATTTTTTTTACATTATTTGCATTTTAATTTCCTAATTATGATCAATGCAAGGGAATAAATTAGTAATTTCGTTTTTCTATTAATAATTAATGTAACATATTTTTTATAGATAAAATCGTAATATTTACAACAATAAATTCCGAGGACCGAAAGGAAAAAATAAGAGACATTTTGTGCAACATAATAAAAATGAAAAGTATTTATGTTTTAACAAGTAATATTAAAATTCAGTAATATTAAGTAAGCTATAAAGAAATATAAACTGTACAAATATGGATTGAAAAGAAAGGCTAAAATAATGTGATTAAATTTGATTCAACTTATATTAGAACTTGGCGATGAACATATGAAAATAATGTTTTTCTTCTTCTGGAAAGAAGAACAACATGTTATTAAATTTCCTTTGACTTTTAATTGTGTGAAAATTTTATTTTCGAATTTCAGACTTTTATTCAATTTAGTACATTTTGTCATTCCTTGTGTATCAATGTGATGTTGGCTATGCTGGACATTGCTAACGATTTTCGAAATTTTTGAACCAAGACACTTTTATCAGATTTTTGGATTTTATAATTATATTAATTTTTTGAAGTTTTTCCAGAGATTATGAGTAGAAAAATCTCAGCGTTAACTGTAATTTTTCAGTTTTGCCCCCAACAGCGGGAACTTGCGCTGTAGAAAATTGTCTATCAAGTATTGGCCGCTATTCAGGTCGGAATGTTGGGAATTTTACTATTGGAGCACCTATAGAAAAATGGTTTTACTTTGTTACAAACATATTCAAAAATTACAAACGGAATATAAAAAAATCACTTTGGGATTGTATACATGCTTAGACAAAATGCCTGCACAATAGTTTACTGAACAACGTATTATCTATTCTTAGTTAGCAAACCAAATGCAAAACGGAACAAAAATAACGATACATTCTAAATGACGTGCTTTTCTTTAACAGTAACAGTTAATATAATACATACCGTTGAAGGATTGTCCCATCTTGTTTGGAAATCCTTCTTTGCTTGTTCTAAATATGAACGAACTATAAAATAGAAAAATTATAAAAATAAGCCACCAAAAACGCAATTATATACATCATGTATTGTGTAATCAAGTGGATTTTTTAAAAAATGATGCACAGGAATCTTCAAGGGTAGTTAAACACGAAAATTTTCGGTTATGTTGAGAGGACTATTATAGAATACAGCTAAAAGTCATCCCGATAAAATTAGCTTTCAAATAAAACAGACTTCGTTAAAATCGGTTCATTTGTTTGGGAGCTATGATGCCACATTTGTCATGTTAATTGTAACATTAATTAAACAGCTCAACCGATTTTTATCAAGAAAAGCTAAGAATCATTCTAATTAAACCACTCTTCAAGAAAAACAAGCTGCATTAAAATCGGCTCATTCATTTGTGAGTTACGATGCTTCGTACAAAGGCTTTAAATTTGTAACACTCCATTTTTGCACTGAGGATTAGATCTCATCCGGACTGAAGCAGTTCTACCAAGTTATTTGAAAATACACCAATTTAAACCATTTCCCCCATTCCGAATTATTTTACTAGTTTTTAAATGCTTCCTAAATTATACAATTTACTTGATTATTTTTTATACGATGCACACAGAATGCTCTAAAGGGCGCATAATATGTTTTAATAGGTTGAAAAGCATTAATATTGTTTTTAGTTAGTAAAATTAAGAGCTAAAAATCCTCAGTTTTGTAGCAAATTATAAAAATTTGTTATACGAGTAACAAGCATCTTTATGTAAAGCTCAATTTTTAATAATTTATTTTTATTTGCATACTCTCATTCTTGTGTATTTTAAGGAAGTTTGTAGGATTAGTTACTTCTCCAAATAGCTTTTAGTTAATTCCATATAGCTTTGAAAAAAATTTTCAAACCAGGTCTCTTTTATGACATAGTAATTTTCATTTTAATATTTTTATGACATTTTAATAAAATTAAAAAAATCAATAAATAAAAATTTTCATCAGCACACAATTGAACAATTAGCCGGTAAAGTAATAAAAACTGAAAAAAAAGGCGAAAATGTGAGGAAATTAAATTACTCATATTTAGTATGTAATAATTATTAAATATCACGTGTTTATGCTGGACTGTCACCTACTATGTATAATTTGATAATTATTTAGTTTTCCTATCTTAATAATTTTGCTAAAATAATTTTATTTAACATGATTAAAATATTTTGGTATCTATTAAATACCCGAGCTCATTATTTTCTACATGCTTCATTTATACAGTTTTTTATCGGTAGATTCATAGCAATAGTTACATTCAGAACCGAAATTCAAATATTTTTAATGATACCTCGATGCCCCAAGTAGGGTCGCACTGCCGAAAATTTTGAATTCTACTGTATTAAATCATACATACTAGAGATGAGTTCGGGTCCTGTAATTCGCTATTATGTTCAGGCTCGGGCTTATGAGAATTTTTTTTTTTTTTTACTTTCTTGTATGACGTATATAAGAAAACTGATCTTTTCTAAACAGATTTTAAAAGGTGATAAATCGATTTATGAAAAAGAAAATAAGTGTTCTTATTTTTTTTTAAATTTTAAGTTGGGGAAAGAGTATTTAGTCGTTACCTGCAATTGCTTTACTATGGTCGGTACTAGAAAATCTTCCGATATTTCAGCCACGACTATTGCTTGGCGAGTCATGAAACTGGACACCTGTTTGTATTAACAAATTAATATCATTTCTAAATGACGGATGTTTAGACTGAATTTTACTCGTAATGTCAAAACTTACGATGAGCAAAAGAGTAATTTTCTTTTATTGATTATTTCGCTTAATTTTCGGACTTGGATTTAGGAAGATGAGATGCCTCGGTGGATATGAGTCCTCGAGTATGGATTTTAAGAAATGAGCTCGAGTTCATCCCTAACACATACGTTGATTCCTTATAATGAAAAAAAAATTAATAAGCTTGTAGATTTTAGATACTTTACATACAATACTCTTCCGTCTGAATGCGGTCCCCTCGTCCTTCTGCAGACATCCCTGTAAAGGAGTTTTATATATTCTACCATTTTTTATTTTACCCCAGAAGATATTTATATTTCTTGTACTTCTTTTAAACCATAAAGCAAATAGTTTCAGTATTCATATTAAGTTATTAAAACATGGTAATTGTATACCAATTAAATACCAATTTTGATGTGTCATTTTTATACATGACCAAAACCTTTTGTTTGAAAGAAGTAAATTCTGAATTTCAAATTATTTTAAGTTATTTTGATTTTTTAATACCCCTTTTTCAGAAAATAAAGTTTGAAATTGATTCTAATATTTCACTTTAATAAATTTTTAAAATTAAAAAATATTATATTTTGTGGAGTTTGTTTATATAAATAAATACTGATTAATAACAAGATTTAAATTTGATGAGAAATCATAAAAATCATTAACAAAATTGTAATTGATAGCTCAATAAAACGTACCTCTTCATGCAAATTTATACAAATAAATTAATTAAGAGATTGTTTAACTTGATTAGTTTCTGCATAATTTAATAAAAAAATTATTCTTTACACAAGTTAATGAATCTTCAGACAGTCAAATGTTTCTTTATACAATTTATTTTAAATAATTATATAATATGTACACGGTGACATAGTTTTTTCTTTCAAGTGCATCTAAAAAATGTTGTTGTTGTTGTTGTTTTTTCAACCTGATCGCAAGCAATCTGATATGACTTTGAATCATAAGTTTCATGAATGAAAAAATTCGGCCGGTTCGTGGCTTGTTCCATTTTTGGGGTCCGAGAAAATAGAACAAGTTCAAATGTGGGAAAAATGTAGTCATATAGAGTACCCTACACCCCGTGCAGGCAATGTAACAATTTAAAATTTTTCAAACGGTGATTGACTATAAATATTACCGTACAACTCTTGTTCTTTTTTACTTAATACTGTTAGTATTGAAAACCTAATTATGTTAATACTAAAAAAAATTGCTCTATTACTAATCGAAAAGCCACTCCCCCTAATCAGTTGGGGGATACCCTATGTTTATTTTTTCAAGGCATTGCATAATTTTTAAATCTAAAGTTATTTTAAAATATGTACTAACATATAAAATATATTTACTCATCACATTTTGTAAATCAGGAAAAGAAAAACGAAAAAATATCTTACAACTACGAATTTAAGATTGCACGAATAAAAAATGATTTTCAACTGACTGGAAAATTTCAACAGTAACTGCCGATTTGACGAAATTTCGTCTTTAAATAGTGAACACCATGACGGGGCCATATAGATCAGTGCCCCAATAACAGCGTCAAATAATCCATTTTGAAACCAAGTTAACGGTGTATGAATATGGCTTTTGTGCTTAGTAGCCAAATATGCTAACCTGATAAAAGGCGGAAGACGGGACGCCCATGAAGTGGTCCGTTCACGCTTTAGAAAGGGCAAAAACATAACTGGCATTTTTAAAATTGTATTTTTTAATGAATAGTATTATAATGCGTGCATTTTTCAATAAAGGCGTATTATTAAAGGAACTGTGTTATATATATAATAGGAAAATCTTTTGAATCAGATGTTGGGGCCAGGCTCCTCTGGCCCCTAGTAACGAGCCGCTACTGGCAGCTCCAAAAGTTTATTAATGACAAGCGGACCCGACAGACGTTGTCTTTTACACACAGCTTAAATACGAAAATTTCAAGCTGTAACAATCTGCACCGTTTTGATGAAAATTTTTATTAAATTTGATGAAAATACTTCCAGGCGAGAACACATGGCTGTGTGGATAAGATACTCAAAATTGTATGCCGCTCAAGTGTAAAGGTCCTAGGTTTGGGACCCATCACCTGGCTGTCGATTTAACGGTGTGAAGTTTTGGTCGGTTTTTTCCACTTGAAACGTGGATGCGCTTTAAAACTCCTTAAAAAGTGTTTCGATCAAGCCCTCCCCATCCTAGGCAGATCACTCTTGCATAGCGTTGTAATAACAACAAAACAAACAAACCCAGAAGAAAACCATCTAATGAATACAGCTATTTATATCAGTTTGAAAAAAGGCATCATTTGAAATTTTATGCTCGTGCTACCCAAGTGATCTTATTTGCAATATGGAAATTTATGAACTTTAAGAAACACATTTACACACAGTTCTTCCTCGTGTTTTTAATGTGGCGTAAAATTGACATAATTTCCACCCTGTTTCATGTTTTTCAGATACACACTACACTGAATTTCGTTTAAAAGCTGTAAATCATTTTATGCGGGAGAACTCGCCAAGCATGGCAATCTAAACGGTCATTTTTCAGTTTAGGCTGCATAGTCTGATAATATCAGCTAGTGTAGTTTTGGGGGCAATTAATGCTCGTTGTAGAGTAGACTGTTTACTGAAATAAACGCGCTGTTCATTTTCAAAATGCACGGTCAAATGTATAACCGCAAGATATCTTTCCAGTATGGGAAAATTGAAAATGCGCCAAATTGCTTCATTGTTGTGGATGATACATTAGCAATAATGAAGCAATTTGGTGTTTGATAACGCGTTTTTTCGTCGTAACGCAATTTTAGCTCTGCCTACCGGATCCAATTGTGAATCTAAACCATTCTCGAATCAGCATAATCACGCACACAACATTTCATAAAAATCCATCAAGCCGTTTAGGAGGAGTTCTGTCACATACACACGAACAGAAGATTTTTATATATAAAGATTGGTAGTTCGAGTGAGAGCCATCTGCGGTTCTTCTACCTTTCTTCGCTAGCAAAAATGTATCTCCTGAGCAATTTGCAGAAAATATTTTAATCATTTTCTGTGCTGGAATCGTCGCCAAAATTTAAGCTTGGTAGTTGCAAGGCTGAGAAAGGAATGATAGATTGACAAGAAAAGACTATTAGTGCAAAAATAAAATAATAGAAAAAAAACCTATCCAAATTCTGTCTATAAGCATATCTCTTACATCTTTCTACCTGTTTATTATAACGATCCCCGAAATTCAATCACCATAGTGTTGCCAGATTAGGGGTATTTTTATCCTTCAGGGAGTTTTTTAGATAGGAATAATTTAGAGGATTTTTTAAAAGGGGAAAATTATTGTAAGGGGAGCCAAGTCAGTACCCAGACAGCACAGCAAACTTGCATCAAACTTGCAGCATTCTTGATTTATCAAGTCAATAAGCTTGAATTAAGCTTGAAAATTCCAGTCGTGTAAGCTTGATGCAAGCTTGAATGAAGTGATCTAGTTTACACTTGCCCAGCTTGCATTAAGCTTGACATTTCAAGCTTGAATCAAGCTTGACATTTCAAGCTTAATTTCAAGCTTAAAAATTTTTTCAAAAAAAAAAATTCCAAATACACGGGGCGCCCGCTGGCGAACGCGCCCCACATACTTTATTTTTCCGCACATTTACCCCCTTTATGCTGTAATTTTAAGTTATTTTAATCTGTTTCTATCGAGTGTCCGTGGCTAGAATAGAACCGGGACACTCGATCGACTTTCGATTACTAGCCGAGCGCGTTATCCATTCAGCTACCAGAGCCTTGTGCAGCTATGACTAAAGTTTGAAGTGAATTATTAAGCGGTTTTCTGGCCAGATTGATAAGTGGGCGATATGTTATTATTTTTTTTTTTTCATGGGATGCATCAAAATTAAAATAATTTTATGTGTGATTTAGAGACTCTACTAATAGGGAAATAAACATAATATAAACTTAAGAGCAACACATGTTTTAAAACTTTCGCAACACTCATGAGCAATACTGCCGCTGGCCAAAATCGAGACAAACGACTGATTTTGAAATCAATTTCGTAGTATAATTGTATTTTATTTTGAAGAATTTCCATATTTGGAAATATAGAATGGGTTTAATACTTAACACAAATTTTGTGTTAAGTAATCTGAAATCAAAGAAACAGATAGTTAAACGTTACTTTGAAATGGTATATCACAGTTGCTAACATAACATGTATGGAATACAAACACTTTAGTCATTTTTGTAAATATTTCTTATAATAACAAATAATTGAAAAATTTTGCTATTTTTTAACGCTAAAAATTCTCTTTACAAATGTGGTTAGTTATTTTCCTACATATATTGGTATGCTATATCGATATAGAGCATTTCGAAGAATTAAAAAGAAGTTTAAATTAATTTATACAAATGTAAATTTGAATTATTTTCATTTTTCATACTTTATAATTAAAAAAATTATTGAACGTCTGAATTTTTTTTTATCCTTTGTAATTTTATTTTAAAATTACAAAAGTGTAAGATGTAAGATTTTTGGGCACTAAAATCTGTAGGCCATGGGCAGTTGCCCCGTTTGCCCTGCCGGTAATATGGCACTGGTAATAAAAAACCCATCCCCGTTAAAACACATCTTTTACGAACTTTCAACAAATTTGAGGACGCTAGACAATTAATGTCCATTCTCTTTCACAGATGGCGCCATCACCGCATTTTGCAAGTCAAAATCCAGCTTAAGCCAACCTTGCATTGCCAAGCCAAATCTCAAGCTTGATTTAAGCTTATGTGCTGTCTGGGTATGTAATAAACTAAATTCACAAAATTGCCCCAATCTGGAAAAAGTGAATCGCCAAGCAGCGGAGATATATCACCAAAATGCTAGTGGTGAAATTTTGCGAAACGTTTACAGTCTTTTATAGAGGCTTATTAGAAATCTTATATATAGATTTAGTAAACATGCGAGTGTTTTTGTTATTTACTTCCACGTTCAAAATTCACGAACTTGGCGAAAGCATAGCAAAGATCTTGGTAAATACTAATGTTGCCAAGCAAACGGGATGACCGTTAAAACAAACAAATACCTTTACCAGAGCCGTAGAGAGAGAAAACAAAATTCGCGGGGTGCCCAAAAGGTGATAAGGTAGAATTTCTTACAAAAATGACTAATTTTCTGACATCATTTTAACAAAAATCCAAAATTTCAGGTAGTGCCCAGCCTCCCATGAACCACCCCATGGCTATGTCCCTGGCCTACAACAATCCTTTACTACTATGTAAATTCCGAAATTGTAATTAATTTTGAAACACCATGGAACAGCTTGGATTTTGGCTACCTATGGCTAATTTTTTCTTTGGTGATTCTTTGGCGATTTATGCATGCCTAGGATCGATAATTATCTCCCATAATAGTTGCCGTTAAACCAGTTCTCCATATATTCTTATGTATAATCCTTGGCAGATTGACATATTACCACATATTTCATCTCGCTGTATATGTAATTCAAATCCAAGCTGTACCACAACCAGTGGTACTGTCGCAGAGTGAAATACGGTGGCCAATTTGGTGCTTTTTTGTATATGATGCTAAGTTACCCCATCGATGTAATTCAATCAAGAAATAAAGAATAAGGGTACTTACGTTTTATCCGGCTGTCCGCCAAGACGAGCGATTTTTTGTCAAAATAAATGCCGGACACATGAATTTATTGATGATCTGGAATACGATTGGCTACAGTTTGCCAACATATGTGACGAAAAAATAGTTTGGCGGGAATAACCACCGGGGTACTTACGTATTATCCCGGCAGTCATTTCCGCCAAACTATTTTTGAGTCAAGTATGCTGGCAAACTGTTGCCAATCGTATCCTGAACCATCAATAATTCCATGTGTCCCGGCATTTACCTTGGCGTAAGATCTCTCGTCTTGGCGGACCGCCGGGATAATACGTAAGAACCAGAATAAGTAAATAATTCACTCATTTCACTTAAAAGGAAATATTTCTTTTTTCTTGGTAACCATCTTGGTGCTCTATCTCCCTTCTATTTGACGGCCCTGTGATACATCCCAACTGACATGTTTATTATTTAGTTTTATCAATTATTGTTTCCGCAAATTTTTTTGTACAATCCTCAAAAACATTTATTCCACAACTTAAAATTTACTAGAAATAGTTTTAAACAAGGGCCTTACATATATACGGTCGACCTCACCAAATTTATATTTATCATTTTGGGGGTCAAAACGCTTAGTACTGCTGTAAAGTTACTGGCGCTTAATCGTACAGACTGGGAGAAGAAAAAATATTGGCGAAAATGGTGGACGGTACAATACGTAAGTACTATAAACAATAGTAAATTACACAATTGTAATAGCAGCGCAGAAAATTCATAACTTGTTTTAAAAATTTCACAATTTTTATTGGTGTATTGGTCCAATCTGGTCGATTTTGGAGCGACCAAACACGGTTTTCTACGGCTGTGATCAGTAGAAATAATAAAATTGTATGAAAATACGTTAACTGAAAGATTAAACGTAACAATTTTATATGCATTCGTATGATTTCAATTTTAACGATCGCCAAATCGATCGGAAATATGTTTAAAATAACAAAACAAAAAAAAAAACAATGATGTATATGAGTTCTCATATGTACATTTAAACTTTTATTTAATAGAATGTAGACAAAAAAATTAGAGTAGATGCCAAACAGAAGAGTTATAAAGTGTATATTTTTGGTATTTGTTACACATTGGTTATGTGACAAAATATGGCGACGTCATTCAGTCAGTTTCTATCAAAGGAAACGCTATGAAACGCTATTTTAATGTCAACCGTAATGAGATTTGATTATAAATTATACGTATCCGTAAGTCGCCAAAAAAATGCAAAATTGTTCCCGGTAGCAAAAACAGAAGATGCACCTCTTATAAAACATGGGAAATCTTTAACACTGATACTTTCATACTTAGAAATGTACATTTTGAATATGAGTAGAGGTGCTTGAGAAATGCAAAATTAAAGTACACCACTGTAAGTTATGTGAATATTATACAATACTAACAGAAACCTAAATGACAGAAAGTACTCACATTGTTCTCCCTCCCGGCTGAGTGATTCCTTAGAGTTGTTTTTCCCCATAGCATGGACTTTGTCAATATTTATCGTATAACTGTTATAATTTTTACTAATTAACGACGCCATATATCAGAAGAAAAAGTATTTCTCAAACACGTGCTAAATCTTTAGTTTCATGTTGGGTTCATAGATCAATATAAAAGGATCGGTCACAATAGTAAAAAAAGAAAGAAAAACAGCCTCAAGTAATCTTACACCAGAGGTCGCTATCTCTGATTGTGGTTTTTTTTTACGATTGGCACATTTAAACAGAACTTTCTTGGTAGCAAAATAACATTCATTTGCTTTAAAGAAAATAATACTCAGTGCATTTAATCTTTGTCCATTTCATATAAATAATTAATTTCGGTAATTACGTATTATCCCGGCGGTCGCCCAAGACGAGCGATTTTTCACTACTAAGATAAATGCCGAACGCATGAAATTATTGATGGTTTGGAATACGGTTGGCAACAGCTTGCCAGCACAATTGACGAAAAAATAGTTTGGCGGGAATGACCGCCGGTATAATACGTAAGTACTAAGGTGACCATACGTCCCGAATTTAGAGGACAATTCCCAATTTCTGTGCTTATTCGCGGTTTGTCCTCGAAAGGTAAAAAAGCAATTGAGGACAATTTTTAATCATTTCACTGTTTTTTAATTAGATTAGTGTTAATTCATTAATTAGAAAATGTCCCAAATTTTTTTTCAGAACTAACAGCAGATTCCAGAAAATTATCCCCAATAAAATTGACTTCTAATTAGCATTAACGTCAGTCTTACTTATGGGTTATTCAGTTTCTCCCATCTACTTTTCCATTGGCTCATACGCATAAACTTCGAATTGAATTCCTCCATTTCGGTTACATAAAATCAAGAAATTTTCCATATTATTTTCGATGGTAAATTCACTGCCGCCTTTAATAATAATAGTACAGCATGTCTGAGAATTTTTAGACAGTTAAACAAAATTATTTTAATTTATATTACTAGGGACCAAGGCCCCTAGACTCACTACGCTCGCTTTTCGTATGAGACATTCGTCCCCAATGAGGCTTATTCGTAAAAAAGGCACAATTTCAACAGACAAAACTCAAAGATTGGATCAGATAGAATGTTACCGAGCTCCACATTGCCTTATTCTTCCATGTTCCTTGGCACTTAAAATTTTAAACTATTTTTTATTATGTAAAACCTATTTTTAACTATGTAAAATCCATGGAGCATTTTGAGTATTTGCCACGCATGGCAATTTTTTCTAATTTGGCGGCTTACGTATATGTATAGTTAATAATTAGTTCTAAGAAAACAGTACTTCATATGTTTTCTTTGATAAAAACTACGGAACAGCTAGAATGGCTTGCCACCAATGGCGACTTTTCATTATTTGGCGATTTACACATACTCATAAACGATAATTACTTTTCATGAAAGGTTACCTGGAGAACCGTTATCCATATATTCATGTATGTAATCCTTTGCAGATTGGCAAATTTAGCACCAGGAAATATATCATCTCGCCGCAGCAAATATCCAAGCTGTACTATAACTTGTATAATGGCATAGTTAACGCCACCAAATATTTCTACTGGTAGGATATACCCAAGATGAACTTAAACGGCTTTACTATAATTCTAAACTTCTGTTATCGCAACTTTGTGTAACACACTTTGACTTATTTATTTTTCACACACTTTTTAATTTGGCGTAAAATTGGTGTAATTCTACTTAATAGATGCCACTTTCACGAGATTCTACATACTTGGAATTGCTTTGTTGCAAAAGCATGAATGATTTTATGCTCGCGAATGATTTTATGGACGCGAGACAAAAAATAGGAGTCTCGCGTCTCGCAAAATAGCCTAAAAGCTTTGTCTCGTCTCGCAAAAATCCCTATATCGTAATGTTAAAAATGTGTGTCTCGTCTCGCAAAAAAGCTGTAAATCTCTGTCTCGTCTCGCAAAAAAGTCGTCTCGCGTCCATCCCTAATTCTTATTTTTTCAGTTTTTTTAATTAATATCTTGTAAAATAATTCGAATTTCAAAATTTAAATCAATTTATAGGCTTCCTCGGAATTTTCCGAATCTGCGGACACCTTCGTCGAAACTCAAATCCCCACGGTTTCGGAGGAGATAGTAGAACGAGCTTCTGACAGCGACGGCGGCCGTTATAATGGTTTGGGTAGGGATCCCACTCGATGGTCACACTGACCTGCATGTGTTCCAGTGAGGAACTATGACTGGTATGAGATATCGGGAAAAAATCCTTGATGCCTATGTTCGGCCATATGCTGCTGCTATTGGCAATGATTTCATTCTGATAGATGATAATGCTCGACCTCATCGAGCTGTGCTTGTTGAGGATTATCTTGAGAGTCAAGGTTTGGAGCGAATGGAATAGCCAGCTCAATCTCCAGACCTCAATCCGATAGAACATGTTTGGGACTACCTTGGCAGACAAGTGGCTGCTTCAAATCCTCCTCCAAGATCGTTGCATGAGCTGGAACAAGGACTAATCCGTGCGTGGTCTTCGCTCCCTGTTGAAGTGTTCGACAACTTATTGTTAGTTAGCAGCATGGAGAATCGATGCCGCCAGTGCTTAGGGGTGGACACATTCCTTATTAGAACTCATTTTTGTAATGTTTACACCACATGTTTCCACAAAAAGCTTTGATAAACTGTTTTCTCCAAAAGTGGACTTTTCTACCAAAAGTGCTCTTTTGCTTTTACACCATGTTTGTGTTGAATTTATGCAAATTTCTATGTCGTACTCAATAATGAACTATTTAGTGCTCAGTTAGTCCAAATTTTTTGCTTCTATGTTCATTCGTTTCCATATTATTCACAAAAAATTGTACCTTAACTTTTGGCGGGCAGTGTACTTTGAAAAAAATGTACGAACGGAAATCCGTATAATCAGAATCCGATATCTGATAAATTTACGCAAATGCACAGGTAGTCTTCATCTCTGAGTATAATATATGATCACAAGAATTGCTTGTTCAACACTTTTAGCTTCAGTAAGTCAAACAAAGGCATGTATTTCCCATTGAGAAATCTTCATTGTGAAATTTTAAAATCACTTTCAACTTCGACCTTTCCCAGTATTCTAAAAATTTTATTTTTCGTCTCAGTTGCGCTTTTATATCGCTTGAAATAAAAATGCTTGATAGGCTGAAAATATTGCTTCTTGTAGTTCATCTTTAACATAACAATAACGACCCCAGTAACACAATTAGTCCAAAAGACGTTTAAAACACGTTTTTTAACGTCGGAAAACGTGTTTCCAACGTAATTTGAACGTTTTTAGAACTAGTTGTGCTACTAGGGGATACCAATTTTAAAAATAATATGTTGTTGAAATTTATTTAGAACAAAAGCTCATCTGCTTTTTGAGAATTCGTATTTCAAATCTCAAAATCGTGTCTACTTGTTTAATTTCTATCTGACGACATTGAGATTTCTTTTGTGTGTTTGGGGGGGGGGGGGGTGGAGGGAGGGAGGTAACCTGGTAACTTATTTATCTGTTTTTCTCTCTTTTCGTTAAATAAATTTTTTTTTTATGTCAAGTGATTTCTAGCCTCATGCCAAAATGAAATTTAAAAATATCTTAGAAACAATATCAATAAAGTTTAGACCGTTAACTTGAGACGAAGTTGAAGAAGTTAGAATTGAGTTGTCCAAATAGATTCTATCTCTCAAGTAAGCGGTTAAGCATTATTGCAACTGTTCCTACGAATTTTTTTAAATTTCACTTTGTAAAGTGTCCAATAATGACCTGAGGTTACAAAATCCCTGGACATAAAGCAAAATTATTTGACAAAGAGAGAGAGAAAAAAAAAGAACTAAGTTATCAAGTTACCTCCCCCCCCCCCCTCAAAAAAAATTTGAAACAAGGGCTTATTTAAATGGTGAGCACTCTAGGTGTTATCGATAGTTTTAATTGTATAATTTAGTGAGGTCTATGAATGCTCAGTTGAAACACCATAATTAATCTTTTCTCCGATAGATAATTATTGAAAAGGTTAATATACTTGAACAATGGTGTGATAACATTTCATATAGATTTCCGATTAAGTCATTTTCTTCTCTTGAGCCCGATAGTGAAAAGTATTGGGAAACAAAATTTCTTAAACACTTCAAACATTATCCAAAAGAAATATCAATTTGGTATATGATGCTTGTCTCAACTTAAAATAAATTTGTTGTAACTGAATCCTTTATATCGATTGCTCATAAAAAGCGGAAGTAAAAAAAAAAAAAAAGACTTTTGGCTATTTTATTAATGGTTTACTGTTTATTTATCAAATTTTTTTTAATTTTGAATCTCGATATTCGACAGCCTTTTAAATACCTTTTTTACTTCAATAAGTAGTGATCATGCCGTACTACACGGTAAAAAAAAATTCGGAAACGTTACCCCAAAAAATGGGGCAGCTCTTGTAGTTTAAAATTGCGGAAACGTTTCCGAACCATGCGGGTAAAGTATTTAGAAACGTTTCTGCATATGTCGGAAACTTATTTACCTATTTTCCTGCATTTTAGGTAAGGTTTCTGGAAAAGATGGGTAACGTTTCTGTATATTTTGGTAAAATATTGAGTAACCTCTCCGTGTATTTCGGAAAGGTTTCCGAGTATTTCGGAAAGGTTTCCGAATTAACGAGTAACCTTTCCGAGTTTTTCAGAAAAAAGTAACATGCACTAGATGAAGCGTTTCGAGTATCTTAAACTAGATGGCAGCACCAAACTCTGTCGGAAGGAGCGGTGAGGACTAGCGATCAGAATCGAACGCTGGACCTACGCATTCGGAAGAAAGCACGGTACCACGACGCTGCGGTTTTCTTGCCGAATTTTGCTTTAAAAGTAAACTGACTGCTGAAAAAGTTATTTGTGGTACGGCTTGTTTTGGAAACTTAAAATTTTTTTGAAGTATTTTGTAAATGGAGAGAAAATACCATAATTAATAAATATAAATTAAAAATCTTAAATCTTTTTTCTTCCACATAAATTATTTTCAGGAGATAATGTGCTGTTTTATTTAAGTATTCATCCGGCGACGTCACCTGGTGACTGGTCACAAATAAACTTCACAATGACCACACAGTGAAGTTACATCACTCACAAGTTACCAGACATTTATTATCGCATGGGCAAATCAGGACTTTGCCCAGGGCCCCCAGTTTCAAATGTTGTTCTGAAATATTCTTTTATATGTCAAAATATTATGAAAAAGAAAACAAATTTTATAGATGGGGACCCCCAAATTCATCAATGCCCGGGGCCCCTGTTGGTCATAATCGGGCTGTGCAAGAAGTTACAGTCCTGTGAAAATTGTGACCCTCTGTGACGTCACAGCGACTCTTTTGTGACCATCTGTGCTATTAGGGAAGATGCGTTCACTGTTATCCCTCTGTCTCTTGGCACTTGGCGCATGCGCGCGAAGTCCCAAATAAAGATTTCCTTTCGCCCGTAAATACTTTACCCCGAAATATGGGTTAGGTTTCCGAAATCGTGAGTTCGAGTAGAGCATCGGTAGGTTACGCTATACTTTCGGAAACCTTTCCGCTGTAAGTATGTAACGTTTCTGAATTTTTTTACTGTGTAGTCTGGAAGATTCTATGAATGATACTCATAAGCCTTCAAATGCATGAGTACCACAAATTATTTACTATATGCCGAGGTGTTTTACGAGGCTGCAACTTGAAAAACTGTCTTATTTGGTCGAAAAAATAAGAATTAGGCATAACACATTTATTTATTCAATTTCCTTTCTGTTTTTTTTTTTTTTTTTTTTTTTTTTTATGTGAAACGTTTTTAAAATCACACACGGGTGTGAAGCCAGAAAAGTGGACCGTAATGAAAAGGTCTATATCGTCTTCATAATTAAATTAGTCTTTGAAACATAACTACAGTGTCTTTATTTAGCTTTTATAGTCAGCTCGCAGTTATGACCTTGAGTTTTAGTCCGAGGCGACCAGGGTGGTGGAAGAGCCCTGTCTTCCCAGAGATCGGCAATGGTAAACCTAAAGTTTATTGCTTTTCTCCCCCTCATCCCCCGTTGTTTAGAGAGGGGGAGTACAGTTTCAGAGGGGGAGTACAGGACGCTCCCTTATACTCTCCCCTCCGTTGGAAATAAAAATAATTACTGCTTGCTCGGCAATGCTCTTTGAAAGCAACTACAGAAGCAGAGTTGGGCAAAATACATAAAAAAATGTATTTTCGATGCAAAATACAAATTACATTTATTCAAACACAAAAAATTGCAAAATACAAAATGCTTTCTAAATTGAAAAAATGCAAAATACATTTATTTTCTTAATACATACAAAATACGACATACGTCTAAAACTTCAATTAAGTAAAATTTTCTACAGAAACTTCTAGTTTATTTTATTCCAGTGTATTTTAAGATGAACAAACAAATGTAATAGTAACTTTTTTTTTTTTTTACATATACATAAGTTTTTCCTGGAATAAATTGCATTTTAAAAGGCATGAAAGCAAAAATGTGTGACAAGTATTTATTGAACGTTATTTTTCAGTGATAATGAATGGAATTGAAATATAAAATTATTTATATTTCTACTTTAAAGGCCCTTGCAAATATCCAGAGACATGTCGCGGCTACAATGTATTTGAACGGGGAAATTCGACATGGTTAGGAAGCTGCGACACTTGGGGTGTCCTCTACCGAACAATAGATGGGGGATGTGCGAAACCGCAATATTATTCACGGTCCCCAATTATCTTTTGTTGGTTAATACCGGAGTATCACCACCTTTTTAAAGGAAATGGTTACACTATTGAAGAATTGGTTCCGCTATTGGCACCCTACTGCTAGCGTCCCGCGACATGTCTCTGAGCCTTACCATCGCACAGTAGTTATGTCACTAAAAATGGTAGACTGCCGAAGAGTGAAGGTCCCGGGATCGGGTCCCATCGAGCAGCTGTCGATCTAACAGTCTTGATTTTTGGTAGGTTTTTTCCAGATGTAACGTGAATACGCTTTAGAACCCCTTAGAAAGTTCTCCTACCAAGGCACCTTCCCATCCTTGGCAGATTGCCCTAGCATAGCGTTGCCATAATCACGCAAACACAAGATACATTCATATATTACTACAAAAGATTATATTATTACAAGATTGTGATGGAGGAGTGGAACAATATCAGCCTTGATGTTTTAAGAAAATGACTTTCATCTTTGAAATCAAGATGTAATATGATGGTTCAAAGAAAGGGCTATCAGACTGAACACATTAGAAAATAAAATTCTTATATTTATTTCTATATATATCTTTGCAAAATCGTTACAAAAATGTGTAAACACCCTCTGTAGGGTACTTGCGGGAAACCCCGAAAAAAAAAAAAATGTGGAATATTACTTAAATGAAATTAATTTACGTTTCACAAATCACCCGTGCATGAAGATTTTCTTAACATTAAACTTTTAAACGCCTGTGTCACATTGCTGAAGAGTTCTTTAAGGGAATTACAAAAAATATTTAACATGAATTTAAGAAAATTCTTTTAAAAAGAATTTAACAGTTTTTTTTTTTTTTTTTTTTTTTTTACAATGTTCTATATACGGTTAATGGGTCAAATATTTCAGGCTCTACAAATACTCAAGAGAACACATTAAATTACGATATATGTTTCCGAAAAAAAAAAAATCTAATTTTCTCTTTTCTCTGACCAAAAGTTTAAATTGTAGAATGTCTAAAACTTTAGAGGATTTTTCGAACTACTTATTAGTTATTAGCATCAGATATTATTAAATTTATACATTTATGCATAACTTGCAACTATCTTTATAAAATAGGAAAACAAATGTCAATTTATGAAACTAAACTCTTCGAATAATTTGTTGGATTCAATTAAAATATTCAGATAATTTACTTTGATTTTCAGGTAGAAATTAAACCTTCATAATGTGTGAAAGATTATTTTAGTACGTGTTTTGATACTATCTGTGCAGTTTCTAGGACA
Source organism: Cheiracanthium punctorium (assembly GCA_038373885.1). Taxonomy (NCBI): domain Eukaryota; kingdom Metazoa; phylum Arthropoda; class Arachnida; order Araneae; family Cheiracanthiidae; genus Cheiracanthium; species Cheiracanthium punctorium. Next base: position 56,391 of record JAWZYV010003261.1, on the reverse strand, counting down.
ACTATAAAATGGAAGCGCCATGTCACGTGCTCCGAATACCCAGCCTAAAATAAGATCCTGCGTCCACAACTAAAATGAATAAGTAAATTTTGAGGTAAATATATGTAAATAGTTAACGCAATTTTCTTCCTTCAAATTTCCCTTCTTTTCTTTTTTTCCTTCCTTCCTGAGACAGTGAGCGCACGCATTTTAAATTAAAATTAGCGAATTTTAAAATCGTGAAAAAAAAAAGAATAAAATATTACATTTTTTTTTTTCAAAACAAGCGATAGTAAGTGCGATGCTTCTAGCGTTTTAAAATATTTTTCTAAAGACTAGTTTTAATTATTGCTGCTGATAAAGGAACTCTTATTATAACCCTTGCTAGACATCTCCGAATGACACTGGCTGGAGTAATTTATGGGTTGCTATCTTCCCGCTTTTGCCATCCCCACTTTAGAACGGGGGCCATCCTCGTGATATTTTCCGTGAGTCTAGATCTGCAGGGTCACGCACTGATCGTTCTTGAAAAGGGGGTGAAATTGTTGGCGATCTCTTGGCGTGCCGATGTGTGGGAAGTAACCTGGAAGAGCAGCACAGCGCAAAATGACCGAAACCGGCTATCTCGCTCCTTTTTATGAGCACTTTCCAACAAGGTTGAAAAGTTTTTATGATTTCGGTTTGTCTGTCTGTACGTGCTCTAATTCGCGTAAATATGCATCGATTTCTACGAAATTTATGTATGTTATTCATATCTACAGTACCGTGTACCCTATAGAAATGATCTATGGAGCACTTATAGTTTTTCTACAGGAGCACTCAAAATATTCCCAATACATTGCGCTCTATGGGAAGTTATTCTTTAAAGCGTATTATCCTTACTATACAGTTGCGCTGTGATCAAGATAAAACTCTTTACGCTATTACTGCAAAGAGATTACAAAGTTGACACAAAAAGCTTAATAACATCTAAACTGTTTTGCGATCCACTTGAAAATTTCCGTAATTATGCACAAAAATAAAGAAAACAATCTGCGCTACTTTAAAAATCTGAAAATCCACACGTTCCCTCAGTTTTAAGCGATTTTTCGCTATTTTCAGCTCCGAGAGTCAAAAAAGTGAATCATCTGCGTGTCAAAATTGCCGAATTCAAGTGAAAATGACGTCATACAATTGGGAGGATTCCAATACGTTTAAAATAGTTTTTCCAGATAACAAAGTTCAAATAAATCGTCTGCATGGATATTTGAATGGCTGAGTACAGAAAACGTAATCTTTCGACTGCAAAAATCCGCGCGTTTCCAGAAGAGGATGAAATTCGATTTGGGTCTGTAATAAAAATTGAATATGAATTTATTTATTTTCGGGGGATGAAAATTAAATATATTGAATGTAGGCATATTTTCGTCAAATGATTTTTCTAGCGCCCGTTGTAATTGCCTCCACAACGGGCTTTGACATCTAGTTTTTGAGATATTCTGCTATTTGAAATGAGACAAAATTGGATGTTATTAAGGATTACAAGATGAAGCTTTCCACCGAAAATGGTGTCTGTTTCCTCAGGAGCACTCAAAATAATTTCAATTCAATACGGTCAATGGCAGTTTAGAGACAGGCATCTATTTAAAGCTACTTATACTAAAAATACTATCCTACAATATGATTAGCTAATAATCTGAAGAGGATTGTGTGCCCCCCTCAAAAGTTGAGCCCAAAAGTCGGTGACTTTTGCGATAATTTGCCAAATATGGTGTGAAAAAAAATGCTTTAAAAAATGAACCGAACTATGCAATATTTTCATTATTTGGTGACAAATCGAAAAAGGCGTTTACGTATTATCCCGGCGGTCATTAACACTAAACCCTTTTTTCCTCAAATTTGCTGGTAAACTGTTGCCAATCGTATTCCGAACCATGAATAATTTCATGTGTCAGGCATTTATCTTGGCCGAAAAGTTGCTTGTCTTGGCGGACCGCCGGGATAATACATAAGTACCTCGAAAAAATGTCTAATGTGATTATATTAAGCTATGACGATTTCTTTGGGAATTTTGAAAATTCGTTTCTCGCGCTGTAATTTACCGATTTTGAGTGTGGTTTTTTTTTTTTTTTTTTTTTTTTTTTTTTGTTAAGGAATGGCTAAGAGCTATCTGCCTAGAAGTAGGAAGGGGTCCCCGGCCGACGAAAATTCTGTAATGCGTTACAACCCATAACGGGTTAATGGATTTGCATGGAACAAAATAGCAAACTGATTCTTTTGCGCGTTGAAAATTAATTTTAGACTGTTAACCCTTTAAAGAAGAAATTTCTCGCTCTCCGTATTTGTTCGATACCGTTATGTTGTATAAAAGGAATATTTATATTTTTAACTTACCATCAAGTTTGTGAGGTCTTTATGATTTCGATTATTTGTCAGTTCTGTGGTCCACCCGCCCAGTGTTCTAACTGCTGTAAATATACACCAATTTGTGCGAAATTTATGTTTTTTTCTATGTACAGTACCATGTACCTTATTGAAAAATGGTGTAAGCCACATTTATAGTTCTTTTACAGGAGAAAAAATCCAATACATCGCACTCTATGAGCAGTCATTCTTGAAAACGTATTTTAGAGATATTCGGATTTCTGAAAGGAAACAAAGTTTGAATATATATCACTACGGCTCTCAAAATAATGCTTTCCATTGAGAATAATATTTGTATTATTAATAGTTCTTCTACAGGAGCACTCAAAAAAATTCCAATACATTACAGTCTGTGGCATTTGAGCGACACTAATACATTTCTTGCAGAAGACAATGTGTATAAAATTTTTATATTCTTCAATTAAACGTCAAAAAAATAATTAAAGGTTTTTTACAGGGTCTCATAAAATTGCATTTATAGTGATAATACAATGCTATCTTATCTCCGAAATCTCGACAGTTTTAAGGAAAATACATCGCGAAATTTTGTGGCAAAAATATTTTTGTGTTGGAAAGGGTTTTATAATCTATGCGTGTGGCATGATTTATTTTTCTTGTTCAGTGTAACTCATGACTCAGACGAGGTAGCGCGGTGATGCTTTCGTGTGCTTATAAAGTTTATTTGAACCGATCGATTGAAATTAAAATTAAGTGTAAGTTGGACATTATTTATAAATAAAATATAACCATGAAGTGTATAAGAAATTCAATAAGTCGGTCTAAGCCGTGCTAGAGACACCCAGATACTTAAATCAAGGCTATCGTTGGAAAGAGGTGATTATGGGCTATGCACAGGTGCCCCTATGTCCGGTGCCGAGCGAGTGAGACAGTGTCAGGAGTGTCTGAAAGCTGCCGATTCACGCGTAGTGAACAACGCCGACTCCGCAAGCATCTCTGCCTCAGCCACCGACTCAGCGAACACATCTACTGCTGCTGCTGACTCTTAAGCACCTCTACCTCTGCAGCCGACCTTACGAGCACCGGTACTACTGCTGTGGAGATACCACCGATTCATTCGTTGAACCTGCCACGGCACACTTAGCAAACGATACCCAGTGGCGCAGTGAGGGGGGTGCAAGAAGGTCTATCTTGCCCCGGGCGCCGCTCGCAGAGGGGCGCCAAATAGTCACTAAGACAAAGAAAATTTGACAAAAAATATGTGGAGGGGGCGCCAAAGAGGTATGTGCCCAGGGAGCCAGTTTTACTCGCTACGCCACTGACGACACCGTTCCCGCGAGCACCTCTACCGCTGCTGTATATATACCAATGGATATAACGAATGAAGACAGAACCCATACATCTGTTGAATCCGCCACCGAACTGTGGGACGTGAGCATCAGTCGAAGTGATGCAATGAAAAATCGTTCGCATGCAGCAGTCAAATGCGCTTCAAAACGGTATACGAAGCCATGCCGCCTTGTCTATCGTACAGAGTTAGCGATCGAGGTTCCAGAGGGAAAGTGAAAGAACGAAGTCATTCTTGCTTTAACTTTTTATCTTTAAAACTTAATGCGACTCGCTCTCAAAAAAGTTTCACGTTAAACCAAAGGCCATGTGCCCTGGCACAGATCACCCCCCATTTTTACTTTCCGAACATATACCATGTAAGGAAAGTATTGTAATCATGAAAAAATTCGACTTCGAGGTTTTGGTGTATTTACACGCTTTGAGGTATTCTGAATTCATTTATGCTATTTTTACGAAATGTGTGTGTGTGTGTGAGTGAACACGATAGCTCCTAAACAGGGAATTCGATTGAGCTCAAATTGGGTATATATGTTATAAACCACCGTCGCAAGACCGGTATTGATTTTGATGTGTATAGGACAAATAGTTTTTCTACAGGGCTACGACAAAGATTTCTTTTACAGTATGGTCTACGGGGGGGGGGGAAATTCTTGAAAGCGTGTTAGCGTTTAAACGGTACATTCGATTCAGCTCAAATTAGGTATACATGTTATAAACCACCATCGTAAGACCGATATTGATTTTGATGTGTATAGGACTTATAGTTTTTCTACAGGGCTACGACAAAGATTTCTTTTACATTATGGCCTCAGGGAGGAAACTCTTGAAAGTGCGCTATTGTTTAAACGGTAGTTTCGATGGAGCTCAAATTCGGTATATATGTTTGAATTATTAATCGATTAAAATTTATTTAAATGCTTGGTAATGATCTTAATCGTAAGTGTTCGGAAAGTCGAGTGGAGTTACTCCAGATTTTTTTTTCTTCTAATTTTCTCATTTGCGATAAGCGATCATAGATCGTGTGTAAATTGCGTTGCCAAATTTCCTCAAAAGGAAAAAAAAATCTGTTCTAGCATAATGAGAAAGTCAATCTGACTGTTACTCAACTTACAAATAGCTTGCGTGACAGGTGCACGCTACCTTCTTTTTGTATTTTTTTAAAAATCTGGCAACATCACAAAAACAATAAATCATTATATGGAAAACATGAATTGATTGTTTGATTTTCTTTAGTTTTTCTTCCGTATAAATCTACAAATGAAACTCTATTCAAATAACAAAGAATATGAATTTTTAAAATAATCCAAAACATTATTGACCTCATCTTGCTACAAAATATAAGAGCTCTTTAAAGACAATTGTAAGTTATTATTACAAAAACCTATAAAGGAAAATTTATTCTTCTCTATGCAGTATCATATTCATAAGGGCAGGGGGTTCATTTATTTGATTTCCCCCCCTCATAAAATTTATGAAGAAAACCAAGATTGTTTGACGCTTGACATTTCATCATTTCCAAAGAGAAGTATTGATGCTTCTATTTTTAGAATTAAGGAAAATATAATTTTTTCTAGAAAAGAGGACTTCACATCTTTGATTTTAAGAATGCATATTCAATATATTTTCCCCTCTTTCTGTTTATTATGTATGATCATGTTTTATACTTTTTAACTGAATTCAAAACAGTGACATATTTAAGTAATTAGAACTAAATATAATGAACACTATCATTAAAAATATTATAGACTATAATCTATAGTAACTGAGCAATAAAGCTCGCAAAAAATTCTAAATTTCGAACTTTACTAAACTATGTTTCTTTCCACTTTACATCACAATAACTTTGTAATTCTTCAATGCACAGTGAAAGTCCTCAAACAATTGCTGTAGAGAATTTAATTACCTACAAAATCTATATATACATACATACATATTTACATACACACACACACATATATATATATATATATATATATATATATATTTAACGACAGATGAGACGGCGGGGGTGAGAATTTAAAAAAAAAGGAAAGTAGCGTTTTTTCAAGTTTAGTTGAACTTTTTTTTTTCAGTTTTACGCTAATAACTTTGAAACGGCCATTTTTTGTTAAAACTCCACAGTTAAAAAATCAAAGAGTATAAAATTCTCCGTGGAATTAATTTCTAAAGTTTGGTTTTGATCCATAACATCATCAACATTGACTGTCGGAAATTAAAACATTTTTTCTGTTTTCCAGTAAAATCCAATAGAGGGGCTTTTAAACGCCAATCACTTTAAAACAGCTGATCTAAACAAGAAAAATCTCATGCTGTCGAAGTTGGAGAGCATCAAACTTTGCATTCAGTGAGTATTTTTATTCACGTGAGTAAGTAAATATGGAAATTTTTCCATGTTCTGTTTTACCTACAACATAGACATTTCTCCCTCTTTCCGATAAACTTATCTTCTAAATAACAAGTAGCTCCCATTATGTTCATAAATGAACATAACTATTATTTTACACCATTTCGTTAGTTCTAACATGTTTGTAGAAAATGTATTGCATAATATATTTAGGTAAGGGAAAGTGGCCCAAAATGACCCTAGCAGGCAAAACGATGTTTTCTTAGACAGTTGGCAGCGCTATCTACCAGGAAACATATAAACTAGTTGTGCCAAGTCAAGAAGAAGCAATGGCGGTATTTAAGTGGTCGGTGTAATACGTGTCTTAGTAGAATTCTTCAAAAACTGGATTTTATCATATCTCTTATACGGAAAGCACTAACTTTCCTATTTATTTAGAAATACAGTCTTTAATGTGCAGAAATATTACTTGGTTCGCTGAATAATGCTTTTAGATGTGAATGAAATTTGCTAAGTTTGTTATGTTTCTCGGCGTGTTCCAGTGATATAACGTAAAGTGGGAAGCCATATTGCCGGCTAAAATGATCCCATGCCTGAAAAAACTCTAGTTCCGGGTCCTAGGCGACATGGCAGCCCTTCAACCGTTTTCAAAATGCGTAACTCCACATTAAACTATTTTATTTATTTCTGCATTTATTGTTGGCCATAACTTTTTAATTATAATTTTAAAATATCTAGCTTATAATATAAGATATATAAACTCGATAGCAGGAAAAGATGACCTTTATATATTTGTTTAATCTGAACCTGACTCACTTATTGGATGTAATATTCATTGTGGAAGCAAATGGATAAATTTATGATTTTTTTTTCTATCTAATCTACGCCCTTTATTATCTTGTTAATTTGAGAAAAGTTTTTTAAGCATTTAGTCCTTCTCCATTGTTCTTCGTTTCGGTGAGGTGATTTCTTTACATGATATTCTTGTAAGAAAAGACGTAACACAGCATGCACTCAGAGAAAATCTGGCTCAAATTGCACTGCAGTTTGCAAAAACTGTTCAGAAATTTCGTGACGAACACTCCCCCAATTGAGATTAGTGATAAAGACCGTGCTGAAGCAAATAAAGAGCTCGATGTTTAAGTTGATAATCAAGATGATGTTGAATCAGTTTGCTCGATACCGGAAATTTAGGATAAACCTGTGCTTTCTAAACGTAAAAGACTCATGTAATTAGACTCATATAATTAGTTAATTAGTTTGTAATTAGTTTCATGTAATTAGTTATGAGCCTACCCAGATCGCCCCAAGATAAACTTTTTCATGACATAGTCGTGAAAAAGATTATCTTTGGTAGGTGACGATCTGGGTAGGCTCATCTCTGTACTAATCTTGACAAACAAATGATATCTGAAATCGTTTATCCCATGAATACCTAACCACCTAAATACATTAAGTATATACATTTTCTAGAAACATATAACAACCGAACAAAGTGATGTAAATAATAGTTATGGTCATTCGTGACTATAATAGGGCCAACTTGTGGCTTAGAGGTTAAATTATATGAAAAAATGTCTACGCTGAGGGTAAAACAGAACATGGAAAATATAAAAATTAAATAAATAACCTCATTGAATGGAAAATTCGATGCTCTGCAACTTTGAAAGGATGAGATTTCTCATTCAGATCAGCCGCTTTGTAGTTAACCCTTTAACGCGCAGTGTTCCCGCTCTGGAAACACCCAACTCTGACGTTTTGACTGTTTTCAGTCACGAAGAATAGATTTGATTTCTATAAAAATAGTTGCGGGTGACATAGCTCCACGAGAATCCTTTACTTTTTAGCACGTCCTTTCCCGTAAAAAAAGGTCACAATTATTTTTAATAGCAGTGACATCTGCTGAAAAATGGAAGAATGAGAAAACAGTTCGATAGACTGCCCAATGCTGAAAAAAGGGCAGCCGTTGCCATCGCTCGACTTAACTGCCAGCAAGATGGCGTACGATCGATACGTTCATTGTTTGCCACAGATCTAGAGACCCTTTTTTGACGCAGCTGGCTGTGCCGCACAGCCTTTTTTACTAAGCCAATTTTACTAAGTTCGGAATTTAATTATTGTTTTAGGAGCAACATACCTCCGTTAATGTAGATCACCCAAAGAAACTTCAAATACTAAATCTGTAGATAATTTTGTCGTCTACAATTCGTCAACTTACTTTTTGGCGTTAAGATATACCAGAAAGAAAATATATTCCAAAAACTTTTAAAAAGTCCGAAAATTCTGAACGTTTTTGTTCTCTGAAAATTCTTCTCTTGCCGTAAGAAGTCGGAAACTTGGTTTTACATTACTCACAGCATACCGAACAAGATTCAAAAGAAAAATGTTCTACCCTATTTTTTGCAAGATGAGATGTACTTCTACAGAATGTCCCATAATTATTCGGAAACTCTTTAAGAGGAGGTAGGGCAGGTAATAAGGATTCAGAATCACATAGAAATGTGGGGTCGGAAACGTCGTCTTCATGTAGCTTCTAATAATCATTTTGGAAGCAGTGCTGAAATGATAGTGATTTTTACGACCATTGTTTGTCAAAAACTAATGCCTCTTTCACAGAAAATCCGTGACTAAAATTAATAGTTTAAAATTTTTATTTCATTTCATTGATGAAATTTTGAGACAAGCTCATTGTCCATGAAACTTGGTTAAGAAATTAGACAAACGCTGCAGCTCTTTTCCCAAAGTGATTATTAACAGGTAAGGGAAAACGGCCCTTCCGACCCCGAATTGCTACGTGATTCCCATTCCTTATTATGTGCCCTGCCTCTCCTTAAAGTTTGTCTCAAGCGTTAAGGAACACCCTGCACAATGGATTAATCTGCTATATGTCTAATACTATTTTTTTAAAATAAAGTCCATTCTTTCACATTATATAATAATTAACCTGTATTATTTCAGTTAGTATTTTTCTGAAATATTTAATCCTACTTTTCTTTATCACAGATAAAGTTTATTAAAATATTACAAAAAAATTTCCTTCAAAAACTACTTTTTGTTCCCGCAGCAACGTCCATTAAAATTTTATTGCACGCTCAGGATCAATGAATTTTAATAACTCATTGTATGCCCTCCGCTCCCTACCTTTTTTTTTTAAACGAAATACCAAATCAAAGTTTTCAAAAATTTCTTAGTTGAGCTTTGTCTTTAAATTATTCATTTTAAAGGCGAAACTTTCTAAAAGAAAATCCCAAGAACTCAGAAGTCTATTGTTATCACTAATTAAGGAGCGTGCGGCAAACACCTTTTGGAGAACCACGAGCAGTAATTATCCTGAACCAGAGTAAACACTACGACTTTTGAATTCTAAAGGAATGTACAGGTTAAAACGCTTTTAGAGAAGCGTGCGCTGATAAAAGTGTTTGATAAGAAAGGGGCATTAGTCGAAAAGGATTTAAAACTGCACGTAATTTAGCTGAAGAATATATAAGTAGTAAACAATTAGAAGAGAAAATGATAGATACTATTGCGTTTGAGTTTGAAACTCTCGTAAACAAACATTAACCCTTTAACGCGCAGTGTTCCCGCTCTGGGAACACCAAACTCTGACGTTTTGACTGTTGCCAGTCCCAAAGAATAGATTTGATTTCTATAAAAACAGTTGCGGGTGACATAGCTCCACGACAATCCTTTACTTTTCAGCACGTCATTTCCCGTAAACAAATGGTCACGATTATTTTTAACAGCACTGACATGTGCTGAAAATGGAAGAATGCGAGAACAGCTGGATAGATTGCCCAATGCTGAAATAAAGAGTAGCAAGTTGGGTACGGTGGAGCCTGGGGCTCTACCACCATAGAATTGAAAAGCTCTAGGTAGCGGATAAATCGAGCCTTCTCTTCTCATGACGTCACGATCCGATAATTATCCAATGTATCCTAGCATGATCCTATCGTAATTGTTTCTTTGTCGTATTCACTAACGGAAATAATGCTGTTTTTCCCCGACACGTTAGATGGAGGCGAAACTTGCATTCCAGTACCGGAGAGTACAAGATGGGTGTGTTTTTATTGTGTGTAGTATCATGGAGTGTCAAGTACTCCCACAAAAGGACCCCTTTTCACTGGCCGGTGGGTTTGTCGAAAACCGGCTTCCACTCTTGATGGATGTCTCTCGAGTCTTCGAAAATTCTGAAGACAAGGTCGTTTTAGAAAAAGAAAAGAAAAAGGCTTGTGTTTTGATTGGTTGATGGGTCTCAGTTTCCAGATAGACCTAGCATGTACAAAAATACTCGATTTTTTTATTCGACACTCATCGTGCAAGCACCGAATGGCGAGTCGCGGCTATTTATCCGAAGTATTTTGACTATCCGAGAGCGAGAAATATCCGTCACTGATATTTTACGATACCATGGAGGTAGAGCCCCTGGAGATACAAGTAACCTGAAAATCGAGTGTTTTGAAATACGAGCTATCATTAGGTTAATTTCTGGACTAAGGTTACGAACCAGAGTTCCAGATACGAGCTGCCTACGAGTGAAAGTGAGAAATTGGATTTTCTTTTTTACAGTATGTGCGTCGAGGAGGAAGTGCTCCCCACCCCCCAATCTTTACCTCAAAATCCTTTCATTTAAAACATTTATTTCGAAATTTTAGAAAAAAAACTCCTTTTTTACTTCCTTGTACGATGTAAAAGGAAGTATAGCGATCGCGAAAAATTTCGGTATGCAGGTTTTGATGAAAAAATCGATTTTGAATATCTTTGTATTTACTAAAAAAAAAAAAAATTCCCCTATACACTGGGTGGTGTTGTTTTTAGGGTTTTTTGGGTTTTATCAGTCTTAGGAATTTTATCCTTTCTTTCTTTTTCTTTTTCTTTTTTTCTTTTCTTTTTTTTTTTTTGTGTGTGTGTGTTGTTGTTGTTGTTGTTTAGTTAAGGATGGTGAATTCAGAGTGTCTGAAAAATATTCCTTATTAATCTGCTACTTAAAGCAACTAATTAAATAAAAATAAATTCTAGATGAAAAAATATATAAATCTTTAATATTAAGATCAAAGTACTATACTAGTGCTGAACTGAAACATAAACTAATATTTAGTTGTTGATAAAAAAAATCTTATTCATTTTAAGTGATAGGCATTTAAAAAAGAAAAAGAAAGAAAAAAGAAAAGAAAAAAAAAGAAAAAAGAAAAGAAAAAAGAAAAGAAAAAAGAAAAGAAAAAATTTAGAAAAAGTTTCTCTGTAAATTACATTCTAAAAAATATTAATTGATGAAGGATTGCTTTTTTTTTTTTTAGATGTTTGCGTTTTATTTATTTATTTTCCATGGGCGGGCACTGGCCATCAGCTTTTTTTACCACTACTAAGCCCCGAACCACTGTCCATTTTATTATGGGAGCACCTAATGGGCTGCCAGAATTACACCCTATGAAGGGTCGGAACATTTAACGCCCAAACCTGGAATCGAACCCAGACCCAAAGAGTGACAGAATGGTTTCTAAGCCACTACGAACCTGGGCAGCAGCATTTTAAAATGTGTTGCTGTATTTTTAAGCATAGTAAAAAAGATTTTGAATAACATCTCATTAGCCTGAGGTAAATAGGAAATTCCAGTTTACCCCTTTCAAAGCATTCCTAACTCACTTATTCAAAGAACAATGAATAGGAATATGAAAGATAAGAACAATTTCATACTTTCCCACCTGCAAGGGTTGTTAAATGCCTGGGTTTTTTCAGAAAAAGCCCAACCTACTCGTTGTTTTTTTTTTTTTTTGCGGGGGGGGGGCGTTATCAGGTCTTTTCGGGTTTTATAGGTTTTATCTGTTGTTTGGGGTTTTTATCAGGGTTTTCGGGCTTTATCCTGGTTTTTAAGAGAAAGGATGGGATGGGTTAATAGCATTTCCGTAATTTCAGTAGGAGACATTGATTCGAACGATGAAGGAAAGAATTGAACTCGTATCTCAAGGTACGTCTGCATTATTAAGCAATCGCTTTTTATCAGTGTGAAATTGCAACGTATTTATAGAACAAAAAGTTAAATGATGCAAAAGTATGGATTATGAAAGTCTTTCCAAGATAAATTTCTTGTTGTTTCATACATTACTGCATAGTAGAAAAATTAACGAGGCAGACAACGTCATTCGAGCTTTAATCGAATAGCTGCCATAAAAACCAGCACACGTGTGGATAGTTTTGACACTGCGGAAGATTAAGGTGACCATACGTCCCGTTTTTAGGTGGCTTGCCCCGTTGTCCCCAAGCACAGCTTTGGGACACCGAAATGTCCCGTTTTTAGAAAGAGAGCAACTCATGGTAAGGATTTCAATAAAGGTCGCTTAAAATCTAAAATCATACAACGGCAGTGTCTGTAAAAAACAACAACAACAACAAAAAACTAACCTCCCTCTCTCTCCTCTCGAGACGCAAAGAAAACGCCGGTTGTTGTGTTTGTTCTTTTAATATTCTTTTTTTGTCAACTATTTCAGTTTATTTAATTTTTTTATTTCTTTTTTTAAATTCATGTTCCTCTTTTGCTTATTCCTCCCCCCCCGCGATCTCCACTTTATTCCCCCTTTTCACCCTGGTTCTCTGAGAGTATTTTTCCTTCCGAATGATAACTTCCTTTTTTCTGTGTGTCCCTTTGTTTACATTAATCACTTTTCTACCTTCCTGCCTTGTGTCGGATGGTGTTTTTGAAGTCGAAGAAAAGCCTACCCCTTGTACCACCCGAAACGTACATCGCAGTATTTTTATAGTATATGTGTGTTTTAGAAAAGATTTGTTTTTCATTTTATTTTGGAATTAACATTAACACAAGCTTTTTGCGCGTTTTCTTAACAACTAAAAGATACCCAGACCTGAAATTCAGTTTCACTACACTATTACCTTAAAAACAGTAGATGTCCCGTTTTGAGGAAGAAAATAAATACCCTACTGCCAAAAAAAGTAGTAGATGTCCCGTTGGGAAGGAAAAAATAAATGGTCACGTTACGGGAGATCCATAAATGTTATACACAACATTTTCAGTAAAGAACTTTCTGAAGTAAGTGACAATACCATGCGTACGTCAATTTAGAGAAAAGAATCAAATTCAAAAATTTCTGTAATTGAAAACCACTTACTTTCTTCAGATGTTAAATATCTGTGACATTAACTATGCTAATAGAATTTGTACTTGAATTATGTAATCTTGTAAAATTTATAAAAATTTCCAAGTATGGTACTTTAGAGAGCTGCATTAAAATAATGAAAAAAATTTAAACAAGTAAGTACACAGAATTTTAGATTATAGATTAAAGAAAAACAACTAAATTATAAAAGAAGAATCACTTAAAAAAATCTGTTTTGGCCTTTTTTTAATAAAAAGATTTTAATTAAGAGCTCTGTTAATAAAATTTACAGCTTTAAAAATAAATTATAGCAAAGAGTTATTAATTTTATATTGGATGAAGTAAATATTTATGAAGAATGAAAAAATAATATTAAAAGACTGGCTTATGAAATTTCAAAATGGGATTTTGTTAAACACTAGTAGTGCCTTAATTAAATTTTTAGTCTCAATCGATTAAAAGGTTTCCGGCAAAGTTTTCCTGTATTTCTGAGGAGACCAAATTTGTTTTATTTTTATTCAGAGCTTCTTAGATAATAAATAAAAATTGTACAATAAATAATAATTTAGATTTTTAAAAATGCAATCATAATCCCTATTATTTAAATCATTTCTGTAAGTGATGGTACATTACAAAATTTCAATTTTAAATAACTTCATCTGAAAACCATCTTATGCTGACAAAAAATTATGTTTAGTATTTGATTACGGAAATTAACATATACATAGTTCATATATAAATGATAGGTCAGAAAAATGGCAGTTTTTAAAAAATTAAAAATTGAGATCAATAAATTGTTTAAAATTAAAATTCATGCAATACCAACTAAATACTGAAACGAACGTGGTTTTTGCAAATAACCTTCAAATATTAAACGTTAGTAAGGCATTATCTACTTCAAGTATAAAATTAAACAAGAATAAAGCCTTGCCCTATAACTAAAATGCTATATAGTACATATGCAGCGTGGACATAATTAAACTGCAAGTGTTCAAGAGGTGCGGGAGAGAAAACTACCGGGAATATTCCAGTGAAATTTGGTATCTACACGTTTCAGAATATGCGATATTCATAAGTGCAAAAAAAGAAAATCGCCATTTTCACCCTATAGATGGCGCTGTACCGTATTTCAACGCTCACTGGTGGCATATACAACTTCCAAAACCGATAGACAGAGCATAATGACATTCTAAGAGGCATATAAACAATATAAAACATTATTTACAGTTTATCAAAATTCCATACAATTCGCTTCAGTAATTAAATTTTTACAGTATCTTGTAATAAAAAATTAACGTCAATTACGATCACAAATTAAACAATCCATAAAGATGCTTTGGAAAACAATTAAACCATTATTTATTCATTGAAATTATCACATGATGTGCTCAATATGTGAACCACCAGATGTAACCACATGCTGAAAACGTAAAACAGCATGGTCCACCATCGCATTTAAAATCTGTGGTGTAACACACTTCACGTGTGCCGTTCTGCTAGATTTAAATTCAACAACAGAAGCATGTCGTTCTCTATAAACCAGATCGTTCAGATGTCCCCACAGATAAAAATCGACAAGATTAAGTTCCGGTGAACGTTGGGGCCAAGTGTTGTCGGAACCTCTGCTTATGACTCGGTACGCACCAAAGGTATCATGTAGCAACTTTTTAACAGCTTTAGCGATGTGAGAGGGTGCTGCGTCCTGCATAAATACCGTGGTGCATAAATACAGCGCCATCTATAGGGTGAAAATGGCGATTTTCTTTTTTTGCATATTTGAATTACACATGTTCTGTTTTGTGTAGATACCAAATTTCACTGGAATATTCCCGGTAGTTTTCTCTCCAGCATCCCTTGAACACTTGCAGTTTAATTATGGCCACCTTGTATAACTAAAATGCTATATAGTACACACACACACACATTTATATATATACTAGCTGCTACCCGCGACTTCGTCCGCGTCGGCTTTAGAGTTAGGTCCCAAACCAAATGAAGCATGTGTGAATAACACATATGTTTGCGACAAAAGAAACTGCATTTAAATATTATTTGCTTTTTACTTATTTTATATGAAGTATAACGCGTGGTAGTATACTTCATTTAAAATAAGAGAGTAAGCAGAGTTACTAAATTTAGATTTTTTTCAGGCATTTGGCGAATACATTTACGACAGTATTTGCTAACTGTTTTTGTTGTTCTTGTGAAAGAAATATTTATGCTATAGCATGAATTTTAGCCTACGTTAATCAGGAATAGTGCAGCTTTTTCTTAGCGAAAAAGTTTTAGAATCGGTTCTATAGTTACAGAGATACCCAGAGAGCGTAATGTATTAGAATTATTTTGAGTGTTCCTGTAAAGGAACTATTTGCACTACATGTATGAATTTTAGCCTATAATACTCAAGAATAGTGTAGCTTACTAACAGTGAAAAAGGTTTTGGAATCGGTTCAGTACTTACAGAGATACACACAGAGTGTAATGTAATTCTTATGAGTATCTCTGTAAAAGAACTATTTGTGATATATGCATAAAAGGTAGCCTATAACACTCGGGGTCCCACCAGTGTCTAAGAAGTTCTACTCTCAAAACTGGAAGGCTGGAAGTGCCAGGTTCAACCCCTGGTCGAGCCTGTCGACCTAGCCGCTCGCAGTTTTTCGCGGTTTTCTCCAAAACCTCGCGTAAATACGGGCTAGGATCCCTTAGAAAGTTCCCCACAGAGGAATAACCCATATAGGCCTAGGACCCTAGTTCAGTCAATCGGTCTTAATTCACAAACAAACAAACAATAATACTCAGGAATAGTGTAACGAAGTTTTAGAATCGGTTTAGTAGCTATAAAATTTCCATAGAGCGCAATACATTAGGATTATTTTGAATGTTTTTGTAAAACAATTATCTATGCTACTAGCTGAAGTACCCGTTCTTCGCACGGGAATGAATGGACTTTTTGATATTACGATTTGTGGTGATTACTATTCATTGTAATAAACAGATATAGAAAAGTGGATATCGCGTTATATTGTGTCCAATAATCATGCATACCGAATTGCAAGGCAATCGTTTGTACGGTGCAGAAGGCCATGCGGCGTAGCGCAATCTAGTGGCGAGTTTTAGCAAAACGGATACGGCGAAAATATTTTTCGCATTCAGATATCGATGTATACGAATTTTCATGACTATCGGCTGGACAGTCCTGAAGTTCATGTGTTGACGCGACATCTAGTAGCAAGTTATAGGAAAATGGATAGCGCCAAACTTTTCCCCGTGTTCAAATATCTATGTATACCTATTTTCATAGCGATTATTTGCACAGTCAAGAAGTGATACACTGCAGGGCCATCTAGTGGTTCAATAAAGTAATGATTTGCTACAGCGCCGTCAAGTGGCGAGTTATAGCAAAATGGATAACGCCAAAATATTCTCATTGTTCAAATAGCTATGTATACTGATTTTCATAGCGACCGTGTTCAACTATCTATGTATACCAATTTTCATAACGATCATTTGCACAGTCAAGAAGTGATACACTGCAGGGCCATCTAGTAGTTAATTAAAGTAATGATTTGCTACAGCGCCGTCAAGTGGCGAGTTATAGCAAAATGGATAACGCCAAAATATTCTCATTGTTCAAATAGCTATGTATACTGATTTTCATAGCGACCGTGTTCAACTATCTATGTATACCAATTTTCATAACGATCATTTGCACAGTCAAGAAGTGATACACTGCAGGGCCATCTAGTAGTTAATTAAAGTAATGATTTGCTACAGCGCCGTCAAGTGGCGAGTTATAGCAAAATGGATAACGCCAAAATATTCTCATTGTTCAAATAGCTATGTATACTGATTTTCATAGCGACCGTTTGAATGGTCAAGAATTTGGCCTGCTGCAGCGTCATCTAGTGGCGAGTTAAAATAATAATGCATTGCAGTGTCATCTAGTGGTGAGTAACATCAAAAGGAACGCAGTTAGAATATATTCTTCGTGCTCAAATGTGTAAGCATAAAAAATTTTATGCCGATCGGTCGAACGGTATAGAAGTTGATGCTTTGCAGCGCCATTTAGCGGCAAGTTACAGCAAAATGGATAGTGAAAAATATTCTCCGTGTTCTAATATTCGCGTGTACCAAATTTCATCGAAATCGGTTGGACGATATTCGCATAGCAAACGGCTAAACGGAATAGAATTCAACGTTGTGCTGCGGCACCAAGTGGCAAGTTAAGGAAAACGGATAGCATAAAAACCTTCTCCATCATAAAAGACTTAGGTGAACCAAATTTCATCGTGCAACGGTGCTCAACGGTGCTGGAGTTTTTCAACCTCATACACACATGCCAACATTCATTTTTATCTATAACCAGTATCCTTATATATCCCAGTCTCAAATAAAATTCAGTTTCAAATCTAAGCCTCGCCAAAGTGCCAACATACGCCATTTTGCAAGAGTTTTTTCAGGGAATCATTCGAAGCATTGACTTAGCAGCAATCAATATGGGAAATGGTTCGACCGCCAAAGAGTAGCACGCATTTATTTGAAAATTGGAATCCCTTAATACAGCCGATTTTTTTTTAAATTATCAACTATAATGTGTTTTATTCATCGTTACTCCGATGTACTAAATGAGAAGATTTCAATTTTCTGAAATTGTGCGGAATTCCCCCAACTTAAATCAATGTACTCAATTGGCGAGAATTCTGAAGTTAGATCGCTTGAAATCCCTTAATAACTGCATTATTTCTTCACGGATCATTAAAATTGAACGCTGTATTCTAATAAAACCTTTGCACTTGTTTTCAAAAATCTATTTCCTTAAGCTCTCAATAAATTGCGCCAAGCCGAAAACTGTGCAAAACGCTAGAACTCACTTACTCAAAATCCATATTTCAGCCATTTTATTTTTTCGCCAAACTAAAAAAATTTACACATTAGCCTCGGAAATCTTCAATTCTTATTGTTTTGCGTGTAAAGCATTACATTCCTGCTCTGATTTCCCATGCACACGATATTATAATTTAAAAAAAATAACCTTACGAATATAAACTAACAAAAAAAAATCATTATTATTCTTTTATTTTTACTTTGAGAATTTAAAACATTCGGCAAATCGCCATTATTCGGGAAAATCGCCACACATGGCAACCACGATCCTTATTTCACACTTTTTTCACTACAGGGGTTACAATTACGGAAAGCTTTTTGCGTGAAGAGCATAAAAAAATCTCTTAAATTCCGGGAACGGGTGGACTTTCAAAGTTTTAAAGTTGACTATGATTTATTCTATATTATTTTACATATCTGTGCTAAATTTCAGGCCGATAGGTCCATTTTTGTGGATATGTATACGAATCAAATCCACAAACAAACAGAATTTCATTTTTATTTATAAGATATGCTTGAAAGGTTGCCTGTATGTTAATCCAGGGCATAAGCTATCTTCATTACGAATTTTTCCAAATCCGTTCAGCAATTTGTGTGTGATTCAGTCAAACACATATAAACACACAAACGTATACATTTTTTTAATGACTATGTCATTTTATCTCTCAATACCCTTATTGAAAAATGTGTCCCAAAAATGCGACATAATTTTACATGTATTTAAATACTATTAGTTCACAACAGCTTTAATATCGAGATTAAAGCAATCTTTAGTCTCGATATTGTTACACTATTTCGTAAGCTGTAGAATATGCTCCACATGTATTTTTTACATATATTCAAATATTATTAGTTCACAACAGCTTTAATCTATTGTTACAATATTTCGTAAGCTGTAGAATATGCACCACATGTATTTTTCTATAAATAGGTTACACTCATAAAAATTTCAACAGGGTAACCAGGCGAAATACGCGAAAGATGAGCGATAAAATGCCAAGTTAATTAATATAGTTTTAATATGGCAATAATAAAACTAAAAAATTAGGAGGGTTCAGTGGGATCTCCCCCTGACGAGGCTCGAACAGCCGAGTTTTTTATATTATTGGTAGGATTTGGAAATTTATGAAGTTTAAGAAACACATTTGGACTTTTCTTTCTAATGCTTTTTAATTTGGCGTAAAATCAACATAATTTCCATACCATTTCTTGTTTCATCAAATGCATGTTTATCTGAAAATAGAATTTCAGCTTTATTTCAAAAGCATAAATCATTTTGTGCGGGCGATAAAACGGTTTTTAATTAATAATTAGAAAAGTATTTAAAATTTCAACATTCTGAGCCTCAGGTGCACAGTCATGGGCTTCTATGCTCAAATTTTCAAAGCTCTGCTTTCTGTAGATTTGTCTGGAGAACATTCATTTTTATTATTATTGATAGATAGATTTGGCATAAAACTGGCATAATTTCCGTGGAATTTAATGTTTTTCAAATGCACGCACGCGCTTCTTTATTGAAGCAATAGCATTCTTGTTATCTCAAAACATGAATCATTTGATTGATACGGGCGAAACTCGCCAAGCATGGCAACGTAAAAACGGTTTTTAATTAATAATTAAAAAAGTAATTAAAAATATAAAATTCTAATTAGCCTATAACCAACTCCAGGGTCCCCTCTATATCTAAACCAAAATGCATCCTAATCGATTCAGCGGTTTAGGTGTGAAAGCGTCATAAACGAACAAACAAACTCACTTTCGCATTTATAATATTAGTTAGGATTTTTTTTTTTTTTTTTGGAGGCTGGGGGAGAAATTTAATATACTATATACGGCACAAAAAATTATTTATGCATATTCATTGAAAAATATAAGAATTTTATAAAGTGACCTGGGATCTGCATTTGAAATCAATAGTATTACAGTTTTATCAAAGATTGTAAAAAATAATTAAAATTGTATTTTACGCTAAGAGATAAATTTACGAATTAAAATGTAAACTTAAGAACTGTTTTTGATATTTTTCTATTCATTGTACGAATTGGGAAAAGATCCAATATCTCTTACAAAGAATGAATACTTAATATAACAAATTATGCATACTGCTTAACCCTTTGAGGCACAACCCTTTCCCAATGCTGAAAAAAGGGCAGCTGTTGCCATCGCTCGACTTAACTACCAGCAAGATGACAGCCAGCTGTCGTCAAAAAAGGGGTCTCTAGATCTGTGGCACGCGATGAACGTTCCGATCGTCCGCCATCTTGCTGGTAGTTAAGTCGAGCGATGGCAACGGCTGCCCTTTTTTAAGCATTGGGCAATCTATCCAGCTGTTCTCGCATTCTTCCAATTTTCAGCAGATGTCAGTGCCGTGTAAAAATAATCGTGACCATTTTTTTTACGGGAAAGGACGTGCTAAAAAGTAATCAAATCTATTCTTCGTGACTAGCAACAGTCGAAACGTCAAAGTTTGGTGTTCCCAGAGCGGGAACACTGCGCGTTAAGGGGTTAAACTCAGTAGTATTATGATAGAGTATATATATATATATATATACACTTACAATCCATGGGCTTCTCTTCTTTTTCCTTCTCTTTCTCCTTTTCCTTCTCTTTTTCTTTCTCCTTCTCCTTGGTCTCTTTCTCTTTTTTGGACGTAAGAGGCATGGTTACAGTTCAATAAACGATGAGTAGAAAAGAAAAATGGTAAATATCCTTAAAATGCGCTATGAATTAAACAGAAAGAGATCCATCAGCTTTGCATTCCAAAATGCAGGCAAAGAATCCTCGTATCACATAGTTTCTGAATGAATCTGTTGGTTACTTCTTCCAGACCTGTGAAAAGAAAAGAAAATGTAATAGTACCATCTGGGAAATCCCCGCGCATGAATGTAAATGCTATACGCACAAAGTGCCTCAGCATCAGCGTTAAAAATTTCTAAAAGTGGTAAGGCTCATCTAGATGAATCGGAATCCACGCCGAATCATGGGGTCGCAAACGTTGTACTTGTAAATAATCTGTCTTTAACGCTTAAATGCCCTGAGTTTTAAGTTTTATACCGGACTTTAACTGCCGGATTAGAGTACAAGAAAAATTTCTTACGTCAGTTTCACATATAAAATATGGTTTTTTTATAACAAATGTTTCATGTCGTGAATATTAAAAAATTTCACATATTTCTTTCATACTGCGTATTTTTTGAAAAATTAATTATTTATTCACAAAACTTATTAGGAAATTTAGCTTGCCCTTGTGGATCGGCAGTGAACCTATTTAAAATTCAGGCTTGTAAGGGTCAATATCTATTAACAACCCCTTTCAAAAAATGTGATTAAATTTAACAAAACACTCCACAAAAACTGGTATTAACATGTAAAATTAATAAAAACTACGTACAACTAACTATACACATAAAATGGCACTTCATACTGATGAAAGGTGGACTTTTTTTGTACCACTCGAAATAATCATATTGTTGATAAGTGCCATTTTATGTGTGTTATTATGTGATATGAGCTTTTATTAATTTTAACTTGTAAAACGTCTTAACTACGTTTCATGAACATTGGGCTTTTGGGCTTTTGCTCTGATTAGTGCCCCTTTTTGGGGACGGCACTTTGGTTATCAGTCGAAAACGTTGCTTATTTTTCCTAGCCTTTATTCACGGGTAATGGACCTCAACTCCACAAAATATTTTAACGTGACCCAGTAGCATGTTGACATTTCAGTTTTTAAGCATAATGATTTAAAAAAATATCCTTCCCTGTTCAAGAAGTTGACATCAGAAATTTATCTACTATTGCTAGTGTTAGCAAAAATCGAAGAAAGTCGCAAAAATATCTGGGTGCAAATGGATTAAATAGGAGAGGAATTGTCAGTTGTAGTAAAAATCTTCTTGTAAGAGACTAATTTGTCTTTTCCAAACTATGATCGGGGGGGGGGGTTGACTGCAACTTCAATACGGAGTTCGTAGTGATTATTAATGGATGCATGAAGACGATATTTGCTACTCCACATTCTCATGTAATTTTGTGCCACCTTCATGTATTTCAACTTTCCTAGATGTTTGCATCTTCCAGATAGTACTCAAACACCATGTATAATTCGAGACAGTTACTATAAACTTTGGTACTTACGTATTATCCCGGCGGTCATTCATGCCAAAATATTTTTTCGTCAAACGTGCTGGCAAACTGTTGCCAATTGTATTCCGAGCCATCTAAAATTTCACGTGTCCGGTATTTATCTTGGCGAAAAATCGCTCGTCTTGGCGGACAGCCGGGATAGTACGTAAGTACCTAAATGTTCTTCGAAAAAGTGTTTTAATGTGTTGCTGCGCTAACACACAAAACGTTGAAAGACTGCAGCAAAGCATTTAAAGATCCATTCCGGGAAGCAACGGTGAGCAAAGGAAGGGAATAGCTGCCGCCGTGTTTTTGAGGAAATTAGAATGAACAGGTTAAATGAAATAAATCACTGAAAATATTTATTTCAATTACTGATTACAACCTAAAATTTGCTATTCAAAATTCTAACATAGTCCCCCTTTAGGCAATGAGCTCCGTTGATTATCATCGGTGCAGTTTGCATTCTTTTATAAACTTTATTAAAATACTAGCTGAAGTACTCGTCCTTGACGGATTAGTGAATGCAAATTTCTAAAAAGCAAGAACTTTCGTCAGCATTGTAGGAGTACACAGAATGGATGTAGTATGTTGCCAAAGTAAAGAAAGCCAAGTTATATTTTTTATGTATTGTTAAAATATTAGAGGTTAGAGAGTAAATAAGTAATATCATTTCATTCGCTTTAGTCGTAATTATGGGATGCGCGAACGAATATTTACGCATATTGAAATAATTTTCGCAAAATCTCAAAATCTAATCAACATTTTTGAAAAATTTGAAGTCTAAAATTTAAGTTGAGTGACAACCTATCATGTCACCCAATTTCGTTTCATTCCATGCAGTCTTTATTTCGTGATGCTAGAACAAAATTTCAGCATTTTAAAACGATTTTCGCAAAATCTCAAAAAGTAATCAAAATATTTTAAAAATTCAACGCCTATAAATTAGGATTAGCAACTACCTATCATATCACTAAATTTCGTATCATTCGTATCAGTCGTTATTCCGTGATGTAAGAAATATAAACGTATTTTGAGAGAATTTTCACAAAATCTAATAAAAATGTTTAAAAAATTGGAAACCTATAGTTTACGCTGAGCAACCATCTATCATGTGACCGAATTTCATATCATTCGCTTTAGTCGTTATAACGTAATGCGTGAACAAAGATTCACTCAGTTTTAAACGATTTTCACAACATCTCGAAATCTGATCGATTTTTTAAAATTAGATGCTTATAGTTTAAGGTGAGTGACCACCTATCATTTCACCAAATATCATTTTTTCACCTTTGCAGTTATTACGTGATGTGTGAACACAAATTTACGCAGTTTGAAATGATTTTCTCAAAATCTAATCAAGATTTTTTTTTTAATTCGATGCCTATGTTTTAAGTTGAGTGACCACCTATCATGACACCCAATTTCATATCATTCGCTTCAGTCGTTTTTACGTGATGCTGGAACACAAATTTAGGCAGCTTGAAACGATTTTCGCAAAATCTGAAAATCTAAACAAGATTTTTTAAAAATTCGACGCCTATGTTTTAAGTTGAGTGACAACCTATCATGACACCCAATTTTATATCATTCGCTTCAGTCGTTTTTACGTGATGCTTAAACAAAAAAAGCGTCACGATCAGAATGACAGAACGACAGAATGACAGACAGACAAACATTTTTTGGAGGGTCGCATCGGATTCCCGGGTGCTTGAAACGGATAGAAATCGCAAAATTTTTGAATTCCAAGAAATGTACAGACAAAAGTCTAATTTTATTTATATAGATATGGCATTGCATTTGTTCGAAACGAAAATAGATGAGCGCTAATAAGTAGCGCTGAGTACAATAATTTTACACTATAATATTTACCATATGAATTTTACACTCTTAGATCTACCTTATTTAAATCAATTTTTACACTGTTGATTTTTAGATTCGTTTTTCAAATTCTAACATTGTCTTCCTTTAGGCTTTGATTAGCATAGACGAAGTCTGCATTATTTTATAAACTTTATTAAAAATATATTAAATTTCATTTGATCGAGACGAATAGATGGACATTAAGTAATTCTGAATACAATTACTTTGCTATATACGATTTACAACTTCAGTTTTACACCCTCAAATTTATCTCTATTTACCTCAATTTTACGCTCTTAGTTTTATCACTTGTCACTATATTATCATCATCAATTTTACTAATGATCTGCATCAATCGTGTTAAATTTTTTTTTCACGCAACACCCAATTAGCAACTTTGAATGTGTAACAATTAAATATTTTCTGAACTGTGCTGTAAATTTTTTAAATAAGTAATGCGTTTACATTTTGAAGGAGGGTCATAAAAACGTAACGAATAACCACCCTCCCTTATTGAGGATTCACCAAAAATAAAAATAATAATTAAAAAAAAATAAAGAAAGAAAGAAAAGGAAAATAAAAGAAAATAAAAGAATAAAAACACTCGATCTCTGGAACTTTAATAAAATAATTATTAAAACTATTTCCAGTGTGCATTTCCATAGTATAACCTCGTTTTCTTTGCAAACTCCCATTACCAAATTAACAATTTCCAAACTTCAGTCATTAAAAAGCAGTTCTGGACTGGCATTTAGCGAGAAAGACTTCTTTCCAAAAACAACTATTTCGGTTAGAACGCTTTTAAAATTGGAGGAGACCGAAAACCTGTTAAATAAAATGGCACGAACGTTTTATTTTCGAAACAGCTGAAAGTGCCGTAAAAGTTTCTCGCGTTATAGCTTCCATTGCCGCCGGTGTAATCTGGCCTTAAGAGGAAAACCATTTAATTATATGGGGATATTCTCTTCCGTGTTTGTGAAAGGAAATTTAAAGTAAGAGATTTATTTTGCTGAAACTTAGGAGTAGTCACCCCCCCCTTTTTCTGTTTACGACTTAATTTTTTTTTTTTTTTCCCTCAGATCAACTATTTTATATATTTAAAAAAAACTAATGTTTTCCACATGAAAAACATTTACATTCTCGAATGCACTTCAACAGCAATACTCAGTTTTCTATATTGTGTTAATGAACTTTTGCAAACATAGATTTCGATACTTTATTTACAGTATGTAGACAAGTATTTTTGAATTTGTATCTGTGAATCATGTGTTTATAATAAATACATAGTTATTTATAAACCTTTTTATTTGTGTCTAGAAGGTGAACTGTCTTTTATTCATTTCAATGGGGAAATTGATGGCACAGCTTGGTAATTGGATGGCACAGATTGGTATTGTGTGTAAGAATTACGTTATTAAAAGCCTAGGTGTAGCAATTCCGGGTTGTACGAACTTCAAAACAAAACTTTTACTGCCATTACTCCAAAACAATGAAAATTTATACTCAAAACAACGTACTAAAATTGCCAGAGAATAAAAAGTCGCCATTGGTGGCAATTATCCTAGCAGTTCCAAATTGATTAAAGATACGAGCATTTTTACAAACGTGCTTGGTCAAGGAAAGAATTAAACGCGTATTTCAAGGCACTACATTTCAGTTTTTTAATGTCATTGTTAACAGAATAAATAAATTAATATAACTTTGAAGTAAGCTATAATAAGTCCTATAATAAACCAAAACAACTCCATGGAAATCCGGGAAGTTTTGTGTGGTACAGTTTTTACCCATTCTTGAAAAATCTTGACTTGAGTGGTTTTTAAAACAACCGATTCAAATACACTCTGGCTTCTTAAAGTAAGCTTCTAAAAGTAAAAAGCAAACTTTAGCCTAGAGACGCTCCTTGTTGTAATTAACTTAATCGATTATGGTAATGAAACGAAAGTAGCTGTTTTTATATTTACAATTCTAATTTTCTCGGTAATGAGTATTGCATATTTCCTGAATGAAGTAAGGGATCGATAGCTATTTAGTACGGTGTGAATACCTTGGCTATTTTCAAACTATTTCATCTCGGTTCGGTTCTCAAGAGAATAATGAAGATTTCTAATCCAGGATTCTGCTGCTTAATGTAAGTAGCTTCACTTTTCAAAAGCGATACCGTAAAAAAAATTTTAATTTTTAAATCCGAATTCGCCTTAAAACATATTTTTCGGTGAATTTATTCCTTTATTTTTTCTCCACCGAAAAATAAATCAATAAAAGAGCAATTTTCAAGCTTGGATTATGAACTTCAAAACGCTTTCACACTATTTTAAAGACTTGAGAATTTGAGTTACCTCTATTTTGAAGAAGACCCTTTAATTAATAATTTATTATATAATTTTTTAAAAGTAAACACCGTTATTTCAAATTTCTTAAAAGTTAGTTTCACATATGAGCAGTTACGAGACTCAAACAGGATGGCGGGTTGTAGAATAATTATATAAAGTTTAAAATTGCTATAGAATCACATTTTTTTATGTAATATTTTATTATTAACTGAATTACATTAGTTTACAAAAACTCAGATGAATAGGGGATTGAAAAATAAGAGAAAAATACTACTGTTACGCTGATCCCTGACTCACTCTGTAACCATTCTGGGCAACGTATCCAAGATATAAAATTTTTACCTCCATTACTTAAAGATTAACAAGTTTAAGTACGAAAAAAGCAATAACACCGTTTGTACGATCCGCTTGAAAAATTTCATAATTATGTATAAAAATATAGAAAACAATCTGCACTACTTTAAAAATCTGAAAATCCCCCCCCCCCCGTTCCCTCATTTTAAAGCGAATTTTTGCAACAGTTCCATTTTATTTCCGAGAGTAAAAAAAGAGGCAATCATTTGAGTCACAAAATTAGGTATTTCAAGTGAGAATGACGTCATATTTGAAGTCACGGTCAACAAGTTTTGAAGGGAAGTCAGTTCGTTTAAAAGTTTTTTCAGGTAAAATAGTTTTTTTTTTTTTTCATTAAAATAATCGTCTGCTTGAAGCATTGATATAAGAGGAGCTACACGAAACGAAATCGTTCGAATGCGATAAGTTTCCGCGCGTTTCCAGAAGAGCATGAAAATCGATTTGGGTCTATAATAAAAACTAAAGTTATTTATTTTAGGGGTACGAAGATCAAATGTATTGCGTGCACACATGTTTTCGTCAAATGATTTCTAGAGCCCGTTGTCATTGCCTCCACAACAGGCTTTGTCTTCTAGTTAATTTTATATTAGTCCTTAGGAAATATGAGGGGAAATTGAGTTTATATTGGTCATTAGAGCAGCTTCCGATTGGTATAAATATTCAGGAGATGATTTTCTTCTGTTTAGGATTTAAATTGAGATTAATAGATAAGAATAGCTCAAATATATTTTTTTACATATTTATAGGCTGCACTGCGCTAAAATTCTTTAGCGTGCTACTGTAGTAGAACTATTCATGCTATTTGCATCATCTTCAGTATTAAAATAAGTTGTGATTACATTGTCATCGATTCTGGAAATGCCTACGAAATTTCAAGTGAACTGGAGATTGAAAAGTTAAAGAACATCCTATTTCTCTTTCAAAACAATGATAGAGTATAATTTTAAAAACTCACACGCCAGTAGTCATCGGCTTTATAATCTAAAAACTATTAGCTCTATAAAACGCCTTTCACAAATAGAAACACACAAAATTTCGTATATCTTCGCATTTCTTCTTCCTTATTTCTTCGGATTTATGAAGTTACAGCTCATACAAAAGAGGTAAAAGATCAATAACCATCGGATATCTTGCATTTTATCGAGAACCTAAAATCAATGGAGAAAGGATTTGTGGCTGAAGTGGAGAGTAAAATTCTTTTTCAAAAATTCCACGAGATATTTTCGCTCTACTTAGACTTTATTTCCAATACAGAAATGCTTTTACCTTTTCACTTGAATAAAAACACTTCGCATTTTCAAAAGGTCTTATAAGTTCCATATCCTAACACATATTGAAAAATTTATTTATTTTTGCTAACATTTTGAAGGGTATTCTTACGAGCATAAGATTTTTCCTTTATTAGAAGTAATCAGCTATAATTTTGAATTATTTAAAATAATCTTTTAATAAATTCCTCATATGCAGTCAACTTATTATATTTTTGCTAGGAAAATAACTTCTCCACTCTAATACAAACGTATCATTTCTGTAGAAAGTAGTTGTATTTTCACAACTCTTAAAAGTTTTCTTCTTAATAATATACTTTGAACTATACATAAATGGTGGTTCAAAACTTCAAATCTTTTAGAAACGATTTAAAAAAATTGTTTAAAAAATGAAGGAGGGAATGGAAAAATTGAAACTTCTACGTCACTCCTCGTACATCTCAGTTTTCCGTGTATATCGATTTTAAAATACAGAAAATAACATTAGTATATATTGTTCTTACGATAATTTTACGTGTATTTCATATACCTACTGACAAAAGTTTACCTATCACGCTCCAACACACGGCCATTTTAATCCTGTTGTAAATTTCTCACCACAACTTAGATCCTCATCAGAGGGTAAGGGACGTCCAAAAGATAATTATTACCGGCCAAAGAAGACTTTTGGAACCAGGGAGGATTTAGCATGCACGTACACACACCGAATGTAAATGGTGGTCTTCAATGGTAGGTAGAGAAATGAACCAGCCGTCTTCCAGTTATTAATACTACACCTACTTACATAGGAAGCAGCGGTGGTAACATATGAAGGATAATCTAAAGAGATAATGAATCTTTAAGATATAAAAAAGGTCAAACTCCGATAAATTAAGTGACATTTTAAAAGTAAAACGTTACTAAAATACAGCATTACCACAAATGAACAATCAGATTAGAATTATTTATATTTTCAAAACTATTAAACATATTTCAATAAGTGATACATAAATGTTTTTCTCTTCAGTTGCAAATACTCGAAATGTACCCTTTTGTTACACGACAAACATCTAATCTGTAATCAAGTTCGTTTATTTAAAAGCCAGTCATTCATTTGTACACATTTTCATTTAAAAATAAAATAGATACGTTTCAACTGACGTAGATAAATATATTTAGAATAACATACACACACAAAGATATGTATTGATTAATTACAATTTTTCTTGTTCCACTCTAAAAACAGCATCATATTTTTTCACAAATGGATAAATAAATAAGCGGTTCGATGCTCAATGCTTTGAAGATAGCTTTCGAAAAGTAATTTTTTTAAAAATGCAAAAATAAAGCTCTACACTGCAGGATGAGCATAAGTACATTAAAAAAAAGCAGCCATGTTTCACAAATAATGTTTTTTCTATTCGAAAATCCATTATTCGAATAGGATTCCTTGAATACCATGGTTTAAAAATTCTACTATATGACCTAAACATCCGTACATAAGGAGGTGGTAAGAAAGGGGGGGGGTAGGTTTTACTTCCTTCCACTGAAAAAGTCTTCGGGAATAGTCAGCAAAATGAAAATGAATCTAAGAAATTTTATTTCAAATTTACACAGCCTAGAAAATGTTGACTTTTATTTTCAATAATGCTTAATAATGAAATTTTACACTACGTAAATGTTTCGAGTAAAATATCGGTATCAAAAAATGATTTCAACAACTTAAGAACGAAATACGAGAATCACTAACATTATAGTTATTGTAAGTCAGAAAACAAAATTATATATGAAAGAATTCTACAGAAATAGTTCACTGGAGAGATATGGCGAAACGTCAAAAGTATTGGAAGTTGAAATACAAAAGTATAGAATTAAAACTGAATGAAACGCGGTGATGTATTGCTTTCAGGTTGAAATGTGACATTTCAGGAAGTTTCCGTAATTTTGAAAATAAGCTTCGACGATAGCATAAGAATTGATTTTGAAATGCGAACTTGTGTTGCTACTTAATTAACTTAAAAATTTCTTTTTAAGTTAATTAAGTTCCTTTTCTGGAATATGACTACCCTATTTATTCCTGCGCGTCTGAAACCAATCTCCAGAAATTAGAACGTGTACAACTGAGTGCCGCTCGAATCATTCTCGGACTTAAAAATAGCTGTCCTTCTGGTATAGCCCTTTTTGAAGCCAACTTACAACCATTGCATCTTCGAAGAAGAGCTAACTTGGTAAAATACTTTAATAAAATTTACAGCTATGGCTCCCAACATCGTACTTCCTTGTTTCTGCACACCTGGCATAATAATCAAAGACTTAAGAAATCCAGCCCTTTTAGTTTGGCGGAAACTCAAAACCTGATCTCTCGTGAGGTTGAACCTCAATCTTTGAGATCCTGTTTCGATCCCTCAGAGGGAATGCCAAAAGTTTTCTTCCACTTTGATCTGAATTCCACTGCAAACAAGCAAACTCATCATGACGACCATCTTCGGCAACTGGCCCTGGAAATCATTAGTCACATTCCAAAAGATGCAGTGCAGGTCTATACTGATGGTAGCCGTACAGAAAATCGTACTGGCAGCGGTATTTACATTAGAACTCCTCATCTTGAGACTTCATTAAAACAACGAAACCCTGATACTTGTTCTGTCTTCAGGAGCGAATTAATTGCAATAAATGTTGGACTTGATGCTATCTTACCTATTGACTATGAATTCGGTGAACTTTGGATCTTATCGGACAGCCGCAGTGCACTTCAGCATCTTAGTAACTGGCCCTCTGCAGGCGATGAAACCAGTATATCTATCCTGCTCAAACTAAAGAAACTTTCTCAGAACCACGACATCCATCTCCAATGGATCCCATCACATGTTAACATTTGTGGTAATGAGGTTGCAGATAGATTAGCAAAAGAAGGCAGTGAGGACAAAACGACCACTGGTGTTTCGCTTACTCACCAAGAACTGTACTCAATTGAAAAATCTAAATTAAATTCAATTTGGCGCATTCCACCTGCGCACCAATTGTACACCGGAACATCCCCTGGCGTTCTACTGGAAATTAAATGTGATCGTGGCTCCCAGACTGCACTTGCTAGACTTAAAAGTGGCCACCTAAAGTGTCTTTCGTACGAACATGGCAAAAAATTCCACCCCACTTGCAAGAAATGCTGTGATCATCCAGCCTCTCCAGAGCACATACTGAGTTGCGTCGGACTTTCTAAGGAGGACTTAACATCTGCTCCCCTTTTAGTTATAGACTTTCTGTCGGTCAACAATCTATTGGAGTTGATCTGACTTATGTCAGATCTTTAAAGAGGATAAGCAACAACATTTCTTTATAAAAGCTTTTTATAAACTTGTTTTCTATGCATAAACATAATTACGATGCAAAATTCAAAACAAGATTAATTTTCTATTTACTAAACATGATAGTTAATTTTGTAACACTTTGTGCATTGAACAACCAAAGCATTAGTTAATTTTTCACAAATTTAAAAAGTGATAAAGATAAACACCTCTAGATTTTTCTTAAATGTGTTTAATTTCATCCTGTAAGTTTATAAGATATGAACGTAAACATTTTCATTTAAACTAAAAAAGATACATTTCAATCGATGTATATAAATATGTTTAGAAAAATACGCACACACACATATATATATATAGATTATATATATATATATATTTATCACAATAATTCTTGCACTTTATTTGGCTTCAAATTCTGGTTTCTAATTCTTGCTAATAGCTGTTATATATATATATATATTTTTTTTTTTTTGCGAGATATGTCTTATTTGTAGTATGTTTTGTGTTTTACTTGTTAGTTATATATATATATATATATATATATATATATATATATATATATATATATATATTAGAATATATAAATTACAATTTTTTATCTACACTTATTAAAACACAGCATCACATTTTTTCACAAATGAATAAATAAATAAACTGTGTGATGCTCAATGTCTTGAAGACGGTTTTAGAAAAGCAAATTTTTTAAAAATACAAAAATAAAGCTTTTAAATTCGGAAATTTCACTATTATGTATTCCACAAAATGTTCTGTCTGTCTTATAAGCATTCTCAGAAACGAGTTTAGAGTAGAGGTTTCCACTTCTTCCAGGGATGTTACTTAGATTTTTGGAAAATGCGGTTTCTATATATTTTTGTATTTGACGACTTTATATTAACTTTTATTTTATTATGTTGAATTCAGGGAATAATTGCTTATATAAGAGTTTAAAATTATGCTACTTTTTTTATTTAGTAAAAGACAAGTATTATTTTTATTAATGTGGCCTTAATTATTACATCTGTATTTTACTAAAATTATATTAATGGCATTTTGAGAAGGAATGGTATCTTTAAAACAAACATATCAGTTATTAAGTCATATAAATAGTCATTGATTAAATTAGATATTAATAATTTCATGGAAATTTTATAAGCATTATATGAATAACATTTTGAGAGTAAATAACATTTCTGCAGCAAAATTATATATTAAATCTTAAAACATATGACAAAAAAAAATACCTGTCTTACCTTTTGTCTATAGCTTTGCGCAATTATTATTAGTCACACAAAACAAAATTCTCTATTTCTTTCGAAATAAGAATTCACCAATCTGCAGTAACATTTAGAGCTCGCTGCATTTATTTTTTAAATTGAATTTATAAAATTGTAAGCCTTGCATATTTGTATTTGTCAAGGACAAACGAAATAAAAATTTCTTTAGTAATTTTTGCATGAAGTAAGTTTAAGCCTTAAATTAAAAAATAGTGTTGTGAAAATTATAAAAATACCAGTTACTTTAAGGGACATTTCTCTCATCTTAAACATAAAAGAGAGAAATGGAAAAAACTCTTCTTGTAGTGTTATTTTTCTAGAATACCATCTACCGGAAATAACATTATCTTTTTTTTTCCCCAAGATATAGAACGCGAAAATTTATCTATTCTCTAAGAAAGAAACTGGGACTTAAAAGCTAAATTTTTCAAAGAAACTCTAAAATTTTTTGACAAATGTGAAAAGGTTTGCGGCAATATGCCATTAAAATTCAAATGTGAATGAATGCTGCCGAAGAGAATTTTTATACATAAAAAAAGGGTCTAAACAAAAAGACATACTGCTTTTGTTTAAAAAAAAGTCTGCTATCCCTGTTACTTCTTTTTAAGTGCATTCCTTAGAGAAGATAACTGTCGTATTTTGAAAACAACCGTATTATTGAATGAGATAGTTCTTAAAAATTAATATTTTCAAAAGAACTTTTGTATGTGTGTATTTTTGATAATTTCATTTATTATAATAAAAAAAAATAAAACTGAAAATGTCATTGTAAAATTCAGCTTAAAGCACTTTTTTAAAAAGAAATTTTGTTTTTCATAGCTTTGTGTACAGAAACCGAACTGCTTTTCTAAATCGTGACAAGATAACTTCTTTGAATTGGAAAAACAAAATTAATTTTTAAAAAGTCTGAGTTGAAAAAGTTCGATATTTAATGCATACTTTAACAATCTTATCAATTTCTAGGGACACCTACATAAAAAATAACAAAGGCAATAACTGATAAAAGAAACCTTGAGAATGGCTGTGACTGACATTGGCAAATTTTCCGATTTTATTAATTTGGTTGCAGCTACATGAATTAGTATAAATTTGTGATCTAAAATGCTCAACAGTCCTTTTTGTGATTGAGCTTTGTGACAAGATAGAAAAATCCAAACTTTGAAATTTTCAGAGTACAGTAGACTTTTTGACACCAGAGTACAAAATTTAAACTAGTGGCAAGCTTAGTTCTAAGTATTTAATTAGCATTTAGACATAAAAAAATAATAATTTTGAATTAAGTGCAACATACCTGAACAAGAAATGACACGTTAATAACTAAGTTCTGCTACCTTTAAAATTCTCTGAAAAAAGAAAATTGTTTTATAAAGGAAAAATACCCATTTGCTGTTCTCAAAAACTCAACACCTGTTAAAATTGAAAATTAATTACATTTCTCTTTATATGAAGCGGTTTTTTTTTGTTAAATTCTACTATACTTTTTTAAAAAGAAATACTTTGGGATAGTTCGGTCAAATTACTTACTGATCGTTTTCAAAAGCTCATATTAAAAATATTGTAATTAAAATCAAAGTTAAAAATAAAAATGTCCTGAATAGAACAAAAATCTAGATGGATTTTTCTTAAGATTTGTTTAATTGGTGGTAGCCTTTCGTCAGCAACTTAAAGTTGTTGCCTAGACTCGTTTAGTGATAAAATCAGCTTAATAACTAATTCGAAAAATACTTCAATATTCAATTAACTTTCATCGTCTTGTTTGTATATTATAATCTTACCAAAAGTATTTTAAAATAATACTTTACACAACGATAGTTAAAAAACTGAACGGTAACTATAATTATTATACTGTTTCTTTTCATCGGCAAATTATATAATGAATAGAGCACATTTACTCATGAATCATTGTTTGTACTCACATACACCATTAACGATTTAAAAGGAGCTAAGACAAGCAATGAATATCGCTTTCGATATAATTAAAGCAAACTTCATAAACAATTGACATGGCAGTGACCTAACATTAAATAACTGTATATTTAAAGTGAAATATCCATGATTAATTATTTGGACACGCTACTTTACTGCGGAGAAACTCCACGACTTTTCTAAAAATTTATTAACACTTAATTAATCATGTAAATTTATAACTTGAAGTTGGCAACGTCATTTACTTTAAGAAGAGAAAGCATTTATCAATGTTATTGTTGTTTATTTATGGAACAACTTGAGAGCATTTTAAGTGCTACATTTAACTAAAATGATATCAAAATTTTATATTATTGTTATCGTGATATGCAGGCGCGTAGCAAGGAAAATTTTTCGGGGGATGGGGGATATGCGCCTGGAAAATTTTTCGGGGGGGGGATATGAACTTATATGTGTATAAATAGACGGAGTTTCATCACTAATCCAAAAATTTCGGGGGGGGGGATATATCCCGATATCCCCGAAATTTTAAAGTACGCCCCTGGTGATATGGTATATTTTAACTATAAAACAAAGGAAAAAGTATTTGTTTTTATGTTTTTATGGATCAGTTCTAGTCCCAGAAAAATGTATTATTTTTAACATTAATATTTCATGACTTTGTACATTTTACCTGTGTTTACGCAATATGCAAAAATTTCTCTCTCCGAAAATGCTGCATAAAAAGAATTTTTCATCGGAATGTAGGATTTTAGAAATAACTAATTCGAAAAATACTTCAATATTCAATTAATTTTCATTGTCTTATTTGTATATTATAATCTTACCAAAAGTATTTAAAAATAATACTTTACACAACGATAGTTAAAAAACTGACTCTAAGCATCGTGGTGTATCATCTTTTAACTCTAAGCATCGTGGTGTACTTTGTAGCAAAATATATTTTTTTATAAGTATAGACGTTTCTGTAGAAAAAACTACATTTCGTTAAAAATGAAAATGTGATACGTTTATTAATGAAACTGATGCGTAATTTTTCAGCGGAAGGTTTTATCCTACAGTGATGAAGCAAATCTTCTAATTTTTTGCAAGAAAAAAAATTACTGTACTGAGATATTTTTTTTAAGTTAGGATAAACTGATGTCCTGTATTTAACAACTCAATTTATTCTACATCTAGAACTTTAACTTAGGAAATTACTTGGAAGCTCCCTTTGGGGGGGGGGTGATGTTTACAACCACGAACACCCCCGAAAGCAAGCAACCGCACAACCTTGCTTTTTTTTTAAATTCTGAAGTTAGTTATAATGTGGTCACGAAAGGCCAAGATTGGAATTTTTTACTCCACATATTTATGATTTAAAACATGTATTATATACATTATAACACAAATAGATATATACTTACACATAACATATTGTACATTGTTTTACAAACATTTTTGTTTTTCTAATGGCGGGCATTTGCCGTTTATAGCATTGTCTAGTACCAAGGCTGGAATTATTCTTCTCTTTATTATGGAGGCATCGAAGAGGTGGACCAGCGTTGCCTCCTATGAAAGGACGGACGAAATGACACCCAAACCATACCATGAATCGAACCCGGACCCTTGGTGTCGTAGAATGGCTCTCTAAACACTACACAACCCGGACGACATTTTTACAAACAGATAGTAACACAAATTACTAGGACACTACGATAACCCCTGACAAATTCGAAATGACTTATCATAATTCGAATGAGAGGGTTTTTTATGTGTGTTATAAGATTTTCGCCATTTTTTTTCCATTTATCTTTATTTTAGGAACATGTCAGAACTGCGTGGGACTGACTGACTGACTCATCCACACCTAGTCAAATCTATTCGAGATATAGGCATGGGAATTTAGGACCTTACTTCTTTTGTGCTTTACGTCACTTAATAAGCAATTCTACATTTAAAAAAAGCAATTATGTAAAATGAAGAAACTAAAAAAAATCACATTCTACGTGAAAAACTCAGCTTAGTACATTTAAAAGTTCAAAATGTTTTTGGAGTAATATTTTTAATCGCTTTAACGCTTTAATCTTATAATATAAATTCAGGAAATGGTATCATTTCACATTAAAAACATAGTTCATAAAATTTATTCTAGAACACGAGGTATAATAATAAAATGATAGTAATGAAACAACATCAACAGCTAATAAAAATGCGAAAATAATTCAGTTTCTAAAGCGGAAAAAAGTAAAACAATAAAAACATTTTAATTCTATCTTTTAGAAAGGAGCCTTATTAGCACAAAGCGCCATAAACGTCTGGAAAATGTTACATTTTTGTATTCTTCAAGAGAAAAGTAATTTACTACTTTATTTTGCCGTGCAAGCTAGCAACGTATATGCTAATTTTGTGGAAATGAATGAGATGTGCCTAATTCCATTAAGTTTGAGAATTTGAAGGAGAGAAAATGATATCAACTTTTGTATATGCAGACACGAAATGGAGCGACTAACACGAGAACTGCTGCGTATTTGAATTCGCAACTTCATTCAAAAATGCAAGTGTGTTATTCTGATTAGAAAGATTTTTTTAACGATTCTGAAATTAATAACGATTCATGTAAACATCTCGTACATGATAAGAAATCAACACAGCAATTTTGATTATAAATATATCCTACAGCAATATTTATTTTATTCTGAAAACAGTGATCGAGTTTTATATAGTTTTTATGTCATTTCGTCACTCCCTTTATAGGAAGCAACGTTTGTCCATTCATTAGGTGCTTCCATAACGAAGTGATCAATACTTCCGGCCTCCCTTATTTTATTTCCGGCCAGATATTTTTTATTTACCAGTGTACCAAAGCCAGGTGTCTTCTATACGTACATTTAATGCTTAAACAACAGTATAACTTTAGGTGGTTAACTTTTAAACATTTTTGAAAAGTTAACGCTTTAATATTTATCGAAATTAACTTTTTGAGTAGCGAATTAACGATTAAAGACAATTTAAAAAAAAAAATTTGCCCATACGAAAGCATAGGCAAAAAAACACCCTCTTGTGATCAGAGACACAAAAAAAAAACCCGAATGGCTACACAAAAGAGCGCAGTAAAAAACGCTTTATTTTACACAACAAAAGATTTCATATGAGAATCACACAGCGCGTTTGAAATTGCGCCTATTGGTATGCATGCAGGCATAACACACACAAGACATGGATTGGCGAAAATTTTCGAAGATGTTGTTGTTGTTGTTGTGAGCATGTATATCGGATTTGTGTGCTTGGCTCGAAGCGGGGTCGCCGCGACTGAAGAAAGAGAGGAGAAAGCAAGAGGGGGTATGGGTACTGGTTTTCGTGACGTCACAAGAAAGGATGGGATTTGGAACAGTTTGCATGGAGTTCAATGGAAGAAATAGAATTAATAATGCCAATAAATATGAGTAGCTTAATTTTTTATGACTCATTGAAATAGCATTTTCGTTTTACAACACTTTGTTCTTAAATAATAGTGAATCAACAATATTTTTTGTCAGAAATTAATGAAATAAATTGGTACTGAACTAAAAGCAGTTTCAGCATTGTATGCAGTTTGTTTTGCATTTCGGGCTAGCAAATACATTCTAAATAATATAATGGTTACTCAATGTTATCATTTATCTAAAATAATATGTATATGGATTAAATTTATACGTTGTATAAGCATAAAGTCATATTTTTAAGTAAGTAAAAGTATATATATTAAGTAAAAATAATAATTTTTATTAATTTTACTTAAAAACTGAAATACATTATTTAGTTTTGCTTCGTTTTAATAAGGTTTTTGAAAGAATTGATGTTAAAAATATCCAGATTCATAACTAGTCATCTTAAGCCATTTCGTGACGTCACAAGAGAGGATGGGATTTCAAAGAGTTTGTATTGAATTCTATGGAAGAAATCTGATCAATAATGCCAATAAACACTAGTAGCACGAGGAATATAATCAGAAATTTCCACAATTAATATTTTAAAAACTTGTACAATACACACTATATATAATTATGTTATACAGACTCCTAATGTCAAATTTTATTAGAAGCAATTAAAGCACAAAAAACAAGAAAATAAAAAGTAAAAGCTTTTATTACCCAAACCTTACAAATACTATAAAGTTTTTCATGAAAGCACTACAAGTGTTTGCTTTAGTTTTTTCTAGATAAGACTTTCAAATATCACATTGAGACATTTGAAATATACATAATTAAATATTTTTAAAAATTAGTGAGTATAACTCTTGAATATGTAAAACTGCCTAAATGCTCTCAGGGGTTTTCATGTAAAATATATTGCAGTAATACATATACTTTTTTGTTATTGTTGTTATCATTGCAGTAATACATTTTCTTTTTTGAGTTAATTTCTAAATCTGTGTTCATACTTAATTTCAGAATTTTCAACAAATTCCGATAAACCGTTTAGTTGGAAATATTTCTTTAATAAATACCTTCTATATTTTTGTTTTTCTAAGTATCCAGCAAATAGATTGCTCCCTCTCTCTTTTTTTTTTAAATAAATAAATCAACCATGAGATCCGCATTGAACCTTAAGCTACTTGGTATGTGCAGTGGAAGGGGATCTGCGTTTAATTTATAATTAATGGTGAAATTTTCTTAACATAGAATTACCATGAAACTCTTGATACATTTCTTAATTTCAAAAGAATGTATATTTTCCTATGCAGTATTTTTTTCGGTTTCCTCAATATCTTTTTCCTAAACGTTTTCTCTTCTTTTAGTAGGATCAGTTTTTTCTTGTTTTTTGGTAATATCGGACATATATAGGCTGGTAAGCTCCAAAAAATGCACGGGATAGAATTCGGTTCTAATTTATAATGCTTTCTTTTTACAGTTAAAAGTGTCCCATCTGATTTTAAAATAGCATCGTCTTTTAAAAGATCTTCATCTCGAAAATGCTCAATACAAACATACGTATTTTTTCCTGGGGACCAATTTTTTCTTGGAATATTTTTAATACATTCGGCCCGCGTTTCTCATTTTTTTGGGGAAATTTGAAGACTTTTACATTTTCTCCTCTTTTGTAATTAGCTTTACAGCCTGAGACGCAGCAAACGGAGGCATAGTGATTGCTAGAACAAAAGAACAGAAATCAATAAAACTAACGCAAACTACAGCAGTTTTATATTTTTATGTACACTATAGCGTAATAACTATCATCAAGTATGTTGTATTAAGAATAGAGATTGCTGACTTACGTTAGTATCCAAAAAAGGCACAAAACGTCTTAGTTTCTTCTACTTCTCCATATGATTCTAATGCTTTTAACGGAGAAAAGTCCATCCTCTCTTGTGACGTCACAACACCTCCACGCGTTCAGTACCCAGGCTCGCCTTGTAATTGTCTACTCTCCCCTCCCTTCCCGGGGGCTCCGCTCGAAGCCCCTTTATAAATCCGCGTCAGAAGGACAACAAAAGGGGGGAGGGGGCATGGAGGTCTTCCTAAGAGGTCCTAACCCGTATTTACGCTAACTTTCGGAGAAAACCACGGAAAACTCCGAACGGTTAGGTCGACGAACGCGCGATGAGACCCGAACCCGGGACCTTCACACTTCGCCCGTCTACTATTTCCAGTGATATAACCACTGTGCCATGATGAGGCATTTTTGAATATATTTAGTGTTTCTTGGATCAACATGCTCCTAGCAGCAGCGATGGAGAATGCGAATGAGGCTTCTCCATCGCTTGAGGCGATGGAGAAGCCTCAAGTCCATTTCGGGATGTACTGTGTTGTAAATAATG
Source organism: Cheiracanthium punctorium (assembly GCA_038373885.1). Taxonomy (NCBI): domain Eukaryota; kingdom Metazoa; phylum Arthropoda; class Arachnida; order Araneae; family Cheiracanthiidae; genus Cheiracanthium; species Cheiracanthium punctorium. Next base: position 16,167 of record JAWZYV010003261.1, on the reverse strand, counting down.
CTGCTGGTGGCAACTGATAGAAGGAAATCAAAGGGAGAATCAGGTGATCTTGAGATGAGTAGCATGCCTCTCCATGCCAAATCCAACTGCTTCCAAAGGTTCAAATATTCAAATACGGACTTTACGGACTTTGAGTAATGAGAGATCAGTGGCGCACACAAGGAAGGGGCTCCAGAGGGCTTGGATCTCACCCCGATAGAGTTATCAACTGCTTCATTAAATCATCGTGTAGTTTTTAACATTTTAATGTTATAAGACTTTATGACATAATAAAAATACATAATTCAGAAAAATGCGAGTATATTGAAGAGCAGAAAGACTTTATAAAAGATAGTCAAGGGGAAAAAAAGGTTTTTTTTCAGGTGATTGGTGTCACAACTCTAACACCAATCAACTGAATTGACCCCCTGACTGAACTGATCCTGAACAATCCTGAACTGATTGAACTGAATTGAATTTTATGGAATGGGTTGGACCCCCTCCAAGAGAAAATTATGTGTGCGCCTCTGGATGAGATGGCCTTCCTCATTTTGAAACCGAAAATTGGCGTCGAACATATGCGGGGGGGGGGCATCTTAAAATCTCTCTGGTAGAGCATTCTGAAGAAAGACGAGATGTTTACACTTAGATAGAGATCTCATTGGATATCTTACGACCGAATGAAAGCATCCATTTCCATTGTTTAGGTCAGGAATAGGCAACCTTTGGAAAGTTGCGGTACAAACTTTACGATGTTAGCGAAGTCACGGGCTGAGTTATCGGGATTTATATCGGATTTTAAATGGTTTATATGAGTATGTAATGGGTTTTGATATGTTCCGCGGGCAGGAGAAGCGGGCCACATCCAGCCCGCGAGCCGGAGGTTGCCCATATGTGGTTTAGGCCATAGGCAAAAATGTTAGCAGACAACTAGCGCTATTCGCTTCCACCAATGCTTTCCTCTGCATTTTCCTAACGATGTTCTCTACTTCCCCTATGAGCTGGTACATGAAATCCAGGGACACAATGCATAAATAAAATATATGTTAACGTTTATAAATGAAAAGTCGTAGTTGATAAAGTATTAAAAAACAAACAACTCACAGAAAATATAATTAAGAATAAATATTTAAACAGAGTTTAGTAAGTCTAACTTAACATCTTCTTGCACCGAAGATGGTTAATTACTGTAAACGCTCTTATTTTCGTGAACCGTAATTTTCGCAATAATGGAGATATCGGTGATTTCGCGAGCTGAAAATTTCGCAAATTTTATATGAATGGAACCGAAAGTTGAAAAATCACGAAAGTACCTAAATATAGAATCCCTTTTGCATAAGGCATTTTAAAAAACTTTCTTTGTCCGAAAAGTTCGTCTCTCCTTCTCCCATTTTGATAGATTGGCTTGAAAGAAGCTGGTATGAATATTGTAAGTGAATGAGCTGCATTCTATTAATTGTATTATTGCTTTGTATTCAAGAAATAGCTGTAAGAAAGAAAGTCATGTTGTAAGAAAGAAACTTGTCAAGAAAGAGTTTTGTGCAATAAATCATTAAATTTTGGTAAGTGAAAAATTTCCGATTTTTTATTATTATTTAAAACTGAAATAAAAAAGTATTTCCCGAGGATTTAATTTTCGCGATTACGACGGGCTCGCGAAAATAGGTGTTTTTACAGTATGCTGACTAAATTCTGTTTGATATAATATTGATCATACTGGTGCTTTCCTGCGTTGTTTGTCTGTTGCCTAATACGTTATATGTCAAATATCATTTTATCATGTTCATAAACAAGGTCGTTTTAAAATAACTTACACCAGAGCAAGATCATTACTGCTCATATACAACTGCTTTACTCATTCCGTTTCAAGATGGAAAGAATATTGAACGTTCTTTTAGAAATTAAAAACAGGTCAATATTTCCAAGTGAAGGTAAAATACATGTCATTAACATATTTTTATATTCTGGGCATGAATCGATTGGAACAAGAAACATCGATTTAATTCAGAAATATCTCGGATGACAAATGGCCTAGATGGATAATACCTTCACATACTAAGTACTTGTACAGAAATCACATGAAACGTAAAAAAGATGTATTGCTGCGTGACCGGAATACATTTATTAGTTTACGACGAACATGTAACGGAGAAGGGGAAAAAAAGCTCCTATAAATGTAACAAAGTTAGACATATCCTATTAGGTATTTTCCTGTTTAAAGTTTCCCCACCTTCCTCCTAAGAGAAAGAAATGTCAAACTGTACAACATGTTTTATAATAGATGTAAGAAAGACTGTTGCTTTCATCTTAAAATAAATTCTACGTTAAATTTAAATTTTATCATAAAAATATATCTAGTGTAAAATTTTGGATATAATACAAAAAAAACCCTTTTTCAGTGGATTATATGTGTAGTAATTAGGATTTATAATAATAATTAATATATTAGATTTCTAAAGTATATTTGATCCCAAATTAAATTTTGTTAGAAAAATTTCGAGGAAGATTAAATTTCTTTTTCTCCGTTTCTCTGATCACTAATAATTTTATATGTATTTCTGTGATATTAATCAAACTGTAACAATTTAATATAATTTTCATTAAACTTAAGATTTAATACTATTCTACTTTGATCTCTTAATCAATTATTACCAGCTCTATGGCAAAATATTTTCTTGGTTGATTCTTTAAGAATGGAAAACATAGAAATTAAATTACATTTCTGATCCCGTTTTTCAAATCCGAGAAAACCATACCTATAACCTACCTTCTCCAAGAAACCTTTCATGAAAGTTAGTTATTTACATAAAATGTAAAGCATTTAAACTGTTTACAGAAATGTAATATATATGCACATATAAAATATAAAATTAAATGACGTATGCATAGTTAAAAGTTTTACCACGTACTATTTATATAGTATGTTAGATAAATAACCGGATTTTTAATTAAAACCACAGAAGACATGGTGACAGCTGTAGAACAGTTTCAGAATTAGAAAAGTACATCTTTATTCTTTCAAACTCCCACTACTTTATGCTAATCGTATGTGAGGTGTTACGTGCTTTTTAATGACAGGACATGTTTCATACTTAAGCCACAAAAGCACAATGGTTACAGAATGGATGAAAATGAAGATGTTGCAGTCATTTAAGTAACCAAGATGTAACATCCCGAAAAATGATATTAATCCCCTGCGTACCAGGTTAACTTTAGGATTAAAGACTCTCAAAATCAGTAAATTTCTTGTGATTATTATAAACACCTAATGCCATCTAGGGGGTAACAAATAGATAAATCAACATGTGATACAAAGCACTTACAAGAGCAAGCATTACAGTGAATGTACTGAAATAGAATAATGGAATAAATAGAATACCAGTGGCGTAGCCAAGGGGGGGGGGTTAGGGGTCCTCACTCTGCGCCCCAAAATGAGAGACACAGACACGCGAAAAGGGATCTTCTTCCTCATTCTTCAAATTGATATACATTCGATGATGATATTCGAAGGGAAAATTTTGACCCTTCCCTCCTAAAGAAAATCCAGGTTACACCACTGTACGCATGAACGTGGTGTTTTTGCATGAAGGGAATTTCATGTACGTCATGGTGTACAAGGGATCAAAATGCACACATGGAGCAACTTATGTCAGACGTCAACTAGTGCATGTACTTATCTAATTTTTCGTGATCTTGTGTTTTGACTGCTTGACAGTAAGATTCTAGATCCATTTTGCTTCTGTCACAAAAGCACTAAACATATTAAAAAGCGTGTAATGAAAAGTGTAATATATATCTTTTTCCAATACTGCAACCTTTCTATAACTGGCGCTATGTATTCTATGGATTACATTAAAATTTACGCTATTTTACTAACAGAATACTTGATTTGATGACTACGCTAAATGAGTAAAAATTAACATATTTCTCTGACAAAAGCTTTTCTAAATGTGTAGATTTTTAAATTTATAAACATTCAGTTACATTGTTCTAATACCAAATTTATAGTAAACATTCCAAAATAGTATGAAGAAACATTAAAATCACTGAATTTAATTTTCAAATGTAATGTGCAATGAAAATATCTCCCACTAACATTCCAAACAATTCAAACTTTTGCATCACACATATTATAGATATTTTCCACATAATTCTCCTTTTTTAGAAAAATTATAAGAAAAGAACACTCTTCATCACGCTGAGAAGAGCATTTACCTGCCATTGTACTGTCCAATACTTTGCGAATTAACAAGATCAAATCACTTGTATGTATATCATTATAAAATTTCAGTACACACAAAGGCTAATCCAAATATTTTAATAAGTTCAGTTTAAAAAAAAACTTCTGAACTGTAATGAGTCTCTTCCATCAGCATTCTAATATCTTCAAAAATGATTGTATCACACAAATGTCAGAATACTGTTTCCACTAGTTAGGCACGTTTTATTAGAATTTAAAGACTTTTCATTATGGTTCAGAAAAGCATTTATCTAGAACTTTTCACGTAGAGCACATTTCGAATTAACAAGACCGCTTAAACGCAGTTCAGTGCAAAAATTTCAATGCTAACAAATTTTAACAGAAAAATTAGTAAGTGAGATAGTCATAATACATACTGGCTCCGTCAGAGTTCATTCAATGGCACCTTTGGCTCATTCAGAGATGTATCGACAAACAATGCTCCTAAAACCGATGCATAAAACTGAATGTTTTAAGATAAGATTGGCGGTTTTTTCTTTATCCTGGTAGCATTTAACCAACCCTTACTGGATTTGATCCAAAAATGCGTCATTGTACTTTTCTTTGTTTGAGAGAAGATTATGTTTTTTCTTCTTCTTCTTTTTTTTTCGTAAGCTTTAGTCTTGAACTTAGGAAGTAGAGACACCATGCTGTTTTTAATTAATTTAACAAAAGGTCACTTAAATATTATACAAAATGTATACATAAATTGTAGTTGATATTTAAACACAATACTAAACGTGAGAAACACGCATAAATTTCTATCAAATGGAACTAGACCTCTTCATAATTTACCGTACATACTCTAGTATGAACCGAGAAATCTTAGTCAAAGGTATTAAAAATTCGGGGGTCAGTAAAGAGTATAAATATATCACCATATTTTGACGAATGCAGTTTAGTATCTCAACTGTTACCTTGGATCCCCCCACTGCGGAATTGCCTCCACTATCCATCCCCCTACCCGTGTTTTTTCCTCTTTTTTTTCCTTTCTTTCTTTCTTTCTTTCTTTTTTTTTTTTTTTTTTTTTCAGGCAAAGCTACACCAGGGCTATTTGCCGAAGCGGGCGATGCTTTTATGGGACGATTTTTTTTAAAGGGATACTAAAGAGTATTCACATTAAGTCTGGAGAAAACTCCAAAACATTCTGAACACCAGACCTTCAGATCAATAGCCTATCAGATGCCAGATCCCCGGACCTGCACATTTCAGCCATCTCCCACTGTTCAGTGTCTTATCTACGCAGCCATTGGTCGGCCACAGCACGTTCTGAAAATGAATACATAACACCAAAACACTAAAACTACATGCTGATTGTAAAAGATCGTAGAAAATGCTCCCTAAATACTTCTTTTCCACTTAAAATTTCTTGTGGTCAAAACAATTAAAATAGCAAAAAGTGAAATTACTCCCCAGTTGGGTGAAACGCCAATGATTAAAATGTGCTTTAACCCTGTGCTTGGCGACTTTTTTTAGACGGTGGATAAGTGCGATACTATTTCCGAAAACATACTCTCAGATAACATATTGAAGTCAGTTATAATAGAACCTAAAAATGATAATTGAACTTTTATTAATGCTGACGTAATCGAATATCTGATGAATAGAGAATATATCACCATCGCTAAGATATAATAATTTGCTATGATAACAGTGAAATCAGTAACTATCTAGTAGAGATTTTGGATTCCTTGACTATGAGTGGCTTGGGTTTTTTTTTTCGGTTATCCGGGAGCAAGTGAAAAATTGTCAAATAATTGTGATATGTGCCTAGCGTTGCCAGGCGTCCGGATAAAGCCGGACAAAGTTAGGCTTTTTGACTGCGTGTCCGGCCAAACTTAACGGTGTCTGGCTTTTGTTAGGCTTTTTACTGGTGACTTTGGCCGATGAGTAATAAAGTACTTGAACTGATTTGGCATTCGATGTTATTTATATTTCATTAGAATTGAACAAGATTCATGGTAATAATCAAAAAAGCTTGATTTTGAATACAATTTTTTTGTTGTACCTATTAATACTGAGACAAAATCCTCAATATTGTAGGCTGTCCGGCCTTTTTACCCAAATGTCCGGCCAAACTGGCTGGTCTGTCCGGCTATTTGGTTTGCCGACCTGGCAACCCTATATGTGCCTAATGCTTACAGACCTAAAGCAATTTCCAGTACACGGTTATTTATCTCTTTCCATTTTTGTAAGTTTAATTCCACACATTTTCCCAATTCCACATTATGTAACCAATAAGCATACCCATCTCTTTTTAGTATATTGATATTTTTGTATATATTGAATTCTGTAAATATATACTATTTTGTATACAGATTAAAATTTACGGTTTTGTTTTGGCGAACGACAGTGTTTCCGTAGTCTTTAAACGTTTCTCAGAAAAAACAGTTGTTGGAATTCACGCCTGGCTAACCGAAAAATACCATAGTTTGCCACCACATAAGCTAATATTGAAAGTTAATTGCATCGTTATACTAATAGGAAACTTAAATACAAAGGAAGCATTAGTCAATGGAAAAAGAATGCGCATCAAGTTTATACATCGTAATGCTATTGATTGTGAAATTTGAACCGGAACCCCAGTCAATAAAAGAATTTTAATCCCATTTATAAAATATTCTGGTACTATTTTACCGTATCCTTTCAAAAAACTCAATTTCCAAATATACCTGAATTTTCGATGGCAGTAAATAAATCTCAAGGACAATCATTCTGTGTCATACACCCATTGAAAATGATGCATGCAGCATTAGTGGTTCTTTTATATAAAATAATTGCATCCCTCAAAATAATTGCAATGCATTACGATCTATAGGTAGTCTTTGTTGAAAGCCTAAGCAGAGACATTCATCCATATCAAACAGAACCAAAATGGTTTACGTTGTTAAGGATAACAAATCTACCGCAATCTATTACAATATATTACAATTCATCAAATCTATTACAATTCATCGAAAGTTTATGTACAGTTCTTTTACACAAACACTCAAACGATTTTAATACATAACGGTCTATGACAGCTTAAATATTCATCCTTTTCAAGTACAATGCATTAAATACATGGACCTGTAGAAGAGCTTACTCTTCATTTAAAAGATAGAAATAACATTTAAAGTTCTTTTACTGAGTCTCGCAACGGTTTTTTTTATATTGATACAGTTTTTTTTGAGATTATGTCCAAACTCTAGCTACGATACATCACTACTATTGGTTGCCACATATGTGAAGCAAGATTGACACATAATATGAAAGTTTCCTGCAACTTAATTTATTAAATCTGTAGATCAGAATGTCAGACATAAAGAAGATGTCTTAATGAGTCATGAAAGGAAAGCGAATTCAGAAGGTTCAAGTACTGATGATATGATCACAGAAATGAGTGATTCTGGTGAAAATGATAAAGTGCTATGCAGTTTAAGCTGAAAGAATGGCATCAGGTGAAACTTGATTGTAATATGTCCTCCAAAAATTAGATAGGTTTAGATTTTTTAAAAACAAGTTTAGTAAACGTGTTGCTTGTCATTCAGATAAATATTTATTTGGATTAAAAATACACAAAAACAACTGATGATACAATTAGTTAAATAAAATAATTTTCTGCATAAAACACATATGAGTGAAGTTTGTTTTGTGTATAGTTTTCTTAAGCTATTTTAATCAACCATGCATTTAATTTGTTACTTTTTCTTAATTTGAAGTTTCCACACAACGCTTACAGTAATAAATCACATCGTTGGAAATATATTGCACCGAAAATAAACGAGTCTTGTTAACAGTCAAATAAAAAAGAATTAAAAGAATCTAGGAACGCCCTTTAAAACATTTTTTAAAGAACCCTCACACGAAGTAAATTTCGCTCCGAGAGCGTTTACCAGATAGACACAAGAAAAATCCCGCATAAGAAAACAAATATCCGCAGTTGTTTTTTCCTCTTCTCTTTGGCATCTTCTCAAATTGTGACCTGGAGAAGGTCCAGACCGTGTCGCTTGGCATTGATCAGCACTGTCGAGAGTTTAAGCATTGTCACGTACCGGCGAAGGGTGGGAATCGTGTAACTATATTGCTTCCTTTAACCAAACGAGCTCCCTCCTGCAATTGATTTCCTTTTCAGCTTCAACTTCAAAAGGCTCACAGATCGGTATTGAGTGAATGGTAAGACGGAAAAACCTTTTGTTAAGGTTAACTTAAAAGCTTTCTACGGTAATTCCATGGAATGGCGGCCACTTCTTTGGGATTTAACGTTCATGATTCAATGTGTTGATTCAATTTGGTTTGTTTGTAAGTGGTGTGGACACAGAAAGTGATAGAAAAAGAAATTACATTTTAAATAATGAGGAGGAGGAAGCAGGGACGTGGACGAGAGCGGAGGGTGTCAGGGCCTGACTATAACATTTTTGAGCCCAGGGCACTTTTTCAAATGTTATGCCTCTGTATATAGCTAGCTCAATTTTTGTGTCCCTATACAAAGGTTTAACCTCAATTTCTGTGCGCATATAGAAAGCTTTAACCTCAATTTGTGTACGTGTGCCCAGATTTGTGTTAGAAGACAAATTAATCTCCTACAAATAGCTTTCTATATGCGCACAGAAATTGAGAAATTTTCTTTAATAAGCTTGTAATTAAAGGAATTTTACTTATGCCCCGTCGATTTTTTAAACGAGATTATGAATACCTGTTCTAGAAGTTTTTAACCCTCGTTCTGAAACATCTTGGATTAAACTAAAAGATCTAACAAACGTTTGTCTATCAGGGGTTTTGTTGAATGGCATGTATTCTGCAGTTCACGTACATTTCTATCACCTTTGTTTGCAGTAGTGCTGTAAAAGTAACGACAAAATGAGTATCCGTATGTATTTGTTACTTAGATGTTCGCTATTCGTTACTAAGTATTCGTTACTCGTTACTTTCGTTACTACTAATAGAATCGGTAATAGGGAGTTATATGTGCCCCATAACAACACATCCGAGACATTGTTGTTATGGGTATATGCCGCCCATACATAAACCCATAACAAAACCTAACCAAAAAGAATTCTTTTTAGCGAAGTTGTACAAAGTTGTATTTAGAGCTTATTTTCTCTGATTTACAGATTGTTTTTATACACATTTATGGTTTTATACAATGCTAAATTATCCGAATTACTGAGTACACATAGAAATCTTCCAAAGACATATGCCATTCATTTTTTTCTCAATCCCCCCTTTTTTAAATTCTCAACGCTGGTTTAACCTGTTCACTCTTATCATAAAAAGTGTAAAGGAAAGCTTGTGACTCGTGTTTTTTTCTGGGAGCGGGTTCTCGAATACTGAGATCCAGGGATTGTGCCATATATATTAAATTCACAGGGCAGGGGATCTCAGTATGATATCAACTACTTTGCGTCTCTACAAGCATAATATCTTTATTATTTGTGAGTTCTTATTTCATATCAAAAACTTCTTTTGCTGGACGATTTTTCGAAGTAAATTAAAAATTACCATATTTTAAATTAAAATTGTTTAATTCAGTGAGAATTATCTATTTTTAAGATATTTCCAGTTCTATTTCTGCACTTTTGGGATGAAAGGGGTTAGCCCCTTCTGTGGGTGCATATATGAGAGCATTCTTTAAACAAAAATTATCACTCCTTTCATACAGAAAGAATGGTTGCACCGGACTATGCGTATTCCATGAGTTCATGGAATAAAATGTACCATAAAATAGGGCAGATGGCCCCCTAAACGCCGACATTTTAGAAACATACTGAACTTTATTGAATTATTTTAATACCAGTGGCTTACGCAGGAGTGGGCATAGAAATCCCGGGTAGCTCCCAATTTTTTATATATTTTTTAAACAATTACTTAAAAAATGTGTTTAGGTTTCCATGCTAAATATTTTTTTTAGTTCCAAATAATATTTTAAATAATAAAAATGTGTGAATTCGTTTACTTTATAAAAAAATATTTTTTTAAAGGTGTATTTAAATAATTTGTTATTTATTACTCATATTTCGATTCTAGCTAAAAAAAAAAAAAAGAAAAAGTTAAGTTCGCAATCCTGCTTCGGAACCACCCTGAAAGAAAGAATTCTGATTGCACCACTATTTAGTACGAAAATGTTAGAAAGCCCGAAATTAGCACCCCTTACTAACATGCTTCTCTTATATGTATTGCTCCTCTACAATTATAAGAACACCCCCTTCCCCCCTGCAAAAAAAAGTTCAACTGCGCATAAGAACACACTATACACCGGATCCTATCCCCCCATTGTACGACCCATATCAATAGAGCAGCAGATAGTATATCCATCTCCATAACTGTAACGAAACATACGGATTCTTCCAAACCTCATCAAAACGATACCATCCGGCTCGGCACAAACGAATTGCAACCAGAACATACTACTACTCAAATACCGAAACTGATTTTTCCCTTCAAACAGCGAGAATCCATAATACTTCCGGTATCTAGTAACGGAACGGAACATACTATTACTCAAATACCGAAATTCATTTTCTCCCAGCGGCAGTCTTGTATTCGAAGTTCGAACCTGGTCGATCCGAAATGCACACTCAAAAGTCATTTCCCCCCTTGAAACTGCGATCCGATATACAGTAACAAACAGAAGATATTAGTACTCGATTACTGGAACCCGTTTCCCCCCTAGTTCGCCTCGCCTGGAAGTCTGTATTCGAAGTTCGAAGCTGCTCGATCCGAAACAGCTTCGGATCGAGTAACGAGTAACGATATCAACCGAAAAGTAACAATTCGTTACTTCGAGTCTGAGTGATTATCCGTATCTTAGTACCGAATACATGCGGTTTGCTTCAGCTCTAGTTTGCAGGTTACAATTTCATTATTTATTATTAATTTTACTACCTATATTTATATATTACCCCAGACAGCACATAAGCTTAAATCAAGCTTGACATTTCCTTGAATTTGACGTATTAATGCAAGCTTGACAGTTCAACTCATTTTAAGCTGGCAGCAAGCTTGCAGGAGTCAAGTTGAATTGTCAAGCTTAAATACAGCTTGATTTAAGCTTGGCAATTGATACTCGCTTGATTTTTCCTTTTTAAAGGAGCGTTGATGGTGCCATCTGTGAAAGAGAATGAACATTAATTGTCTATCGTCCTCAAATTTGCTGAAAGTTCGTAAAAGATGTGTTTTATTTTATTACCAGTGCCATATTACCGGCAGGGCAAACGGGGCAACTGCCCAGGGCCTACAGATTTTAGGGCCCAAAAATCTTACATCTTACACTTTTGTAGTTTTAAAATAAAATTACAAAGGATAAAAAAAATTCAGAAGTTAAATAATTTTTTTAATTATAAAGTATGAACAATGAAAATAATTCAAATTTACATTTGTATGAATTAATTTAAACTTATTTTTAATTCTTCGAAATGCTCTATATCGATATAGCATACCAATATGTAGGAAAATAACTAACCACATTTGTACAGAGAATTTTTAGCGTTAAAAAATAGCAAAATTTTTCAATTATTTGTTATTTTAAGAAATATTTACAAAAATGACTAAAGTGTTTGTATTCCATACATGTTAGCAACTGTGATATACCATTTCGAAATAACGTTTAACTATCTGTTTCTTTGATTTCAGATTACTTAACACAAAATTTGTGTTAAGTAAGTAAACCTATTCTATATTTCCAAATATGGAAATTCTTCAAAATAAAATACAACAAATTGAGTAAATAAAAAACTTTGTAAAAAATACACATAAGAAGTTAGGTAAGAGGATACGCACGTTTCAACCAAAAATTGTTTTGGCCTTCTTCAGTCCAAGCCCTACGTTGCAAGCAACACAGGGAACTGAAAAGAGAAAAACAAGCAAGATGTTGCCACAAGGGGCAAAGAAAAGTCGAACAAAACCACGGAGAGGGGAGAAAAAATATAAATAAAAAAAAGGGGGAAAGGAGAAAAGCACAAAAACATAGAAATAAAAAGGGAATAAATAAATAAATAAATAATAAAAAATGAACACACGAATCCAAACACACACACACAAAAAGAGAAAACAGAACAAAACAAAACAAAACAAACAGAACACAATTTGTTTTGTTTTGTTCTGTTTTCTCTTTTTGTGTGTGTGTGTTTGTATTCGTGTGTTCATTTTTTATTATTTATTTATTTATTTATTCCCTTTTTATTTCTATATTTTTGTGCTTCCCTCCTTTCCCCTTTTTTTTATTTATATTTTTTCTCCCCTCTCCGTGGTTTTGTTCGACTTTTCTTTGCCCCTTGTGGCAACATCTTGCTTGTTTTTCTCTTTTCAGTTCCCTGTGTTGCTTGCAACGTAGGGCTTGGACTGAAGAAGGACAAAACAATTTTTGGTTGAAACGTGCGTATCCTCTTACCTAACTTCTTATGTGTGTTTTTTACAAAGTTTTTTATTTACTTTATTGTTTAACACCAGTATTTTGAGTGTTTTTTTTCCGTACAACAAATTGATTTCAAAATCAGTCGTTTGTCTCGATTTTGGCCAGCAGTATTGCTCATGAGTGTTGCGAAAGTTTTAAAACGTGTGCTGCTCTTAAGTTTATATTATGTTTATTTCCCTATTAGTAGAGTCTCTAAATCACACACAACATTATTTTAATTTTGATGCATCCCATGGAAAAAAAAAGTAACATATCGCCCACTTATCAATCTGGCCAGAAAACGGCTTGATAATTCACTTCAAACTTTAGTCATAACTGCCCGAAGCTTGGTAGCTGCATGGATAACGCGCTCGCCTACGAACCGAAAGGTCCCGGGTGCATATTAACTACCTTTACTCTCTGTTGGAAATGGGGGATATTGAACCCTTCTGATTGGCTGCTATCACAGATTGATGCATGACGTCATGATGCCTTACCGCTCCTTCTTTATTTTAACCTTGTTCTTAGCCCAGCGCTGGATATAATTTTATTAGCTTATTCTTATGTAGTTTATCAGTTGTTTCAATGTCTGTTTTTCCAGAAAAAAAACTTCCCAGCAAAAAAAGGAAACATTCACTTTCTGTAAATATAAAAAGGAATCAACCAAATGCAAAACTGCATTAAACTGTAATTTTTTGTACAATACATATATATTAAAGATATAATTTTACTTATTTTCCATATTTCTTTCATTTCTTATTATTCAATTGTAACCTCAAAAATTTAATTTATAATTTTTGGATATTAAAGGAAAAGAATACATATGAAAAATTATTCGAATACTACCATCCCCAAATAATTCTTTCTATCTTAACGTGTCTGAATCTGAAAATAAAATTAAAAGAATTTCTGTGTTATTTACTTTCTCTTTCTAAGTTCTGGGGTTTATATTCAACAATTATAAGAAAGTTGGGAGCATTTGAAACGCAACCAACCATTAAAATAAAAATAAAAAAAAGATGCTTTGTGAAGGAGGAAAATTAAGAACTTTTATTAAGTACTAATAGTTTTGTTGAAAAAGTTACATAATGAAATAATTCTTGGAATTGAAAAATATTTTTATCTATTAAAATTTTTTGTTTCATCAGTGAAAAAGATTCAATTCATAAAAGTGACCGTACATGCAAAACTAGCAAGAAATAAATGAAAGTTTATAAGCTAATAAAGTTTTATTCTATAATATGTTTCTCTCTATATATGTGAATAATTTTAAGAAATGCCTTATAAAGAATTAACTGAGAATTGTGTATCCTCAAAAACTACAGCAATAAATATTGAATGAGAAATTTATTGTTTATATTAGAGTATTCTAAATACATAGGTAAGTGTATTTACCAGTTCAAGGAAATTTTTTGTTTCGCATATTTTTCTATGAATATAGTAGCATTAAAAAAATACTTTTCTAATTTCTAAAAACATTTAAATTTCTAAATATTTTTTTAAAGAAAAGTATATTATAAATGCATTTGTATCAATTTATAATATACTTTTCTAATATTTGAGGTTTTAAAATATTATCACTTAACAAAATCTTTAATCAAACAAACAAATTTAAAATTTAACAAAATCCTCTTATATATCCTATTATGTTGAATTTATCATTCAGAATACTCTTTTGATAAAAATATTGTCATTCTAAAAGGTAACTGTATCTTTCTTACAATGAAAAATGAATTTCATTTTATAGTAATACCTAGTACTTTTCTTTGCTATAATTAAAAAAAAAAAAAAAGATGCTCTATCCTTAGAATATTCTTGTCACACATATGTAGGCATTGTTAAACTTTATTTCCTTTAAAAAACAGGGTTCAATTTTTGTCATTTAAAATTAGTAGTATTTAATATTCATAACATTTGAGTATCTGATTAAGAGAGAGAACAAATTAACTAAAGAAAAATATGTTTAAAGGAATGCTGTTAAATGGGAGGAATTTCTTTTTTAAATTAAATATACACCAAAACAAATTATTCTGATGTTTTTTATGCTGTTAATTTAATTAAGGCGAGGCAGTCATGAGTTTAACAATAAAAATATAGATGGCACCACCACATATATTGAAATTTTAAGATGCTCTGAGAAAGCAGCCAATAAGAAGGCTTCAAGTTCCTCCGTTCCCAACAGAGAGTAAAGGTAGTTATTATGCGTCCCGGGTTCTATTCGAGCCACGGACACTCGATGGAAACAGATTAAATTAAATTGAAATTTTAGCGTAGATGGGGGAAATGCGTGGCAAAGTAAAATATGTGTTGCGAGTTCGCCGACCGGCGCCCCGTGTATTTAGGAAAATGTTTGAAGCTTGAAATTAAGCTTGCTATGTCAAGCTTGATTCAAGCTTGAAATGTCAAGTTTAATGCAAGCTGGGCAAGTGTAAACTAGAACACTTGATTCAAGCTTGCATTAAGCTTACACGCTTCAAATTTTCAAGCTTAATTCAAGCTTATTGACTTGATAAATCAAGCTTGCTGCAAGTTTGCTGTGCTGTCTGGGACACTTAGGTACTTTCTATTTATGCATAACACTAACGTATGCGGTACGAAAATCGACGATATTTCTACGCCGCCAATGGCAACAGCTAGGTGTAAACATTAGAGTGTGCGTTTCGTTTGAATAACACCACTCATCGCCAACTTTGTCAACTTAAATCATTTGCGTCTGTTGCCATTAAAATAAACGAAGTAATAATGTAAAAATAAAAAGTAGATACGAAGTTGCTATCCTTGGTACATTTTAGCATATTTTATTAAATATAACGATATGCATGAGCGGCGAAATAGGTAACATAGAAATCTTCATAGGAAGCATGAAATTTAGAATGCTTATCAACATTTCTAAAAACAATTTACTTTGAGGATATTTATTTCGCCCCATAAATTCTAATTTAAGGATTCTATTCTGAGCAGTGCTACGTTAGCATTCATTCTATCAATTTTGCGGTATCCCAAAGTTAAAAAGTTTTCTGTTATAATATTAAGTGTATTCTGTTATTTTCTATTTCTTTTATATTATTATACAGATGGATACATATTACATAATGTAACTATAAGGTAAAAATATGAGGTTAGTAACTTTGGCATATTAACACTCATGTTATTAAAACTGGAAAATTACCCGAACAGGAGCACTAAGCACTACTTTCAGAAAAGTCCCAGCTGCTGTAATTAAGAAGTATTTATGACGAAGTTCTTACAATATGTTTTAACCCTATAAAGTTATTCTTATAATCAATTTAAGAATGGAAATGATACCAAATGTCTTTTCGTATATTTTTCAATGTCAGTACTTGGCATGGTCACCATTGGCTATTATGATGACACCCTAAATTTTAATAAACCCTAAACTAAATAAATTTAATTACAAATACTGTTAAAATAAAGAAATATTATTTTCGTTAAAATAAGTCCAATAATTTGGGTAACATTGTACTAAGTATAAAGAACAGTAAGGTATAAGACTTCTAGTTAATTATAATGAATTTATTTCTAAGAAGTAATAAATTTAAGAAGCCTAAACATTAAA